>JAIFHY010000093.1:0-334875 GCA_022264835.1 Melampsora americana | reverse complement strand
GTGCGAAATGGTATGGTGGTGTTTGGAAGTGAAAGTGAAAGATCGACTGGTCCACATGTGGTTTAGGTCTACATAGAATTACTCTCATCACCTTAGGTCAAGGGGCGTTCGTGACATCTCAACATACTGAGGTCAGAAGTGTAACTGACCTATCACAACTTGACAGGTCAGAGAATCAAAAGTGCCGTACCTGGGAATCGAACCCAGGTGTTACACCTTCAAGGTTAGGTCAGTGCCTCACCTTGACCGCTGGACTCAGTACCTGTAAGAGTACTTGGTGCATGAGGGTTATGTACACACCACCAATGCACTTATAACCTTGTGGTCACTTGTGCATGGTACCTCGTGACAATCATGCTCAGGAGAGGATAATGGAAACATTATCATGTGTTGCAAATGACCCATACCGCGGTCTGCGGACAGGTACATTAGGACCATTGTCACTGTGCACTGTGTGAGTGTTACTGTTTCATGCTGATCACATACAGATTACGCAGCTATTGACTTGCAGACTACCCCCATACACAACACTGTACAGACCTGATTTGAATTTAGGTATCCACATGTGGTTAGTGTGTAACGGACTAGGTCTCTACATACAGTGTGGAGAGGCCAATGAAGTTGTGTGATGCAACAACTTGTAATACTTGTCATGCCTGTAATGTTACTAAAGGTTTGCAATTGAATACATGAAATAGAATGGCATATGATAACTTGTACTGTGGAGTGATGACATCAATATGTAATACTTTACACTGCCGTCGCACATTTACATATGTAATGTAATCACTTACATGTGTAGTGTAACTTGCGCCAACTTCTTCCGCCGGAAAGTGAGGTTCGGCGGAAGTTCATCCAACACTTGCCTTTGAATTGATGATGATTCTTCCGCCGGAGACGCAATCTCGGCGGACATCGGCCAATTGCGTCCTAGGATTTGGGGCTCCCGGCTCCCGGCAAAATGACTAGGACGCATCCCGGGTAATTGCGTCCTAAGCGTCCTAGCCCCGAGCGCCCGCTGCGCTGGGGCGCTAGCTAGGGGGCCACACATGAAAAAATGATGCAGTGCTGTACATGAAAAACATTGCCATATGTTGTAAGGCGTCCCGGTGTAGTTCAGAAGCATCATGATTGACTTTATTCTGTATTTGTCGCCGGTCTTTCTTTTCGGCTTCACTGAGAGGCGGCGGTTTGACACTTCTGATGATGGTTCTTGATGACTTTTCAGAAGAAGGTCCGCTTGAGTTGATCGTCCAAAGTCGCTTACTACCATATGATGATTTTGTGTTGATGAGCTGTTTCATGACAGATGTGTCCTTCTGAAATGTCTTCAGCAAATTTATTTCGACGGAAGTTTTTTTAGACCGGTGGATTCAATTGACAACCGAGTTGTACATTTCACTCTTGTAAACCAGCATCACACCCAGCATCACTAAAAGAACTGCCTTTGAAGGCTACCTATACTAGCATTCGCTACGCGATCAACCCGCTTAGATCCTTCAGATCTACTTCGAGCAGATATCTTCTGGAAAACCCAACCAATTGTTTGAGACATACTGACAAATTGTTTGGGGACTGCAAGTCCCCCTCAGTCTGAATCACGATATTGTCATGAATACTATCAAATGATATAAGTTCTAGACTTTTGGATAGCATGTTATGCAATATCATGTAACCGTTCTTCACATGCCCCTTAAGAACCGCATCATCTGTCCAATCAGGCGATGAGGATGTTCGACATAGCATTGCGTGCAAGGAACGGAAAACTCCGTTGCAAGATTTGAATGGATATTGAGTCAACTCTTGTAGAACCTCCCACTTGAAGCTATTTTCCGTGATAAAGGGGTCCTTGGCTGACACTTGCATCAAGCGTCCGTGCTAAATAATTGATATAGGTGTCAGGTCGTAGAATTCCAAGAAGAAAGAAGAAAGATGCTCGCCGTCGGCGAGCATTGAGAGAGAGCAATTTTAGCAACATCTTACTTACATGTCTTGAGTCTTTTAGTCATCAGGCTATCATCTTCAAGCAACTCCATAATGTAGTTGATGTGGGGTGCCAGATCACCGGTCTGTATCTTATCATCCACAGACGAGTCATCGAAATTCCAGGTGGTAATGACGTTGCAGACGGATGAAGAAAGCGTCTCGCATAGTTAAACTGATGGCTCTTCATGCTTTGCCGGAATATGTGCATCTCGGTCTGTTCCTCCTCAGTCCGGATCCTGTAAAAGCACTGAGAATAGAATGCATCCATCAGCATTTCATCATGAGTATTCAAACACGATTGGAAGCAGTGGGATGGCTCGAACGTATAGTGGAGGGGAAGTAATTGATTGATTGATGGGTTGTATTGAGAGCGGTAGATGCTCGCCAATGGCAAGCATCTGGCCGGATGTATCGATTGAAAGTGTCAAGAGATAAGATGGCTTCACTTACAGCTGAGGTCAGCCTTCGTGGCCTTCCTGAAATGCTCCGGTATTGATTCGAGGTCGACCTCTTCCCCGTCACCTTCTTTCTTTCCTTCCTTCCGCTTGCCTTTCGCAGTGGCTACATAGACTACGTTTTCCCCTGTCTCCTCCGCACCTTGTCCTTCAGGCTCCATGTCTTTGGGATCCCAAATCGAGGGCTTTTGTAAGGTGGCCTGCGTGATTGTTGTGTGATGCTGACATCCCCCGCGGTTTCTTTGTCGCACTTGGTAGCCTCATCTAGTGCGTAGTCCGATAACTTCATCTTTTGCGTGGATTGTTGGAATCTTGGCCTGACAGTCGAACTCGTCAGCCATAATTATTGCGCGCGAGATTCAGCAGGCGTACTTACTGGCAGCAGGAGATTCTCCCTTGCGCTTTGGCTTCTGAGCTACCGGAGTTGGCTTTGTCTTGCTGGCGCTGGGGACGAGGAATGGAGATCTACCGACGGTCCGTTGTGTCGATGGTTCGGTCGGATCAAAAACCATGGGGACAAATATCACGTCAGGATGATCACTGCTGAGTGTCATCAGCAGCTCTTCTTCCTTCTCCTTCATCTCGCGGTTGATCTTGTTACAAGTGCTTTTCAATATATGTAACGATTTGGTCTATGGCGCACTGCTTGGCGCGCTCTTCTAACTTCTTGATGCTCTTCGCCAACTCGTCATGGATAGCCCGGACTGAAATAGAACATATCATTCGACGTAAGTCGATATGGCACATATCGACAACAACACATATCTCTTGTACTCACCTTCATTGTATTGGGCGCGTGCTTCTTCGATCTGGACCGCGCGCATCTTCTGCGTGTGCGTCAGCGGCTGCAATGCACTTCAGCGAGTGTCGAGATCATCATATGAGTAGTTGATAGCCGCTTACTTCTTCTGCCTCCTCCTTTGCGTTTTTCTTGAACATGATTCCTTTGAGCTTTGTCTGAATATCGGTCTCTTCGCCAGCTTCATCTTGTTTGCCCCCCAATGTCTCATTGGCGTTCTGTTTGGGATGCAGCAGCTGCTTGATCAGCTGGGCGCGTGGTCAGTGCTCGCCGTTGGCAAGCAACAGCAGCTACCCCATACTGATCTCGTGGATGTTACTCACCTTCTCATCACCTTCCGCATCGTTGTCCGGTTCTTCCGTCGGGTCTTCAACATCATCCTGGTCCTGATATCGATGAAGTTTATCATTGAGGTATACAAGTGGTGATCAAATGCGTAGTAAGAACAAATGTCAGCGGCCTTTCATTGGATAAGCTCGATGCTTGCTGACGGCGAGCTTCGTTGGAATGACACTTCTCTGGACTTACCTTCTTGTTGTCTCCACCATCGTTGCCATTGTTCTCCATCTGGATAGCGTGATTGTTTTGACACACGGTCAGCGTACGTCTGGGCCTAACTGCAAATCATCACTCACGGTAGTATCACCTTCCATCTCTTCCGGTTCTTGAGTGTGTGGTGTGACAGGGGTAAGACCTGGATCCATATGACTTCCTACCTGTATGGGATTGTTAGTTCAATAGTCAGCGTGTGTGACTGCTCAATAGTTGTCTATGATGCTCGCCGTTGGCAAGCATCATATTGCGTTGTTATAATCGTACGAACCTTGTGCAGCCCTGCTTCTGGATCCTTTTGACCTTGACGCTGGTATCAGATCGTGAAGTGAGTTTCACTGTCATGATCGTACTCGTTGGGATCACTCACTTGTGCAGGTCGAGACTTAGGTTGCGGAGTTGGAGTACTTGGATTGCTTCTCTTCTGTGGTAATTTTGTGGGTTGTCAACAACTGATCAGGTCATACGATGAGATATGAACTTACTTCGTTTGCCTTGGCCTTCGAATTGGCCCGCTGTTTTTTTGCCTGGGTTGTTGCTAGAGTGTGCCTGTTCAGGATCGAAAGACAGTCCTGTGAGTTTAGATCAGATTGCTCGCCGTCAGCGAGCAAGTGCTACTTCGAGTGGAATTCTCGACTGGTTGTGTTGGTGGCGACGTGGGTTGTGGAGACGGTGGAATGAGAGGATGGATTCAACGATGATGAGTTGATTGTGGTGGAGGTACTTACTGGGTTCATTGTGAATATGTCCTGGGTTGCGGGGCTTGGGTCGGGGCTTTATGCGGGTATTGGGTCGGTTACGGTGGCGGGTCGGACTGTAATGTATGATATTATAATATCTGGCTGATGATTTGTGAAATTCATCGACCTTTTATAGAGGTGACTATCATCACATTAGGTTTGGAATAGGTCTCATATCTGTATTTGGTCACGTGATTCTCATAATCCTTCTGCTCATTCATGAGCGCAAAACATGCTCGCCGTCGGCGAGCATGTGATTGGTATGCATGCCTGACATCAGTGCCTGCAAGATGCTCACCATGCGCCAACTGCACCCGGGTCTGGCAGATTTTAACCCGCGCGGAGGGGCTCCGGGCGCCGGGAGAGGAACCCGTACCGTGCCCCATCAAATGCAGTACGGAAAGTACGGTCCCGGGGGGCTACGGGACTCCGTCCCGTAGCTAGGGTATTCGCTGGTGTAGCAGATGTTGCGGCTTTCGTCTGTCAGACAAGCAGGTGAGCTTGACTTATCAGTACGAACTAATGACCATGTCAGCTGATGATAAGTCAAGGTACTCACAGAGGATTTGCCCTGGGCTGGAACCTGGCGCTCATTGGCTGCTCCGCTTACTGGTGTAAGTCCTGGGTCCATATGAGACAGCAACTACGAATCATCACAGCGTTAATGTCAGTTCACGATTATCACAGCCACCAATTCCAGCTGATGCTTGCCGTTGGCGAGCATCGTCTTGTCATCAGCGTTCTCACCTTGCCTCTCACGTTTTGACCTTTAGGCGTGATGCGATCCTATGAACACTCGATGTGTCAATTACATTCTTCCCTCACCGTTTTGGTATACCATACACTCACAGTAGTCGAAGAACTTTTGGGCAATGGAGTGGGAGTACTGGGTTTGTTTGTTTCTGAGAGATCGCATGTCAGTTTCATTTTTTGATTCACACAAGACATTCCCTTACCTCAACAGTCTTGTGCTTTGTAGAACCTTGTTTCTTTGCTTTAGAACCGTTTGATTGACCCTGATTATTCAGATTGAATGAATCAAAGTTGTTAGTCTGTTGCTCTGAAAGCTAGAGCGAATTGCTTGCCGTCGGCGAGCAAGGATGACTTCGCGTGGAATTCGGCTCTGAACCAAATGACAGATGGATGATGTTCGTGAATGAATGGAGATGAGGGAAGGAAACTGATTATTCGTTGAGTGGAAAAAAGAAATGGTTAAGGTCACCTGAGTCATGGCTGGATGGGCTTAGGTATGGGGAGTTTAGCTGTTGGTGAACACGGGTCGGGGCTCGGATCGGATAGTGTATACGGATCGGATAAATTGGGTATGAATTCAAAATGCCACTTGCGCGCTAGCTGGAAACTTCTGCCTTTATATAGTCGTTGGTATCATCATGTTAGGGTTCAGAAGCTGCGCTGGGTGACGCAGCAGTCACTGACCTCCTTCTCCTGTCGAATGTCGCGCCGATGCTTGCCGTTGGCGAGCATCTGGATGCTCAAGTACATCAAGATTCTGGGTGCAAGTATGCATCCTGGCCAAAAGCGGGCATGACCTTGCAAGTCATGTGGTGTTGGCGGTGCATGAACCTGCTTGCACACTGCGCACATGCCTTTGGGGGTGACACAACCAAGGCGGGGCTGAGAATGCTCGCCATTGGCGAGCATTCATTCTCTCGTACATGGATTTGGGATTGCCGGGGGGCGCCGGGCGCTGGGTAGGAGGCCCGTACAGAACCACACCAAAATCCGCACGGTGCGTACACTCCCAGGGCGCCACGGGGCTCCGCCCCGTAGCTAGTTTTGACTCTTTCTTTACAATAAATGTTCCATTCTAAATCACTCATACCTTTTTTTTTCACCTAGGAGTTTGATACGCTGGACCAATGATTCTGAAATTTGACATGATGAGCCATATAAAGTCACTAGACTTGATTTGTGTGGCACAACCTCACCTTGAGCATCATATGCTATTGAGGACGTAGTATAATGTGGTATCTGAAACAAAAATTATTCAGCTCTTTTTGATATTCCAATATTTATCAAAAAGACTCACTGTTGTATCCCATAACAGATCATACATACCTTTACATACCCCCATCTCCACCTCAATACCAAAATCATCTACACAAAATCTTGACCCAACAACTTGTCCCAGCTTGACTGACTTCTCCCCAACTTGAACCCCCTCCTCCATATCATATGGTAGCCCACTGCCACAAATAATCATTCCCCACATCCCAAACGCATATCTGGTATGATCTTTATCAGTATGAGAACGATTACAAAAGCCATCACATGTCACAACTAGGTTTGAAGCAAATACTGATTTGTTTTGGGTGTCTTGCCATGCCAAGGAATCAAATCCTGGGACGTTTGCTTGAAGTCCAAGGGAGAGATTGGTTTGGAAGACAGAAAGAGATAAAGATGAAAATAGTTCTGCCCAGAAATCCCTAATCTGATGGAATTCAACCATCCTTTCCTTGTCACTAAGAATTTGTCCACTATTTGCAGAAGTAAATGCACTGAGACAATAAGGCCCTAAAGCAATTCATACACAAATGAATAAGAAGTAATGTTGATGACGGATGAATGAGAATAAGCAATTCAGAAGAAGTGATTACCTGCAGTTTTCCCTTTCTCACAACCACCTCTCCAACCACAACACCCCATCCATCCTGAATATTCATCATCATATTCACCCGCCTCTTTATTATCATGTTGAAGAGAACAATGGATCTTGCATTGATTTCGCGCACGTGCATGTTGAAAAGTAGTTGATACAGAATGGTCATACTTCTCTCTAAGTGAGCTATCCATATCTTTAAAAGGCGTACATCTTACCACCATGACTATTGAGAGATCCTTTTTATTAATAACAACGACCATTCCGGTTACAATCTTGACCGTTTTTCGTTCAGGTTGTTCAGGTTGGTCTTTTAGACTATAACGAAATAGAAATCTTGTATCAATCGGTAATCCAAGATCTCTAACAAGGTTTCTTTTCATTTCGGTTCGCTTGGCATGATTGCGGGCGTAAGAGTTGGTGAGAGCCTTCTCCTTGCGATATTTCGTCTTGGATTTCAAGTAGCTTGGTGAAGTTTTTGACTTGAAACTTGAGATCTTAAGGCCTGCGTTTTTTTTTGTTGGTTACTCCTTGAACGAGTCATTCTGAGTAAGGAACTAGTTGAAGAGTGGGTTTGAATTAACAGAGATCCAATTTTGAAAACCCTTGGTAAACAGTAGGCTAAATTCTCCCGGTTCGTAGTACGGATTCCGACAACGAGGAGAAAACAGCAGCTAACTGATGGGTAATGATGGAATAGGAGGTGGCTGATCTGTAGAATGTGGTGGTTTGATGCTGGGTTTTTATGTTTGCTTAGAGAACATGAAAATTTGATCAATACAGAAATTGAAAATTTTCATGTAAAATGGCAAGGTAGTGGTTCTGACTTAAGGGTTGTTAACCTAACCCTAAATTCAGAACTAGTTCAAATTTTAAAAATTTGATTTCTAACTTCAACCAATCTGATACAAGAAGTTTAATCACCCGAGATGGATGTCAAGATGTCTTACCAGAAGTATGAGGAGCTCGATCTGCAAGTCCTTCCTCATACAATCAAGCGATTGAAGGACGACCTTGAGCCTGACGTCAAGCATCACATTTATCAACACTTCATCAACACTTCCGATACCAATGAAGCATACCAAACTGCGTATGAACACTTTTGGATGCAAATGCACGCAATAATTGTAAGTTTGACTCTTGAGCTCAGCAATAATGTGGAGATTCAATGTATGTATTCCTTTTGTGCGAAGTTATCTTCAAATAAAAATGTGTCCTATTCAATTGCAAACACTGGTATTCAAAAACAACTTCGAAAAAAGCAACAACGTAGAAAGCACCAATTACGAAGAGAATCCACATCATAGGCCAGAATAAACTTCATACAGTATGTCCTTTTGCACTTTGACTTCCAATTTATAATGCATCATTGTCATAACAACAATGTCCTCTATGTAGCATGTAGGCAAAATTCCCCAGATTTTGCATTCAGCCATATGCTGTAGGTTATCTTTGCTAGTTTAGCCGCCTGTTGAAATCTGCTATGAAATAAATTAGTATGCATAGTGTCCCAACATGTGTGTAATAGCACAAGTATAACAAATTAAGACCTTCCATGGTCAAACATAATGTCTGTCCCAACTTACTGGAGTGTAATGTTACAACTAGAACAAATAAAGCACATCCAAGTACAAACCTACTGGGAATATCTTGGATTTTCTATCTATTCTTGTGTATCACCCAAGAAAATCCATAAACTTATGGAATGACTTCATCAGAGATAAGGGTGACAACATCATGATTGAAACTCACTCCCTTTTGGGCATTAAAAATATGTTTACCCCACAACTTTTTCAAATGGTGCACCAGGCCAAAAATAAGTGTAGATAATGTATGTTTACATCACAACTTTTTCAAATGGTGCACCAGAGTAAAAGTAAGTGTAGATTTGGAATCAGGCACCTTTACTTACCCTATGACGTGCCTTTCACATAATCCAGAACAGGTGCTCTTTGGTAATTTGATCATGCATCATATTACCACACACTTACTCACATACCTGATTGCAAATGTCTGATTACACCACAACTTTTTCAAATGGTGTACCAGACCAAAAGTAAGTGTAGATTTGGAATCAGGTACCTTTACTTACCCTATGACACACCTTTCACATAATCCAGAACAGGTGCTCCTTGGTAATTTGATCATGCATCATATTACCAAACAGTAACACTTGCCAATGTATGTTTACACCACAACTTTTGCAAATGGTGCACCAGACCAAAAATAAGTGTAGATTTGGAATCAGAAACATTCACTTACCCTATGACACATCTTTCACATAATCAGGAACAGCTGCTCTTTGGTAATTTGATCATGCATCATATTTTGACACACTTAATACCTGATTGTAAATGAAAGTTTACACCACAGCTTTTTCAAATGGTGCGCCAGGCAAAAAGTAAGTGTAGATTTGGAATCAGAAACATTCACTTACCCTATGACACACCTTTCACATAATCCATAAAAGGCTCACTTGGGAAAATGTGTCATCAACATCCTGACCTGATTGCAAATGGGTTTTTCAACCCCATTTGCTCTTTCAAATTTGAGACTCTAAAAAGAGTGTTTATTTGAACTCATGGATCTTGTTGTCTCAAGTGATAGGCCTTTCACATCATCTGTAAAAGTTCATCTTTGAGAATATGCAAAAACAGCTATTCACACATTCACCATGTTGAATGTCAACTCACACTAGGGTGAATTGAAATTCACACTAGTGTGAATTTCATTTCACCCTAGTAAGACATTCTATTTGTTAAATCAGACAGGTCATAGACCATATTTGTGTGGAACAATTATCCATTTTCATTTCAATCATACCCCAAATAAAACTTTAATGTGGGTTGTAGTATATACATTTCAATGAAATCCCGTGGTTTTCATTCTTCCTCCTCAATATCACCAACTCCAATCCACTCCTCCTCCTCCACAGTCTCCATCATATCATTTATAATCTCATCATTATCATCCTGGGTCATCATAACTGGTGCATCAGTATGATTGATCAAGTCATTGCCTTCCGTCTCTGAATTACCCACATCTGAGGAGGCTGTTGCCTTTTGCAATCTGAAAAGGTTATTCTGAACATCACTGAGCCACAGACTCCTTCAACTGTTCATACCATTAATGCCTAGCTTCAAAACATCTTTCGGAAGGGTTGAACCTGGCAATTGAATTATTTTGATGTTGTAAGTCTCAAGTAAGACAGATTCTGGGGTGGGACAACGAGGAAATCCTTGATCTTTGCCGATGAGTTTACCTGAGGCCAATCAGAGACACATGTCAGGTAAATCTGAGTTATATAACAATGAATCCATGCTTACTGAAGATGGGTCGTAGCAATCCAGCAAGGTCACTCTTCACTTTATCACCAGGGTCGGGTTTTCGAGCCTTTTCACTGGACAACATAACACTTCCTCCAATAGTTTGAGCTACCACCTCTGCAACAGAAAGCCCCTGAGCTCGTGCTGCAAATACCGTTGAGAAATTACTCTTTTTATTGACATATAGCGCCATTTCTTTGTGAGAGGTGAACTCTCGGCACCAGCCTGGGGCAGCGTTGGACCTCTCACTTGAAGCATAAGTGCTACAAGCCAGGAGGTAATAGGCAAAACTCATATTGTTGGATTCGTTTTCTAACTTTGGAAGAAAAAGAATAAATCTAATTAAAAGGAAGAAAAGAAAGTTGAAAATCTCAAATTGCTTACCTGACTGTGAAGAAGCTCTATACATTTGAGGGACTGACGGTTGTAATCGGGTAAGCTAGGTCCAGGAGGAACTCCAGCTGCAGCCTTTGCAAATTCCTTTGCCACCTTTTCTTTATTCACAACCTTGTCGTACAAAACTTTAGCTTGAGCTAGTTCTGTAGGATTGAGAGAAAAAAGGTCCTCCTCTTCATCTTCATTGTCAATATCTTCTTGAGGAGGTGGAGCAAGGCCGGAAAGACGATAAAACACTGCAGGATGAAAAACTATGTGTTGTTCTTCCGGGAGAGCAGTCCAGATCTTCCCAAGATCACGGTTTCTTTTGGCAAGAATGCCTTTGCCGCCTTTAGGAGGCACTAAGACACCAAGAAGATGTGGAGATTATAAGCATTGGAATAAACTACGTGATAAATATTAAGCTTGATAATATACGTACTTGGATGCTGATCAATTTCCTTACTGTACCTTTTCCATATTTGATATCCTCCAGATTTTTGGCGTCCTCCAAGCTCACCTCTTTATGGATAGATTTGAATTAGTGCATTTTGAGATTGGTGATTGTAATCTGTTGGTACTCACAGTGCTTTGTCAAGAGTAAATTTACTGACGTTTCCCATCAGTGCAAGCATAGCCTTCTGGTGTTTGTATAATTTGCAAATGGCCTGAGCTTCCTTCAAAATGTTGGGTGGAACAGCTGTACCCCTCGTCTTTTGTGATCGTTCAAGTACAGCTATACGATGAGGTGGCCATTTGTCAAGTTCAGTCTTATAATCATGGATAGTTGGTAAGATGACTTTTTGTTGGTCAGTAGTGTCTTCTTCTTGTTGGATCTGGTTAGAAGTGCAAGCAAGGCGTTGACTGTGGATGTGATTTTCAGTATATTGATGACTGGATTGTGGAAAGGCCTGAAACTGGTTTTCAAGGCGTTGAAACAGGTCTTGACCACTGCGGCTCGATTGATTGGGTCGGAGTTGAAGTTGAATGTCCGGGTAAGAATCAAATTCAGGTGAGTCATCTTCATCATCACTAGGATTGTCTGCGTTGTTACTAGAGAAACTCCTTCTTTTACGTGTAGTCAAGGTCAGGTTTGATGTTGATGACCTTACCACGTGTTTCTGATTCCGTCCAGGTTGGGAGGATGAAGGCAAGATGGAAGATTCAAAAGAAACTTTGCAACTTGATCGTGAGTTCCTTCTGGCTGGCTGTGCCCGAGCTGGGGCTGTTGGGGCTGCAGTGGGCTGAGAGCATGAGCGGGTGGAATATGGCATGGTTCCAAAGGGCTACGGAAAGAAACTGCTGGAGGACGGTAGGTAGGTAGCGACGTTGATGGGGATGAGTTGTGGAAGTGACAGTTGTGGAAGTGACAAAGGTACATAAATGGTGAGATAGAAGGAAGTGGAAGGTTATAGGTTTTTTTGGAGCGGGGTCTCTAGGGGCTGCTGCTCACATGGACATGAGGGTCTACAAACAATTGAATTGGTACAAATTCAAATATGGGGTACATATTCCAGGTGTATATATATATACAGCTATACAGCTCAAACCAGAATCCCAGAGGTTTTTTTTTGAGCTGGATCTCTAGGGGCCGCTGCTCATATGGAAATGAGGGTGTCCAAACAATTGAATGGGTACAAATTTGAATATGGGGTACATATTCAAGGTGTATATATATATAGCTATACAGCTCAAACCAGAATCCCAGGGAAATCTAAGAAGTAGATTAGATGAGAAACAAATAAGTTGGGGGTGGCATAACCCATGTCTCTCTCAGTGATTGGTCTATACAAATGTATAATGTATAGACCTATATGGAAGACAGGTGCTATTGACCTGTCTGTGGATTTTTCAAGGGAGACAAGGGAGAGATAATGAAAAAAGTTTCTCCCACTCGTTTCATTGGCATTCTTTTCCCATTTTAAAAACTCATCCATATTAGTTTTGAATCAACATATCACCATTTATTTTCATTCAATGCAGAAGAAAACAACAACATGCTCTATGGGGACACATATAACCACATTGATGAATGTCTGCCTGCTCAGAATCCTGCAGTGGCACCTGAATTGAATGTCACTTTTGAAAATTATATACAAGGAGCATTTTACAAAAGCAAAAAGATGACTGAGAATAAAAACTGGAAGAAGGCCCTGCCGGATATGTTCATCACCTACATGACACTTTCACAAGAAAGTTATCAATGGGGTGATATCAACAAGTGGAACTATGATCACAAAAAGCAATGTTGTTGTGGTGTGGGACACCAGAAAACACGGAAGGTGGATATGTTAGATATTTTGGGTGAGCTCCCTTCTTGAAACTATTACATTTGTTTTCAATCAATGTTCAAATATCCAATGATGACATAGAGCGGAAACAAGTAGAAATCATTTTCTGTAAATGTACCTCGGATCAAGTACGTCTTGTCAGCATGGGATACATTGGAGGATCAGCAGTTCATCCTCAAACCGCATACTCAATCAGGCTACTTAGGATGCATCATTCCTTCTGGAAGTATTGCACTGTGAGGACCCAAGGCTTTGCGCTTGGATTGGATGAATTCCTGGACCCAGCAAATCCACTTATTTTGGTTGGAAAAGCAAATCAGGCTAGTGATTCTCTTGTCTCTTTACAAACTCTTATATTCATAATATACTAACAAGTTACAAAGGTGCATTTTTAAGCCTCGACGTTGGCGGAAAACCCTGTCTTCGGCAATTGATGCATATAGATATATCCTGCGCAAGCAGAAGGAACTTACAATATGTGCATTGTATCTCACTGCGTTGGATCAACTTGCTATGAACTGTCCAAGATGTTTTGGGCCACTTCAAGCAAAACCAGATGCTGGTGAGAGTGATTATCACGTCTGCACTGACGGAAACTTTCAACATCGTTGACATCTTGCAGCGAGCCAGGAGTATGAGGAAATGGAAATGGAGAATCCTCCTCTCTTCCTGGACAATAAAAAGGTTGAAGAGTGGAGGATGCAAACTGGTGGTAAAGATCCACGTGGGGTTGGGGTATGTACATTATCATTATCATCAGCTATAAAGAATTGTACGGCTGATCCAGTGTGAATGTCATTCACATCTGTGTGAATGTCATTCACATCTAGGTGAATGTGATTCACATCTGGGTGAATGACATTCGCATCTGGGTGAATGTCATTCACATCTAGGTGAATGTGATTGACATCTGGGTATTCACCTATATGTGAGTGACATTCACCCAGATGTGAATCACATTCACCCAGATGTGAATCACATTCACCTAGATGTGAATGACATTCACACAGATGTGAATGTCATTCACCCAGATGTGAATGACATTCACATATGGGTGAATGTGATTCACATTTGGGTATTCACCTATATGTGAGTGACATTTACCCAGATGTGAGTGCCATTCACCCAGATGTGAGTGAAATTCACCCAGATGTGAATCCCATTCACCCAGATGTGAATCCCATTCACCCATATGTGAATCCCATTCACCCATATGTGAATGACATTCACCCAGATATGATTTGTATTCATATATATGTGAATACCCACATGTGAATGACAGTCACATACGTGTGAATGTCATTCACATCTGGGTGAATCTCATTCACATGAAGGTGAATTGTATTCACCCAGATGTGAATGGCAATCACCTATATGTGAATGAGATTCACCCAGATGTGAATGTCATTCACATATAGGTGAATGTCATTCACATTTGGATCACACAGGGGTGAAGGGGCTTGCGCTTTATCTGATATGAGATTTTTTTTTTCCTCAGGATAACTGTTCAGCATCTCACACGGCTGCTTCAGACATACAAGGAAAATCTACATGGAAAGGATGTGATGAAACCGGCCTTATTGGAATGGCTTGTAGGCATGATCGCGTCCTGAAATTTGCTAATGTGGTTCAGAGTGGGGAGCGGTGTGTGTTCCAATGCTAATAAACTGTTGCCTTACTTAGGCAGTACTTTGTATTGGCATTTCTAGATCAACTGTTGATAGATACAGCAGAGCCAGAAAAACCTGGTAAAAGTTTTACAGTGTTCTATGATATTGGTTGTACATTTGAGAAGAGTGTTCAGAACGTAATGTTGTTTCTGCTTTCTTAGAGGGTCTCACATTTTGTTCATACATTGCTTCTTGATTTGTTTTGACAGCGTAAATATTTTGAGGCAGAATACAATCGTGGGGATCTGCGCTTTGCAACTAGTGCTTTCCATGCATATGCTCATGAGTGGTCTTGTCAGCTTAAATATAATCCCAGACTGAACCAGGGAAACGGATTGACAGATGGTGAAGGTAATGAGCGGATATGGGCAGATAATTCTCCTCTGATAGCACCAAATAGATGCGCCACAAAGCAACATCGAGTTGATGCCATAGATTTGAAGTCTAGTCATGGAAATGACACTTGATGCAAAAACGCAGGTCAGGTTTTTTGTACATGTCATAAGAATAATATGTTGACAACCAGAGTTCAGTGTGCTCGACTCAGGTTAAACTAAAGACGGCAGAAAACAGGTTATATCTGGCATCTCAGACCCTCAAAAGCCTAGAATCTCAAGATCCCAGTTTTACGTATGGCTATTTTTCTGATCAGTGGAAGCGGCAGAGAGAGGTCCAGCTGGCTGCAATAGAAGAATGTGGCGTCCAAGAGAAGCTAGAGGAATATCTGGTGAAGCTTCTTGACCTGGAAGAGCAGGTGAAAGATGCCCAGTAAATTACGTCAGTTTATATTCAGATGTGTGTTTTGTTGATTTTTTTTGGGTTTTGGCCAGAAATGAACTTTCACGTCTTTGAAGGAAGTGCAGAAGGAATTGGACAGAGGCTGAGATGGACCAGTTTTTAACATTGCCATCTTCAATTGTTTCACTTGAAAAGGCAGTTGCTGATATCAATTTGGAGTTGGAATCTCCTGAATTCAATCAACTTTGGGCGGCTACTGGTGAGTGCTGTGTTATAATTATTAAATGCTTTGTCTGTAATTTGAATTGAAAAGGAAATGTAATTTATAAAGGGCCCAAAGCAGAGGCACTGATACGTGTGCGGCTGGCAAAGATGAAGCTATATGAGGCTAAGGTGGGCATAGTGGAAGCACAAAAAAAGTGGGATAAGGGAGGTCAAGGCAAGTGTGATTTTTTACAATTGGGAAAATTGTAGAGCACATTCTTATGATAAATGAAATTGGCTTTTGGTTGTATTAATTTTGTATTAACTTTGGAACATTGTAGGAACTAAATCCCAACAAGGTCTTAAAGCTCTAATGACAAAGAAGCAGTTGGGGTTTAAAAGGAAATGGACATCCTATGAATCTCAAGTGGCAGATTACAACTCCATCCGCCCAGTGACAAGGATGGCTTGTCCATCACTTGATGAAGCCAAAAAGCTACCATTTGAGGATATCTTCTGGAATGTGGGCGCACTTTCTCATCCAACAGAGCAGTGGGCTGTAGATCAACCCACAATTGAAGGGATTCAGGCTTTTTTACAGCATAGGAGTTGTGGTGAAGAACTACAAAGAATTGGGCGGGAAACTCAGCAGATGGTGTATGAAGCTTTGAAGACTTAAGAGAAGCTTGATGGCTTACTTGAGTTGTGTAGTAGTGGTCAGTAGTATTATGTGTGATTGATTGATTTGTCTTTGGAGTGTCCTGATGTTTTTATCCAATGCTCTCAGATTATGATCCAGAAGAAGGCGGCAGGCAGCTCATTGAATTGGTTCAGCCTGGCCAGCGTATATCAAAAGATGTTTGGGAAGTGAATGTGGCAGTGTTGAGATCATTGCATGATGATCTGCGTCAGAAGCATTGCAGAACCTGGATGATATGGGACGCAGATATTGTGGGATTGCTTGGTAGAACCTATCAACACACAAAATCAACAGAGCAGCATATTAACTCATTGATCCAGCGGTGGGAAGGATTGGTAAGTAGGGGTAAAACAACTTGGGAGCATATTGTTAAAGCTCAGAATATAGAAGCAACAGCTCTGGATGAGCTGGAAATGTTTGAGCAATATATGGTGAATGCGGAGGATGACATAGGTCAGGTAGGTGACTGGGCAAATGAAATGAATCAACTGTTCATTCATGATGAAGAGAATGATTCTGACATGGAGGAAAACTTGGATGAAAGTGGTTTAACTTAAGAATACATTTTTTGGCTGGTTGTGGGTTTGGTAAACATCATAATTGAAGAGATATTACAGATTGTTTTTTAATCACGCTGCTGTCTGTAATATACCTAGTATCTGGAATGAAAGTGTTGAGTACAACCAGTGATAATCTGACTTCCACCTATTCAATTAATTGTCACATATGGGGGAAAGAATTTACCCTGATTTGATTGTATACCACATGAGGTGAATGCATTCACCTGAGGGTGAACAGCTTCACCACAGGGTGAATTCATTCACCCTGAGGGTGAACAGCGTCACCTCAGGGTGAATGAATTCACCCTGAGGGTGAACAGCGTCACCTCAGGGTGAATGAATTCACCTGAGGGTGAACAACGTCACCTCTGGGTGAACAGCGTCACCTCAGGGTGAACAACATCACCTCTGGGTGAATGCATTCACCTGAGGGTGAACAACGTCACCTCAGTGTGAACAACGTCACCTCAGGGTGAATGAATTCAACATCAGAATTCACCTTAAGGTGATTGACTTCACCTCATGTGACTTGAAGTATCTTTGAATCACATGAAATCATTGGGGTGATTGCATTCACCCTTTTCATATTGGTAATCACAATGGTGGGATTTAAGGTCAGACTGGCTGTTGATCAGACTGGTAAGTTACCCCGTGAAAGTATTTCCCACATATGAGAATCTGTATCACATTGGGGTGACTGTATTCACCCTGGTGTGATTGTTGATCACCATGTTTATATTGGTAATGACATATATAATCACACTTGGGTGATTTTTAATTAGTACTGTGGTATTAATCAAAATTATTTCCTGCACAGGTGAATTTACATCACACTTGAGTGATTTGCAACACATTTGGGTGAATTGCATTTCCTCTGCCTTGATTATACCTAATAATTTTCATAGGCAATTGTGTACAGGTGGTAGTGGTTCTACAAGTGTCTCCAGCTTTTCATTCATAAGAATCTTTGATCCAACACGTCGGAGGCGTCGGCGCGTCGGTAGGGGGCGTTCCGGACAGTATCCGCTGGGAATTACATGTTTCCTATCGGATACTATCCAAAGCGTCTAGTAGACACAGGTGTTGAAGTCTTGGAGTTTGAAGAAAAATAAGGAAGTCAATTGATTTTGTGATCGAGTGTAATCAAGTTATCTTTTTTGGATCAAGCTTGAGGTGATGGGGTGAGTGACAAGTGAAAAAGAAAAAAAAAGAAAAGGTTTTTTTGTTGAAGTACAAAAAAAGACTCACTCCGTTGGTGATTGATAAGAGAGAAGAGGAATGTGTACAATTGAAAACAATTCTATAGTTGTTTTCAAGAATGTACACGATTTTTACACATATGTGTAAAACTATGTATAACTGTTTTGTGACATTCTAGTTTACCGAATGACAATTTCGGGTTGCATATGCAACCGAAATTCAAAAACTTTTTTTGGTGGTGTGCGTCTGGTCACACACTACACATACGAGTTACCAAAGTGGGTGGTACACAAGTGTGGAATCTTTCCAAAATTACTTACTTTTGCCTTACTGTACAGGTAGTAACCACAAATTTGACCAAATCTTACCCCAAACGAGTGTGGATGCTCTAAATGACAATTAAATTACATATATATTACATTATCAAATCACATCATCTCATATTACCAATTGATTACACAATAAATAAACAATTATGATATATGTAATAAATCAGATAAGTAAAGAAAAGGTATATACACAGCAAACAATCATAAGGCCCCGTTTGGTCCGATTGGTCAAATACTATTTGGGTCCAATCTTGGCCAAATAGAGATTTTCAAAACACCGTTTCTATTTGATCCAAGATTTTCAAATAGAGGTCCAAATAGAGATTGAGCCTTTTGGCTCTATTTCAGACCAAATAGTCAATCCGCCCCTCCTTCATCCTCCTCTTATCAGTATCCACACACCACCTTTCAATTTTTTTGTTGCTTTTAATCACTCATTCTCTTTGACCTCACTAGACTGTCATCCAACCACCCGACCAACTCCTTTCCTTTCCTTCCATTCCGTCCCGCTCCACTCTGCTCTTATTTTTTTTGATCTACCGGTGACTTGTTCACCGGTTTGTTTATCATCTATTCACACCTCTTGTTGTTGTGTGTGGTTTGACATTGTAGAAGTATGAGAACAAGAAGATAGTCAAGGAAAATGGACAAAAAGATGAATAAAGAGATGAAATGAAGGTCAACAATGACTGTTACGTATGGATTGGATCAAATCAAAAGAGTAGATACACCTTGAAATAGTCGTTACCGAACATCAATATGATCCTCATGAGGTCAACAGACGTCTGTTGACCTCTTTAGGTTTGCTGTTTGGTAGCGACCATTTCAGAATTACACGTTTTTTAATCCGCCCCTTGAAATAGGGGCAAATTGAAATTGGGTTTTCAAATCAAATAATTACAGAAAACGAACCGACGGGGCCTAAGAAGTGAAAAAGTCACTCTTGAATGAATAAATTACAGTAAATCTTATCAAATGAGAAATCAATGATCAGTAATCAACACAGCAATGGATTAATAAGGTTCTGTTGATGGAAAATCAAGGTTGTAGAAGTTGAATCAATCATTAAATCATAGCTGTTTACCAATCTCTGAGTCATTTTTTTCATGAATTAGAAAGTGATCAATCAATTTTGAATTTGTAAATCAGATATATAAAGCCTGTGTCTTTGTCCCACTTTTCTCTTCTTCTCTTTTTCTCTGCTTCCTTATCTATAATATAGGGTAGTTGTTTTTATCATTATAAATTCACTACACATTCATTAGTTCACTTCAACAGCCCTTATTATCAAATAAGAGAAATTTATTTTATTTGTGTTTCAAAAGCTATAAGCTTCATTGGGAATAACCCTAAAGAAGTGTTGAGGTTATTTCACTGGTGCCTTATAAAGTCTGCTATTTTTCTTTTTAAAACTCAAGTCCTAGTTATTTTTCCCTGTTATCAGGAGACTTTGACAACAAAGTCCAGTTGTTGAAGATTCTCTGAAGGGAAAGTCTTCGACATCTTCTGTAGATTTATTATTTACAGATTATACCCTTTTAAGCACTTTATAGGACCTGCTGTGGTATTAGTACTACACCGGTGTCTGGAATGAAGGATCCATCTGTAAATATAATGCAAGATCTGTTAAATCTCTTGTCTTCAATTTGTTTGGGTATAAATTTCTTTAATATATCTCTTTTTTCCCCTTTGTCTTCTACTTCCCATAATGGTTCTCTCCATGGAGGGTCTGGGTCTGGGTATATTGTCTTTAATGTTGTAGTAGTGGATGATAACATGTCAGCCTTTTGCAATATTCTATGGAGAGGGTTTAAAAGGTTACGTGGCGTGTAGATGAGTTCTTTTTCTAATATTCTTCTTGTCAGGTGAGTCTGAGGTGCTGTCAGTCTTTTGTATGCAAATTTATGGCTATATTTTATGGCTGAGTCTTTGAAAGATATCATGTTAGCATTGTGGGTCATGATTTATTAAGGAGCTTTTAAAAGCTTCTAGTGCAAATCTATCAGCCACATTTTGCAGTAATTAGGAAATTTTTGTTACTTTACATTCTGTTTTGGTTTTTTACCAAACCACGCTTCCAAAAGGATCCTTGGTTTAAGTATAGTCATGATTAATGTCTTGGTTTCTTTGGGATTTGTACCCTAATACCATTGATTAATCCTGCCAAGCTGAGATAGTGTCATCTTTCCTTGTTGGCTTCTTTTTTTGTGTGGTCCAAAACACAACTTGCCCAGCCAGTGTAATTCAACTTCTTGGGTGTCAGTACCTGTTGTCCAAACAGAAATTTTGGGTTTGTATGCTTTTTGTGTGTGAAGTGCATGATTTTTGCTTTCTTCTGGTCAAAGATGATGCCATGTTTTGTTCCCCATTTTTAGGCTCTTTCTCCTTTGTCTTCTATGTCTAACACTTCAATATTGACATCCTTGTTTGCTACCAGGTGAGTGATGTCATCAATAAATCCAGTTGATATTTTGTCTGATTTTAAATCTACTTCTGAGTCAATGAGCAAAGTCATGTTGTATATGATTTAGAGTATTACCCACAAGGGCAACCCCTGTGGTAATCCATCTTCTACATCAAATTTTTTGGTTAGAAAATCTTGTAGTCTCAGATTGGTTGTCCTATTGTTGAAGTATTCTTCGATTTGTCGGATTGTATATTCTGGGCATCCCTTTTTTCTGAAGTGTTTCAGTTAAAAAACACTTGTGTATGGAAGGGTATGCAGACTTTACATCTAAGAACAGCCCTGACAATACCTTTCCTTCCCACCGTTTCTGGTAAGTCCATGACGTGAGGATGATGAAGGCATCATTGGTGCTGTGTTGGTGTCATCCTCCCATGTGTCCTTTTGCTAATATGTTATTTGGTTCTGCCCAGTATGTGATATGTCAAGTTATCACAGTCTCAAAAACCTTTCCTACAAAGCTTAATAATGCTATGGGTCTGTAAGCTCCAGGCTCTGAGTAGTTGTTTTTTGTCAAATTTCTTAAGGATGGACGTTGTTGCTGTCCTCCAAGCAGTTGTGAAATATCCAATTGTCAGGCAGGTCTCAAACAATCTTGCTAGTAATGGTATCAAGCTTGACTCAGCTACTTTTATTAACTCGTTTGGTATGCCATCTCCTCCTTTTGCCTTCCCTGAGGGTAGTTTCCTAACTACTTCGGCTACTTTGTGTTCTCTCACACACAGGTGGTCTATTGTGGTGGTTTTTCTGTATAAATATATGCAATCTAATGTGTCACATCTGGTTTTTACTACCAAAGTGCCCATAAATAATAACTTAGCTTGCTCATTCTTGTTGGTTGCCAGTGTTAGGTCTTCTCAATAGAGTGGTGCTATTGCATTCCATCCTTGGTTCTGTGTGTATTTGAAAGCCTTAAATGTGAGTCCACCTTGTGTTTTTGCAAGGAAATTTCTTCAGTGAATCCGTTTCAATTTTTGAATAGAGTACTTTCCGTGGTTACTCCATTCCCAACAGCATTGCGCTGCTTCATAGGTCTTACTGAGGATCATCCATTGTTGGGCACAATTCCTTTTCTTGATTGGGGGTCTCAGAATTTCTTCCTTCCACCATGCTTTGTGTCGGTGTTATTTTGCTTTGACTGTCTTGCCTTGTTCAAGAAAGTAGTTATGGCCTTGCTTTAGCACGCCGTGCCGGGTGTAGGCCCCTGGGCCCTGAAAACCCCGCCGGGTGTGAGGATGACTTCCAATACACAGGCCGGTACCGCCAATGTTACGACCAACTACCCGACACCAATGAGGCTGATCTGTATGATGACACATGCAACAGATTGATCGTATTTAGGTACTTTGCTCTATTCTAACATCGATCATCAAACTTCAATCTGCTCAAACTCCATCCTGATATTTCATACTAAGGCCTCGCAAGATCATTCAGAACCGGACCTTGAAGACGATGGAAGTGATTGACGGCAAGATGCTCTCCGAGGCACTGGCGACCGTAAAGATTCAACTAGTTCAAATGAAACGATCACTCGTGAGTATCGGTCCATCTGCATTTGCTCCTCCTAAACTGCATGAAAACGGGCTCTCATTACCCGGTGCTTTTTCCCTCATTCTACTTCCCGAATCGTAGGATGCCGATCAGCTGATGGATGCCTTGAAGAGCGCGAGCACGATGTTGGCTGAGCTAAGGACGAGTAGCTTGAGTCCCAAGCAATACTATGAGCTTTGTAAACGACTATCAATCTTTTTCACCCATGGCTTCCTGAATTTATATTTCACCTTTCATCGACGACTAATGACGGGTGTGCGGTTCTCCATCAAATAGATATGGCTGTATTTGACGCTTTGCGTCACCTATCGGCCTATCTTTACGAGGCGCACGTTTCAGGTAAACATCATTTGGCTGATCTATACGAGCTTGTGCAGTATGCTGGGAACATCGTACCACGATTGGTGTGTTCTTTTGTCTGAATCAATGGCGCGTCGAGAACTGGTGACAGTCTGGGTGTAACATCAATGATCCTTCTCATTAGTATCTCATGATAACCGTTGGCACAGTTTACATGTCTATTTCGGACGCCCCTGTCAAGGAAATCATGAAAGATATGATGGAAATGACCCGCGGAGTTCAGCATCCTACTCGTGGACTGTTTTTGCGACACTATCTAAGCGGGATGACTAGGGATCATCTTCCTATTGGGTCAGATCCAGGGTGGGTACATTCCTATTGATATGCGTCCATTGCGTTGTAACAGGCGTTCGAGCTCCTGGGCCGAGGGCTTACATGATGCTTGACCTGTCAGGCCTTCAGGAAATTTGCACGATTCGCTCGGGTTTGTTTTGACAAATTTCATTGAAATGAATAAGCTTTGGGTCCGATTACAACACCAGGGCCTCAGCCGGGATCGCGAGAAGCGAGAAATGGAACGCAAAGAACTCAGGATCTTGGTCGGAACTAATCTTGTAAGGTTGAGTCAATTAGAAGGTGTGGATCTTGAGATGTATCAGCGAATGATATTACCCGCTGTCTTGGAGCAAGTTGTGAACTGCAAGGATACCATTGCACAAGAATATTTGATGGAAGTTGTGATCCAGGTGGGTGGATCCAGCGTTTCTAAGTCTGACCACCAGATAATCAATTCAACCTTGATGTCTTTCCGGATTAGGTATTTACAGACGATTTTCATCTTCGCACACTCGGTCCCTTCCTCTCTGCTACTGCACAACTACATCCGAAAGTCAACATCAAGCAGATCGTAACGGCTTTGATCGATCGCCTTGCAGCATACGCAGCTCGGGAGGCGGAGAATGAGTCACCTGATGAGACAAGGCGACAAGAAGAAGAGGCTGCACGTCGCTTGGCAGCCAAAATCAAAATCCAGAAAGAGAAGCGATGGCAAACAATGCAGCAAGAGGAAGCAAGGACCAAAGCCCAAACGGCCATGAAATATTCCAATCTCGAATGGGGAGTAGCTGAGGAACAGGTTGCGTACAAACAAGCCGAGGACAGCTCCTCACCTCCTGGAACGGAAGCTATGAGCACCAAGACCTCCGAATTCAACGTAACTTCCCTAACTTCTGATCAGATCGTTCCGGTAGCAGGCCCTAGTACGCCTCAAAAGCCTGTGCGGAAATTTCGCGGGATTCCTGAAAACGTTCCTCTGTTTGAAGTCTTCTGGCATCAGGTGGTGGAATTAATCCGAGTTGGTAACGATATGCTCCTGATTGTCGTATTGATCTCATTATAACTGACACATACTGCCATTTTTGTCTTCACCTCTACAGGCACGTCCTGACTTATCCATCCAAGACGTTACCGCCCTACTAGTGTCACTCACCAATCTTGCTCTCAGTTGTTATCCTGATCGACTCGAATATGTGGATCAAGTGCTGGGATTTGCAAAAGCGAAAGTTCAAGAGCACGCCGACAGTCCTGACCTACACCATCCCGCTTCCATACAAAATCTACTAGCTCTTCTACTCGCACCTATCAATTCTTACCTCACTGTACTCACTCTCCTGGCTCTTCCCAATTTTCAAGAGTTATTACTTGTACAACCATTTTTATCACGGCGAGCAATTGGCAATTCGGTGGTAGCTTCTATCCTGAAGAACGAGACATGTATCGCGGATCCAGTAGACTGCAAAGGAGTTCTCGATATGTGCCATGTCTTGGTTCGCGATCAACGTGATGCAGGCATTGGAATGCCTACTCAAGTTGGACAACGGCAGATCATGAGCCATCGAGGACATCAGGCGTATGATCCCGAAGAGATGGCTGAAGAACAGGGGTGGTTAGCACGGATAGTTCATCTTTTGAGAAATAATGATTTGGACTTACAAACTAAAGTAAGTGACGGTTCTTTGAAGACTCAAGAGTGTCACTAACTTTCAATGAATTCTTCAGCTTCTTCAAGAAGCTAGGAAAGCATTCAGCGAAGGAGGTGATCGGATCAGATGGACTTACCCTCCACTTGTGATATGTGCGCTCAAATTAGCTCAACGCTACACATTTCGTCAACATTTTATCCCAGATTGGGAGGCCAAGATCTCAGCACTATTCAAATGGATTCATCAAGTTCTCTCTATTCTGTACAACAAGGTTGAATCATCCGAAATTTGTCTTAGATTGTATCTACAGGCGTTACTAGCGGCTGACATGGCCGGCTTGGAGGAACTGGCGTACGAGTTTGCAGTACAGGCATTCACAATTTACGAGGAATCAATTTCTGAGAGCCGAGCTCAACTCCAAGCTATCGTTCTGATAATCGGCGCGTTACAAACATCTAGAGTCTTCGGAGTTGACAACTACGACACGCTAATCACCAAGGCAGCGTTACACGGTGCCAAATTATTGAAAAAGAGTCACCAAGCAACAGCCGTGGCATTGGCTAGTCATTTGTGGTGGCAGACTGAGAAGATTGCCACCGAGCTTGATGATCCTTCGAAGGACTTGCTGAGGGATGGTAAACGGGTGTTGGAGTGCCTACAGAAATCTCTGAGGATTGCTACTAGTAGCATCGACGAGCTGACAAGCATTCAACTTTACTGTGATGCGTTAGATCAGTACATCTATTACTTTGAGCGCCAGAATGACGCGGTAAGCCAGACTCCTTAGCAATGTTCTATCTTTGAAATTTCGATATACTTATGCTGATAGCTCTATGTGAAGTAGGTTTCGACAAAACATCTGAACTCGCTGGTAGAATTGATCACGTCTAACCTAGACTCAGTTCAGTGTGCAGATGGAGTCTTGGTCTTGAACCCGTCCGCCAATAATTCGGGCTTGTTCGAGGGAGTCCACACACCCGATGCTCTCTTGAATCACTTCCGGAATCAGCTCAAGTATATACAAGCTCGAAAGGAGATCATCCTGAACGGCGAAGGCGAAGGTTTAGCCAAATTTGAGGAGATTGATATCTCCGGAGGTTTGCAATTCTGACACTGATATCATCACATCCTCTGAAAAATTACTGATAGACTGTTCCCTATCACTGTTTGTCGCCCTGTTCTCGTTCACTGCAAACCTCGCGCGATGTAGCCATGGTGAAGGTTGGCTTGCAGCTTTGACATGTGATGGTTAGTTTTCTTTGATGAGTCCTATTTTGAAAGTCGCCCTTCAGCACTTAGCAATCGTCTTAGCTTTGAATTGAAAGGTCGCCGTAGTGACCGTCCTATTGGGTGCATCAGGGGGGGTTGGCTTGCACATAAAACATCACTGCTGTACCAGTCTGCTGCTCTGAGCCTGACTGAACTAAGGATACACCAAAGGTTGGCTGGTGGTTGGGCTCAAGTAATTATTTTTGTTCTCATCATCTTTGCTGTTTCTTTCATGTACAAAATTGTGATCATCCTGGCATCCTGGCACACCCTAGATACGATCATGTCTGGCTGATACATTCAAAAGCTTTCCGATAGTATCGAATTACAATCCAAGTGTGTTCCAGGATTATGAGACCTCTCTTTTCTCCTGGCTCATGATCGCATCAGTTATGCACTAGACATCTTGCCAACACAGAGATTGAGACATTTATTTTGCTGTAAATTTAAATGGAGGAGAGGAACGAGCCAAAAGACAACAGGGTAAGAGTCGTGATTGGAAGGAAGGAGGATACACCGGATAGTCTGCCAAGCAAATTCCGGCAGCCACTAATCCTCTTGACAAAGAATGAGAGTCAAAGGGACAGGATTGCAGCATTCAACACCACGCAATAACAGTCAGATGGTGGCAGACTCCTTCACTGGGGTTGGGATGAAAATGAATAAAATTCAAATTGATCATTCCGATTGTTTTTGTTTTTGCTTGAAATTTTCGTAGTAGCTTGGAGAGACATCAACGTATCGAATTTGGTCCTTGCAAGCTTTCTGAGCTCTTGATGATATCCATCCTGGAGACCCAACAGATAGAAAATATGTGTTCCCTCAGCAAGCAAGACGTAA
Source organism: Melampsora americana (assembly GCA_022264835.1). Lineage (NCBI taxonomy): Eukaryota > Fungi > Basidiomycota > Pucciniomycetes > Pucciniales > Melampsoraceae > Melampsora > Melampsora americana. The sequence continues at coordinate 307,924 of JAIFHY010000093.1, read as the reverse complement.
GTGCTGCTCCGGACTGAGTTGTACAGCCTCCAATATCGTTTGTTCCACATCTCAATCACGTGGCCCAGCTTGTCATAAAGTTTCTGTTACAAGTAGTTCAGGAACTAGATACATGCTATTCTTGTCTCGTTTTAATATGTGTTATAATTAAAAATAATTTGTTACCTTTTTTATCTCTTTAATTTAGTAGTCTTTTATATTGTACCTTTTCTTTCTTTCTGTTTAGCGGGAATACTTTCTGAAAGATATCTGTTCCTGATTCGAAGTTGTTAGCTTTATATACTTTGTTTTTGTGTTAGACTTTTCCTTTTCTTCTTTATCGAAATTATTATTACTATACTTTCCTATTTACTAACTATCACTAAAGACCAGACCAGAACGGGTTTAAACGTTCAAGACCAGACTTGTATCAAGAAGATACAAGTTACCCCATCACATTTTAATTTCGATCTTCAAAATTCTTATATTTTATTCTTTCTTTTCGTTTTCGATTTAAAATTTTATATATTCTATTCTTTCTTTTCCTTTTCGATTTAATTCTTATATTTTATTCTTTCTTTTCGTTTTCGATTTAAAATTTTATATATTCTATTCTTTCTTTTCCTTTTCGATTTAAAAAAATTTTTATTTTGATTTTATGTTCAGTGTTGTTTCAATTCTTCATTCTTATATTCAAATTCCTGTTCTCGATAATTTTAATCAATTTGAAGCACTTCAAGAATTACCTTATTTCGGTTTTCCTGAAGAAAATCCATTTACTGGTGAAATTAATTTAGCTATTCCGTTTGGATTGAATATTTTTTGTATCGAATATATAGAAAGTTTTCATTCTTTAAGACATCGATTAGAAGAATATTCCCCAGATTCATCTATTTTCTCAGATACATCCGAAGAAGAAGTTTAGATGGATCCATGGAATCCAAGGACAACTGGTACTGAAGTATCTTCATTGTTTGATTTAGAAGCTCCTCAACCACTTAGACCTTCGTCAAGATTGCAAATATCTAGATTACAGGATCAAGTTAATCATTTGCAAAATCGATTGATGGAGACTCAAAATCAAGGATTGAGTAATCAGTCGGTTCCACAAGCTACTGTTAATGGTGTACCGCAAATGATGGTGGAAGAGTTGACTGAAGGAGTAGGAAGTATGAATTTGAAGAAAGACCCACCTTTTCATATATCTTCAACCCCACATCAACAGATCCCGATGACTTACACTCCTCAGATTCCGCAACAGAACATTAATTTTATTCCTCCTCATCCTAATTTTTCGTCGAATTTTCAGAATTTCCCTCCTAATCATCAGTATCCTTTAAATCCTAATTTTTCTTATCCTTCCAATCCTTATCCTCCTTCTCAATATAATCTTTCTCAATTTTTACGACAACAATCTTCTTTTCCTGCGAATCAGTCTAGATTTGCACCACCTCCTCCAATCAATGTTCATGGTCAACATTATCAATCGCAGTTCGAACCTCGGCAATTTTCTGCAAATCCTCAATATGCTATGGGACCGCCCCATCCATCTCAAAGACCTCCGTTTCAACCTCCCAGTGCTATGTCAATCAATTCACAGGTTGTCCCACCACCTAGATTTCGATCGAATGTGAAGTTTAATGGAACAGCTTCCCATTTGAAATCATTTTTTCAAGATTTTTACCAAGAAATTAGAGAAAATGAAGCTTACTTTAGCACTAAGGATGATAAATTTAAAATCAATTGGATTTCGACTTTGTTTGAACCGCGATCGACAGCGAGTTTCTGGTTTCAATCTTTGTTGGAAACCAATGCAGCAGAATTTGGAGTATTTGATGGATTTGATGATTTGAAAGCATTGGAATATAGATTACCGCCACTAACTTCTTTTCCTTTATTTTTACAGGAATTGAGAATAAATTTTTCTGATAAAAATGAAGATAGAACAAATAGGAGGAATCTAGATAATTGTCGACAGGGTTCTCATACTATAGTGGATTATAATTCAAGATTTAGATCACTTGTAATTCATGTTAGTATTTCACCAGAAGACGCAATTATCAGATATGTGAAGGGATTGGATCCGGATATTTTAGCTGAGGCAGTACGTTTACCGGGATGGATTGGTAGTAAGAGTTTGCAGGAAAAGATGAGTTTAGCAGTTCAAGCTTCTGAGATCGTTCAAGAATTATCAGAATTACCCTCAAGTCATTCGTCTTACATCAAGAAGATTCATAAGCCAGATTCTCAACACATTCATCAATTTAAACCAACTCAAGTTCAGATTCATAGATCCGATCAAGCAATTCCGATGGAAATTGATTCAATTCAGTTAGGATCAGCAAGAAAGAAGAATTCGATTTTTTTTCAGATTATGAAGGCATGTCAAGATCGTAAATTATGTGCAAGATGTTTGAAAGCTTATGATTTGCAAGGATCCCATGCAAAAGGAGTTTGTCCGAATCAAAACAAGACACTTCAAGAAAAATTACAATTTTTGAATATCAAATCAGTTTCGCAAGTCAAGATAGAAGAACATAAAGAAGAATTTATTGAAAGTCAAGCTGAAGATTTCAACATTAATTCAATTGCTTTCGTCAATACTTCTGAAGAACAATCGACAGCAACAAATGATTTAATTTCGGACTATTTCTCTCAGATGAATGAAATGATTTTTTCAGATGATATTCATCAACAGGTAGATTTTGAGATCAATTCGATTAGAATTGACACTTGTCAATCTGCTAATGGAAAATTCATTGTCCCCTTCACCCTATCAAACGAAAGTTCTCCAGTGATGGTACTGGCTTTGATCGACACAGGAGCGATGGCGAATCTCATTAGTCAAGATTTGATAGATAAACATAGGATCAACGTCGTCTCTCGTGATCCAATGCGATGTTTTGGTTTCGACGGTTCAGCTGGCTCGGGTGGAGTGATTGACAAGGAATGGATTGGAGAGTTGTCAGCAATCTCAAGTTCATCATCTTCGATAAAATTACCGGCACGGTTGGGCGTAACATCAATTCATGGTCAAGATGTGATATTGGGTTTACCATGGATGAAGAGTGTGGGGGCGTCTGCTATTTGTGATAAGAATGGAGTTTATTTGGCAATTGATGGAGTTGTTGTTGCGGCAATGACTGATTCACCTGTATCTGTAGTTTCTTGTGAGTCAAGATCTGTCACGCCTTTATCTTTCTCCATTTCTTCTCTCACAGCTACAGCAAATTCGACAAATCCACAAATCTATGATAAAGAAACAATACTCGAAAAATCAATCAATTCTTCTCCTGACAAGTCCCTTCCACATAATCTTCCGAAAAGTTGCATTAAATACTCACATGTTTTCTTTCCGCAGGAATTTGTACTTCCTCCCCATCGAGTTTTTGATTGTGCAATAGATTTGAAACCTGATTGTGACCCTCCTTTCGGAGGACTTTATAATTTGGCTCAATCTGAGCAAATTGAACTGAGAGAGTATCTTGATGAAATGCTTGGTAAAGGCTTTATCCGACCATCTTCTTCACCCGCAGCTGCACCAATCTTTTTCGTGAAGGTTCCTGGTAAGAAGAATCGACCATGTGTCGATTATCGGGGACTGAATAAGATCACTAAACGGGATAGTTACCCAATTCCTGTTATGTCGTGGTTACTGAATCAATTGAAAGGTTGCAAATGGTTCTCCAAAATTGATCTAAAATCTGCTTTTAATTTGATCAGGATTAAAAAAGGAGATGAATGGAAAACGGCTTTCCGGACACCTTGGGGACTATTTGAATTTACGGTAATGCCTTTTGGATTGGCGAATGCTCCGGCCACTTTCCAGCGTTTTATTCAATGGGTTCTTAGGGAGTTTTTGGATATATCTTGTTTTGTTTTTATTGACGACATTTTGATCTTTTCGAAAACTAGAGAAGAGCATTCAATCCACATTGAGCAGATTTTAGCTAAGTTATCAGAACATCATTTAACTGCTTCTCCAGCAAAATGCGAATTTTTTGTAACTGAAGTTGTTTTTTTAGGATTCGTGATTACGACTGAAGGTCTACGCATGGATCCAAAGAAGCTGAACACTCTTGCCGAGTGGCCTTATCCGGCGGATTTGGCAGATTTACGACGATTTTTAGGCTTTTCCAACTTTTATCGGCGTTTCATACCGGCATTTTCTCAGATTGTATCCCCTTTGACTGATTTGACGGTGGCGACGGCGGATGTTAAAAAAGGTCTTCTGCGTGACGGAGTCAAGGATGCTTTTAACCTTCTTCGACGGTTGTTTTCTGAGTCTCCTTTTCTTCTGCACTTTGATTTTAATAAGAAGCGCGTAGTACAAGTTGATTCTTCTGGTTTTGCTTTTTCGGGAATTTTATCTCAGTACTCAGACTCAGGCGAATTGCGACCTGTGGCTTATTACTCGAAAAAGTTGACTCCTTCTGAAAGGAACTGGCAAGTCCATGATCAGGAGTTAGGCGCTATCATAGCTTGTTTTCAAGAATGGCGGGCGTGGTTACTAGGTTCTTTGGAATCAGTTGCTGTTTTATCTGATCATGCTAATCTTCGATATTTCATGACGGCTCAGGATTTGACACCTCGACAGGCGCGTTGGGCAACCTTTTTAGGACAGTTCACATTTGATATATTGCATACTCCGGGGAAACTTAATCCTGCTGACCCTGCTTCTCGTCGGACAGATTTGACGGAAGGAAAGACAACATCCGATAGAGTTGTTCTGCTTGGGTTACGAGAAGTCAAAGGACTAGCAGTTCAGGCAATTACTCTCCGAAAGGACCTTATTTTTGGGCGCTCAGATCCTTCTCTCTTTTTACCCGCTTCTACAGAAACTCAGTCGTGGTTTCATACTTTCTATTCTACAGATTCTTTAATCCAAGGACACCGGCCAAAGCAGCTCACATATCAGAGCAATTTATGGTGGTGGCGGGATAGGATTTATGTTCCTTTAGAAGCTCGAACGGCAGTTATGCGGCAGATGCATGAGTCACCGGCTGCGGGTCATTGGGGAAGCATGAAGACTTTGGATCTCCTGACTCGAACTTTCAGTTGGCCTAATGTTCGTGAAGATTTGTTGCTCTTTTTGAAGAAGTGTGTCAGTTGCCAGAAGGTCAAAGTGGACAGACGTCCTCCGCAAGGAGAACTTCTTCCTTTACCAATCCCAGAAAGACCGTGGTCGACCATTGGGGTGGATTTCATTGTCAAGCTACCTTTGTCTCAAGGATACGACTCCATTATGGTTGTCGTTGATCATATGGGTAAAGGAGCGCATTTTATTCCTGCTAAGGAATCATGGAATGCGGAGTCTTTAGCTGAGTCTTTTGTTTCTCATGTTTTTCGTTATCATGGGCTACCGGATGTTGTGGTCTCTGATCGCGGTCCTACCTTTGTTTCTAAATTTTGGACAGCGGTCTTGAATCTTTTGAATGTTTCGCCGGCACCTTCGACGGCTTTCCATCCGCAAACGGATGGGCAGGTGGAACGTGTTAACGCTTTGGTGGAAGATTTCCTTCGACACTTTGTTTCAGAAGATCAATCGGATTGGGTTCGGTGGTTGCCTATTGCTGAGTTTTCTTATAATAACTCACCCTCGGCGTCCACAGGATTCTCACCTTTCTTTTCTTATACTGGGTATCATCCCCGGTTTAATTCTCTAGTGGCTACGTCTGGGGTTCCTCGGGCTGACGATTTTGTGGAGCATCTGCAACGCATTCAGTTTTCTCTTCGTGCAAATCTGGAGAAAGCCAAAGCTGCTCAAGCCAAGTTTTACAACGGATCTCGGCGGTTGCAGGTAGTTTATGCGCCAGGGGATTTGGTTTGGCTTTCTAGACGGCATTTGCGAACGTCACGGCCTTCCAACAAGCTGGATGTCCGGCGGATAGGTCCTTTTCCTGTCAAGCGGATGATAGGGAAAAATGCTGCTGAGTTACAATTGCCTACTTCTCTTCGGCGGCTGCATCCTGTCTTTAACGTCTCTCTTTTGTCGCCGTTTTTAGGGGAGTCTTTTGCAATGGACAATTCTTTTGATGGGTTTTTGCAAGAGGATCATGACGCAGGGATTGCTTCTTTTATTATTAATTATCGTGTTACTGCTCATGGTGTTTTCGAATATCTTTTACGGGGAGGGGATACTTCTGGTCTGGATGATGTATGGACACCTCTCACTCAAATTTCAACTGTTCTCGATCCTTGGTTACAAAAATTTCATTTGTTATCACCGGCGCTGGGTACTGGACCTCCTTCATCTGTTTGGATTGCTAGATCAAAAATGTTCTGATTCTTCTTATATGGTAGATCATAATTGTCATAAAGTTTCTGTTACAAGTAGTTCAGGAACTAGATACATGCTATTCTTGTCTCGTTTTAATATGTGTTATAATTAAAAATAATTTGTTACCTTTTTTATCTCTTTAATTTAGTAGTCTTTTATATTGTACCTTTTCTTTCTTTCTGTTTAGCGGGAATACTTTCTGAAAGATATCTGTTCCTGATTCGAAGTTGTTAGCTTTATATACTTTGTTTTTGTGTTAGACTTTTCCTTTTCTTCTTTATCGAAATTATTATTACTATACTTTCCTATTTACTAACTATCACTAAAGACCAGACCAGAACGGGTTTAAACGTTCAAGACCAGACTTGTATCAAGAAGATACAAGTTACCCCATCACATAGCTGGTAATTTTTGCTTTTATCGTCTAGAGCTTGTAGCGTAGTCAAGTTACAAGAACCTGTGGACATCAGGTGGCGCATCTGGTCGAGAAGGGTTCTTGGGTTCCACCCGGGTCTCATAGTCTTCACTACCATCCAGGGGAGCTCATCACACGCCAATTTGTTCTGATCTTGGTCAAAAGTCGCCTTTCTCGCCTGCTCGTCATTGTTGTACATACATATGTTTCTTCGATTTCTCCGCTCAGCGCAAGAAGGCCAACACCCAGCTTACATCTGATCATAATCAACTGTCCAAATCTTACACAAATTCCGTATTTCATACATTCCGTTATTTCTCGCTTGTCTTCTGCTCAGACTCTCTTGCGAACCTGTTTCAATCGGTAAGGATTCTTGCTACCGCGCCCATCTTCATTACTTTTTGGCTAACGAGTCTGACCCGTGTTTCCTTTCAGCTACCCGCAGTCTTTTCTGAACGGTAATCAGAAACTCACTGCAATCTTCCAACCCCAAAATCAAATTACTTGACTACTTTCATGACACTCGCACGGCCTCAACGGCTGGTCACAATCATACTAAGTGCTATCTCGGCCTTTATTGTATTTCAATCGGCACACACTGCCCCAAGTTTCATTGAAGGTATTAGAGACACTTCAATAATAGGGAAGGGAGCGGAGGAACTAGCAAATGGAGGTCGAGATGCGCGTGTCCTAAGCTCTACGCCTGGCTTGGGTGGAATCAACGATGCATCACATCTTGGCGCGGGTGGCCAGGACGCCAGTGTCAACCTGAAGAACGGGTTATTTAATGATCGAACCTCAGGGGGCGCTGGGAACGCAATACATTCTAGCGAAATCCTTGAAGTCGGTGACGAGGGCAAATCGGTAGGCTCTGAAGCCTCCCACTCCCGCGATCCTCACTCTTCAGTTCCGCCGGACAAGAAACCGCCAACAGCCGACGTCGAGTCGTCGAAGGTTAATGCAGTAGCACAAGAAATGGCTCGGCTTAGCGAATTGGCTGATCAGCATGTCAACCTGGTCAGCTGGGAAGGAAATCTATACCGTGCCTTCAAGGCGCCGTTTTCATGGATGCTCAAAGCCTATCGGGGCCGGACAACCGCGAAATACATGCTTTGGCTTTCGGATGCCGAAACAAAGTTACCCAGTCTTCGTGAGATTGTGGCAAACGATGATTTTACCATCGCAGCCGGAGTGGAGAAACGGACATGGCTAGGTCATATCCTCTTCGAAAGGCTTGGAATGGTGGATAGGACCAGAGAAGCTTATGGACTAGACGGAGTTGCTCCTGGAGTCCGTCTCACCAGAGCTATCGGAGGCCGGCTCAAGAGCTTATTTGTAGGATCAGAGGCACACGCAGGATCAGAGGCCCGCGCAGCTGAGGTCGGAGCCCTCTCCAAGGCATGGAAGACCATGACTACTCCGTATCGGTGGCTCACCAAGGTAGTACATGAGTGGCAAGTGAACAGGAACACCAGATTTGCCGGAGAGCGTACCGCTTGGCTTGCCCGATATGGCACTGACGGGGTCAAGGAACGGTTTCAAAACAATGCAGACATAGCAAAAATTGTCGCTGATCATAAAAAACAAGCATCCGCCAAAGCAATTTTCAGGAAAGGTGCTGCGCTCATTTCAAAACCAAAAACTGGGACAAACAATGCGGTGGATGGCGGTCATGATGCTGAAACAATTGCGAAGGGGGCTAAGCAGACATCAACAAGATTGTAACCTATTCGAATCCTGGTTTTTTTCTGGTGTAAGCTGCCCTTCTTATTCCTTGCAGCTCTCGTCAAACAATGAGAGGCTGGTTTCAAACCACATCATAGTGACTGACGACTCTTGATACGGCAATCAGCTTGATTCCATCCCAGGTTCTACCTATCGCAACCGAGGCCACAATAATGTACCCTCTGTGGCTTTTTTGTTGTGTTTCTCGTTTCTCTGCTTTTGCTTTCATTTCTCTTCATGAATGTATTTTGAAAAGAACATTTGAAATGATCCAACATAGAAGTTGTGTTGAGGCATTGCAATACAAACGCAAGACATATGTATAACTGCGAATCAGATACGCCTGAAAGGGAAGCGAAAAGAGAGCAAGGTCACAGTACATATTTGATATATAGTGTCACCTGATAACAATGATTCGATGATACTACAAGACTCAACTCAAGATCAGTTGACTGTTGTCGCATTGGTCTTGGAAGAGTGAGAGAGGCTACACCGGAATCGTGGTTGAGTTGCTCGTCAATTGTAAGAGGTTCATCAGGTGTGAGTGTGAATTGTGTTTCAAGGCTGGTGAGGCAAATATCCCTCCAGTTCTGTGCACAGCATGTACATCTGCTGGCTTGAGGTGCACCTAGCCTGGTTTTCCCTCAGTGATTCTCTGGGGAGATTTCCGTCCTGAATGTATGGCAAGTGCACCACAGCCTGTCCTCGCTTGTCATTGAAGGAATGCGCAGCCTGTGTGCTTCTCATGAGCTCGAGTTTCCCGGCGTGGTTCATCTCATAACTTCCCCCTCAATGCTGATGCATTGCATCGCCTTCCGCTTTCTGGTCTTTAGATATACGCCTGTTGATCAGAAGGACAGACGTGTCGGACTCGTATTCTGCGCCTATACTTGTATAACATATCTCTTGGCTTGCGCGCGTATATCGCTGTGACATAGTAAAAAATCTGCAGGCATCATTCCGAAGTAATTGTGTCACTTGCTGATCTCAGGGACCGGGGTGGGCTGCGAAAAACAGCTCAAAATGATACATCCCTCCAGACGCGGTTGCAGATGGTGATGGACCAGGATATGATTATCTCATAGATCACAAGACCTCAATACGCCAAAGAACTCGCTTAGGATGTGACACGACTCCAACTTCTGCCGAGGAGATATGCGGGTGCGCAGGCCTAAGACGATCCGTTTTGACGCTGGACGCTCTACATTTTCGATCAAGTTTCGACATTTGCCTGCGTGAAAGTTGGTATCATATTCTGTTCGACCTTGAGAGACAGGTGGGCTCACAAGTATAAGAACTTGGCGCACATTGCTCACGTTTGACCTCATAGTCCTCGAAGTGAACCAATAAGATATTCTAAGCTACGATTTTGGTATTTGTCTCTGTCTCGCTCCTTCTATTTGAAGTCTCAAGCCACCTATAACCTATTCCGCCAGTGCAAAACACAGATCCCTTTTTCACGTCGCCTCACTTTACTAAGCCTTTCTGCGCCGCCTGAATATCATCCACCTGACTTCTCGTACCTTAGTAAGTTTCCAACACAAGCTGGGCACATGGAGATTCTTAAAACCATGTTGCTCTTTTCCATAAAGTTAACTAATATATTACCATCGTGGTTATTTTCAACAGAGCAGCCTGAAATGAAGCGTTTTGGTATCCTCACCTCACTGTTCCTGATTTACTCCTTATGTGGGTATGGGCTCTCCCTTCCAACCATGGGAAGATCGCTCTCTGAGGTCGAAGCTGTCGCAGACGGGCGTCACGTTTTGGTCAACGGAGCCCCAAATTCTGAGAAGTTGGCGGACGGCATCACCGAACGCACGTCCACGGCTGAGAACTATGTTCATGTCCGCAAGGTAGATGGAACTCATGAGTCAGACGGTATCGCTGCTCCGGAATCTGGACAAAGAACCTCGTTCCCGGCCCCCCAGGCACCTCTGTCAGTTGAAAAACACGTCAAAAAGGAGACCACTCAAGAAGGCAAAGGCTCCAGAATCAAAGCGGTCCAAGACTACGTTTCAAAGGTCTGGCATTCATTCAAAAAGCATATCCTGCAAGCTTGGAGGTATTTGTCTGATAGAGTTCAGAGTTTGAAGCTTCGCAAAAACAAAGACGCCACAAGGGCCGAAGCTTCATCAAAAGCCGCTTCCGCTTCCGTACCAGAGAAGCTTTCTGCATCTTCAAAGGATAAAATTGCTGAACCCGCAAAAAAGGAAATGGGCAATGATCAGCTCACTCCATCAACACCGGAAAAGACTGAGCACGTAGAGCCTGCACAAGGTGTAACCAAAGAACCAGTGACCATGTCGTCCCCTGAAAGACAACACTCAGAAGTTGAAGTGAAAGATGAGGTTGGAAGTCAAAGTCTCCCAGCTGACTCTCAAACAAGTGAGGTTCATCAAGACTCTAAAAAGGATACCAATCCACTCATCTCAAATGTTGAAGATCACCCCAAAGCACCATTGAGCGACCACAAGGAGGATGTCACACCAGTTAAGGAAGGCACAAAAGGAGTCTCAGAGGACACAGCTCACTCCAATGCACCAGTTGTTGAGTTCAGTATTGTACCAGAATCTAATATGGACCCTCAAGTACCCCACAATCATTAGATAGTGCTCTTGTCCCGCAATAAATTGAATGTGAAAGAATTTCCACTCTGCCATTTTTTCAATGTTCAAATTTATCTGGTAATCTTCATGTTTTCTGTTTGTCATGTGTGGTATTCCTTGATTTCTTCATGTGCCAGGACAATATCACCCAGCTAATACAGAAACATGTTCTAAGACCTACCTTTAGCCAACTATATTTGAATGCAGCTTTGATACTAGATCAATGATATATGGCTGCACATTAATTCTTTCTATGAAATTTTTATCTGTGTGTCCATGAAAATTTGTTCATCACTGTTGTGTTGTCTCATGCAAAATACTGTGCGGACAGTGCTTGAGGGGCCAACAGAGATGTGTTCCACTGTATGATGCTGTTGGTTAAACCAATTCTGATTACCCAATTACGTACACTATGGTGGTGTTGATTGAAGTTGATGTTGTGGTATTTACTGGACATGTACAAACTTTAGTAGCAAAGGTACTGTGTAATTTATGTATCTATGCCCATGGACTGATTAGTATGTCTAGAAGAATTTCAGTCCTGTTGAATCCCTACAACCTGTTATGTATTACAAGATTCTAATTAGTGAATCCTGTCCCACCTGTGGGCAAATTTGATCAAATCAATCCATAAACAAGATTTCACAACACTGGAGAGTTGAGATTGAAGTTAAAAGACAGAGTTTCACATACATGCATGTAAAAATGGGTGAAATATGACCAATATTGATAAATGATCAACTCTTGAACTGTGTTGATCATTTACTTTTTATCATATTTATTTCACCTTGTTCTCCCATCCTGATTTATTAAGTGCATCAACTCCATCGCTTCATATTTTTGCTTTCTTGATCAAAAGGCTTATATGATAACTTATGATGTTAGAAAATTTTTTGAATGCACAATACTCCTATGATCAGGTGATAAATAAACTTGTGATGTTGATTGTTGAACTCACCCTGCTACTATTGGGTTAGATTACCCTCAAAACCTTATCATTGATGTATGTGGTTAATGGTCCAGAATGAAAACTTCAAGGAGTTTAAGGGTCAAAGTTTGATATATGGTTTGATTCAATCAATGTTAATTTATCAAGAAGTCAAGATGATACACTGTACTTGTCAAACAACACATCATTCCGTGACATAGCACCCCAGAAAGCTCCACCAAAACCAAACAACATATCTGGTATGATATGAGCAGTTGAGATTTGGTCATGTTACCAACAAAACAGGTATGAAAATGGCTTGTTACAAGTCAACTTACCAATGTTCCAGGTATAAATTTCGAAATATCATATTTGTAATTACAAGCTACCAAAATTTTGGGTACTAAATGGTATCACGAAAATTTTTGGAGACTGAGGCCCATGTTTTGCTCTTCCAATGTTAGTGACGAAATTGATATGAAAGCTCCAAAAATCTGGGAATGCTGGGTATGAAAATTCTCAAAAGCCAGATTTTACGCTGGATGGTCCAGGGGAAGCTTTCCGGGGTCCTCTTGAGAAACTATGAGATGATTTGACCTGATCTTCTTATCCTGCACTTGATATCCTGATTCTCCTATCAATCAATTTATGTTTGTTTAATAGATAATCTGTAAACATGCATCATCACATCAGTTTGTGTTTGAAATATGATATCATTATGATCAAACAGTCCCTCCTCTGAGTCTTGTTCTATACTATGATGACTTCATGATTTACTATTATGAACTTTCTATATTTACTTGTCCATTGTTTCTCTTGAAGCAACCTCTACTGTGGATGTTGTGTGAGGATGTGTCTCTTTTTGCCTACAAAGGGCTGGTGAAAATTCAGAATAATCTTCTTGAATCAATGTTCATCCTTGATATGATGATTCATTCTCTTCTAATGTACAAATTGGCCTTCAAAATTTAATATGAAACTCTGTTTGTCTCACAATTGACCACACTGAGCAGAATCCATCCAGTGGGGTTTCAATAGGATACAATATTTGGTTCTGTCAAAAATAACTTGAATAATCAAGATTAAAATGAAGATATTTCATCAGGCAATTGCTAATTTCTGTCCTCACAACGCCCATTTGGGCATAAGCTGTCCTCTGCCCAGGCTGGTATAATACAGTTGGGTGCATGATTGTTTGCCCCCAACTGTACAATGGGGGGGAAGATTTCAACCTTCCTTGCAAAGCTTTCAACATCATTTTGGGCAAAAGAAGAAGGCCTAACTGGAACTGATTTTGACCCATTCTGTGAGTGGAGTGGAGTCACCGCTAGAACACAGAAATACCAAACCACTACAAAAATTTGTCTTGCGGGGTTGCAGAGCAGTACATCCACTTCCACTTTTGATTTGCTTCCTGGCTATATAACACAGAGATAGGTCAAAGAACGAGTGCAAAAGCAAATTTTGATTGTAAGCCAACAAACTCCAGACCCTCCCTGTATCAAAGAGGAGGCTCTGCTATGGATTTTTTGGCTTCAGGGTTGCAGAGGGACACTGATATGCGCCTACAAAGCTCACTGATGTAAATTCCAACCTTTTTCTGGTGAACTGTTTCAAAAATCCTGGATCCCAACCTTTTTTGTCAGTGACAGTGTTTCCCTTTGGCAGAATGGGCATTGTTACACTTGGTAGGTGCAATTTCTGTTGCAGCGCTATCCTGTTGAAGTATTCTTCCTGCATGTTGTTTTGGTTGTTTTGTAGAGGTTCTGTCAGAAATTCAATTATTTTTTCTGTCTAAGATCTACATCCTTGATGAAATTGACTTTGACTACATTCTGAGATGTGCCTGATGTGCGTCTAATGTTTTTTGCCCATCCTTGAGTATAGAGGTGTCTGTGTGATAACAATTGGAAGAAATCCAAGTGAATCTTGAGATTTGTTGCAAAAAGAGGAACAGGGACAGAGGAGAGAAACCCCTTAGTCTCAGAATGATGCCAAAACTAGTCCCAACATGAGCTTACACATCTCATTGGGTTATTCAAAACTTCAGAAATCTCAATCACTGTGCCTGCGGAGGGCACCCTAGATGTTGGGGGACCTCAAGTATACAAATGCAAGTACCTGTTTGAGCCACCAACATCTTGGACAGGCCACATGAGCACTTGGAACTCTCAATAGCTCTCATCACATAATACATTTGTCCTACACACAGTTTTTCTGAAACTTTTCCATAAAGGTTTCCACAAAACCAGAAAAGAAAATTTTGGCTGTGTTCTGGATTTGTGGACTTGTGGAAACAAAACTTGTTTGAATGCCATTTTCCCCTTGGTCCAAAAGATTGTGTGATACAACTCTGCATCAAGATTTTCATTTTGGGAGTTGATCAAAGTCCAGAAGGCAAGAACATATTCTGGATACCTGGCTTTGTGGAAAATTTGCTCTGGAATATGTGTGTAGAGATCCCAGCAACACCCGACTTGCAGCGCAAACTGCAAAGCACAGTATGTGCCTGCACAGGGATTTTTGGAAATCCGGTCACTGTGCCAATTACCAGTGCTGGGTATCACCAAATTTTAGGCACTGCACATTTTTGCAGAGCAGTGGCCTTGCTGAATGGTAATCAATTTTCATCCTATCTTTTACAAGCTCTTGTGTTCACCGCTCCTCAAAACGCAGTTTTTTGCCCACTGTGCTGCACTTGACTGCACTATTGCTATAGAGCAGCGCAGGGGCCTACGGATTTTGGATCACTGCGCCCCAGTGCAATGCAGTGGGTTTGCCAAGTTTTTATTTTTTGGTGCAGCACAGTTAAGCACATTCTGTGCTGTACAGAGCTGAGGTCAGGTGGGGTTCCAGAACAACTGTGTGTAGTTTTTCTCCATTGACTAGACACCACAATCCTAGATCCTCAGTGAGCTCTGTCACCAACTGTCCTACAAGCTACAAAGGCCCTCTCAGAGCTCAAACTCCAACCTTTCTGGTCTGTGGCATCTCCCAAAAATTTGTTTAAAATGCAGACTTTCTGGCCAGTGACCTCCGTAGGTGGATTCCAGAGTCCTATTGTGGAGCAGCAGCACCACTACACCACAGAGGGGTTGTCTGTGAGGTCTGAGATTGGTTGGGGTCAAAATATTGCCCAAACGTTGTCCAGAAAGGATCTGTGAGCAACCTCTGAGGAGGCTTTGGGACCGTTGTTTTGGTTGGATAGTACACCAGCTGCAGTCCAATTGAGAACTCTTGGCAGCTGGACTGCAGCTGGTATGGCCCTGAAGTCTGGAAAAGGGCAGGCAGGTGTCTGTCAGCCATCTGGAAGGCTGTCAGGAGGGTGGGCTTGGCAAAGTACGGCTTGGCTAGGCAGACCAGCTGCAGCTTGACTTGAGGCCACCTGCAAGCTTTCTGCCAGGATAGTCAGTTTGAGGGCTCATGTTTGCCTCTGGGTTGAACTTGCAAAAAAAATAAAAATTCCCTTCTCCAGGTTTGTACTTGTGATGGGTGCAGTTGCTCTATAATGTACAAAAGGAGGTCATATTCAGTTGAATTGTGACTGCAGATCAGAGGCCCAGCCTGGTGGGTGCTCATGCCTGTGAGTCAGGCACATGGCTGGGTCATGTGTGTGGTTATGCTGAGTAGTGCGTAAATCTTGCCGCCTGGTGTCTTCAGGGCCACCTCACAGGCAGTCTGCAGGTGGTATTGAATGGAAGGACTGCAGGCAGTAGAACTGGAGCCCTCCTGCAGATGATCTGTCTGCATCTCAAAACAGACCGGTCTGCAGACCGCTTCCATTCCAGTCTTCAGACTGGCCTAATCACTCCATGGTGTATTTATATGGGTGCAGTTAGTGGCCCCAAATGTGCACTGATACTGCTCCACAACTGCCCTTGTTACACTTGCTCATTGTCACCTCTGCACAGTTTGTTTTAAAAAATCCTTCAAAGGGCTTTGAACATGTGTATGCCTCATTTTGGGTGCAAGGTCATCTTAATCACCCATCCAAACACTCACATTCCATTTTGCGCATAAGACTTCTCTATTCTTACACTCATAGTAGATCTTTACACCACAGGATGCTTTTGTGCCTAAATTTTGTCTGAGTGGGTCTCAGAAAGGTCTGGCCCAAAAATGGCCCCAATACAGCCTATACAGGCTGTTAACTGGCGGCCTTGTTGACACAACATGAGTTCAGCCTATGAGTTGCCTGAAGACGGTCCATGTGGGCCATCTTCAGGCAGCTTGTTGGTCTGACTGATTAGGCTGGCTGAGGACCACCTTGACGGCAGTTCTCTAATGTTCAAAAAATTGGAACTTTGGAAAATTTGGCAAACTGAATTTTGAAGTTCAAAGTCTCTTCTCTTGCTTGATTCAACAATGAGCAATCTGCTTCCACCACATTGACTCACCTAATCCAACCTATTGATAAAGATCCAGCAGAACCAGTCATCTCACCTAACCCCCATTCATCTAGTGAGACTACCTGTTGGGCAAAAGATTTCCCAATGGGCGTGATGGTGAGCCATGATCAGCAAAAGCCTTTCATTCTTACTCAACAAACTGTTTTGAGAAAGAGTGCATTGAATTTTGAACTAGGTTCTACCAATATGAGTACAATCAACATAATCAACAGAAAAAAATAAGATTATCAATCATTATATATAAAAAAACACAAATAAATTATCAAGATGAATTCAATGAATGGAATTCTATATGTATCTATTATTCACAAAATTTCATCATCAATCCTCATCAATCACCAGAAGAAGGAAAGGTGAAAAGGTGAAAAGATGGAGAAACAAAAACGTAAAAAAAAGGAATGATTAGAATAATTATAAAAACTTAACAATACAAAGCTACAATCAAAAGCCCCCCCCCGAAAAGAGGATAAGATAAAAAAAAGCATTTATCACATGCCAATAAATCCCACTCAATCACTAATTGAAATCATTTAAACAAAGAAAACAAAAAGACATCCAACAATCGTACTATGCAAAATAAGCAAAAAAAATGCTAAAGGATTATGATTAAGAAATAGTAAAGATAATCGTTCCTTTCAACCCTCACAAACATCAGATAACCATCTTAATTTACTTGAATCAAGTGATTTAAGTCTTAAACAATTTAAAAACAAACTCTGATCACCTTGTGCTTCAAATGGATAACTTAAACTTAATTCTTGAAATCCTAAAATCTTATTTACCACTTTCGAATATATTCGAAATTTATGTATATTCACTAATGGATATAAGTTTGTGCCTTCTACAAAGCCAGTCTCTGGATCTATTGTGGGTAGTCCGATTGATGGTTCATTTGGATTTAGGTAGGTTGGTAGTTCGTCATTGATCGTCAAGTCTCGTAAGTAAAGACCTGCATGTCGCCCATCATCAGCAATCAACTTGTTATGATTTGGTAAAACGAAAAATGTAGAGAAGACTAACCCAAGAAAGGTATACAACCGACATCCCCAACTCTTTCATCAAGTCCGCCAGTAGCTGTCGCTCTGCCCGTCGGTCCACCAACGGATTCAATGCCTTCCACTAATTGGTCTTGTACAAGTCTCAAACTTTTAAAATTGGCTCCATGTGATGTAAATTCTTTCAAATTTCTGAACATACGGCTCTCCCAGATTCCTAACTTGGCCCATGTTCGTTTCAATCTAGTAATATAAGGTGTTTGTAAACCATGAATAATTTGTGTCAAGGTTTGAAAATTGTTCTGTCGATAACATTTCTGTATGACACCAAAAAAAATAATGTAAATTAGTCTCATCCTTTCTGATGTTTTCTCACGAATGAAATCAAAACTTACAAAGGCCAATCTGATCAATTTCCCCAATAATCGTACCCTCTCTTCCAATCCAACCGTCATGACAAGTTCGGATGCAACCCAGTTACAGGTCAAGTTGAACCTCACGATCAAACTTCTCACGTTATCACTCTTACTCTTTCCTTCAATCACTCTCTGTTTCATGTAACTTGTCCAGCAATTTGAATCCTTTGAAGATCCGATTCCACCGTTGTCCTGCCACCTACTCATCAAAAGTTCTTGCCAGGAAATCTTCCTTAGTAAATCACGTTCAATCAATGCAAACTGTTGTGCCAAGATCTCTGTTCGGAAATCCAATAGGAAAGAACGATGGATAGGTGGTTGAGCTCCACCTGCCCCTCCGAATAAAGACATCGGTCGACTTAAAGCACCACCGCCTACAAATCGTTTATGAAGTGCAAGTTTTCGGTCCATGGCTTGTTGATTACCGTTCAGCTCAATCGCGGTTGGCGGCTTATGCTTTCGTTTCCATAAGTCATTCCCTCCCACACCATTACTATCCACACTCTCTTTTGATGAATTCATAAACTTTGGTCTGCTACTCTTTTCCTCTGACGAGCGATGTCCCTCTTGGATCTTTGAATCTCGTTCGGCCACATGATCAAACGTGATCTCAGGTATTGTGGGTGTAGAAGCCTTGTCTACGGCTAGGTCGTCTTGTCCGCTCAACATTTCCATTTCTTCTTCATCTTGTTCTGCCTCACCATCCTCTTCCTCCTCTTCTTCTTCCTCCTCTTCTTCTTCATCAGTCACTACTGCCAAGGAAGATGCTGAGGAAGAAAAAGTGCGATGACTATCAATAGTGGAACTTCTGCTCCTATTCCCAGTCCGACTAGCTTCTAATGATTTCATCATCTGTCTTTCCACCTTTCTAGCTTTTTCCTTCTCCCGATCAGCGTCGATCACACCTTCTAATCTTCTCAATGCAGCTTCCACATCTCCAGGTTCGTCCTCATCACTATCTAATCCTTCGGCTACGAAATTCGCCACCACACCTATGCCCCCGGCTTCATCTTCTTCATCTTCTTCTTCCCCTTCAGCCTCGGTTCCATTCTGATGTGAATTCAAAGTATCGGGTAGGGAATTTACAGAATTGCCTAATTTGGATCTTCTAAAGATTGAGCCGGCAATCGAAGGAACTCGCCTAGTCCCAATCGACGAGCTAGTCTCAGTAGACAAACGAACACCGCTGTTGACCCTCAATCGTAGCGATGGCTTCAATTGTGCAAAGAAAGATCGACGGGTCGAAGTGATGGCTTCTTTGAGATCTCCTGCTGCTTTCAATCTTCTCAAGGGTCGATGATTTTCATGGGGTTGATCTGAATCACTTCCCTCTTCGTCTGAAAGGTCAAGGTCGTCTAACTGGACGCTGATGTCTTGAGGACCCTTTCCTGATCGACCTGATCGAAGAGAAAGATTGTCTCTGGAGGTGCTACTTTCATTGCCTCGATCCACACTCAGAGACGAACGATCGAGAGTCATAGAATCGCGGTTCATGCTCATAGATATTCGATCTAAGCCCAATGATTGCCGAGATTCAAAGCCAAGTAGTCGCATTGAGCCCAAATTCGGATTGGCAAATCGTTTCTTGATTTGTTTCTTGAACAATCCAGCCCCCACACCTTTAGAAGTCCGATTAGATTCTGATTTGATGGTTTCAGTGCTAAGTGATTCATGTAAGGATTGAGGTCTGGATCCGAACTTTCTAGCATCGATCCCGTCTTTCTCATCTTGTACCATTCCAAATGAGAGTGCTAATGAGGATGTTTCAGTGTCCAAGAATTCAATGGCTTTTGAACCGACTGATGCCACAAGACCATCGGTTCTTTTTTCATCACTCGAATAAGGTTGTGATGAAGTGGTACATGAAGTGTTGGAAGTCGAAGATGAGAGTGAGAGTTGGGATTCGAAACCGTCTTCATCATCTTGAATCAAAGGTGAACTCAAATGACCGCGATCTATTTCTGAGCTTGTCTTTTCGATCTCCATGCTACACTTTCCCACATCTTCCATACTCATCCGTTCAATTTCTGAATTTGTCTTGCCAGAGATAGGAGGACAATCTTCAGTCTCGAATCGTCTCGAATAGATCGACTCTTTATCTTCGGCAATCTCTTCCAACCGTTCTTGCCCACCGTGTTCTAATCGGTTGTCACCCTCGAAGAAACTCATGAAACGTTCTAATCCACCTTTTGCGCATAGCAAATCACACACCTCTCCATTTGATTCTACATGATCATTGAAACGACTTGAATCCGTCATGGAAGAGTAAGGTCCAATAGTAGCGGCTGTACCTGATCGATTGTTGATCATCCGCTTGAATCGGCCAAAAGTCCCCATAGTTGAAGTAAAATAACGTTGTATGGGGTTGTGTTGTTGAGTGAAACCAAGAGGATCGATAGGTCTGACATGATTGATTCGGTGATCAAGCGTATCGCTAGAGTTGGTGATTGAATGGGTGGGGACATGAGATAGAGTAGCGTTGATGGCAGTCGATTTACGTGAGATGAAAAGAGGAGCTCGGTCAAACTTGACATTAGCCTCGTCTGTGGTGTTCGATTCAAGTTCTGAGATATCATGCGTGTCTTGTGCAAAGGTTTCCTTGAGTTTTTCGTATCGAGCTTGAATGGAGTTTGAATCTGAAAGCTCGTTATCCTCTGGTTTAACGTCCACCTCGACATCTTCATCATCGGTAGCCTGGAAAGAAAAATGATGAAGGTAGCCTTCAATACTTAAATTCAACATGATATTCGAAATGGTCACATACCTGATCCTCCGAAGCATCTCCGTCGTTCAACCTCAAATCACTTTTGGCAAAATTGCCATCCTGAGCCCAGCCCGACTTCTTTTCTGAATCTCCTTGCCCAAACACATCCCTCACATCCCTGTGTTTGCTCCTGTTTTTGTCGTTGTTATCTGAGACTAGATTGTATGCTAGATAAACATCTTTACGTTCTTTCACAACTTTTTTCAGACTTTTCAAGATCTTGAGGTCTTCATCTCCTTTGCTGTTCGTCTTTGGGTCAATCTCTATCAGACATTGCCTGATTGACTTGATCTTTTGGATCAGATTCTTTAACCAGCTTGTCAATCTAAACCTCAAGGCTCTATCTTGCAAAAAGTCATCTTCAAAATGATTCAATAGCCAATGCCTGATCATCACAAACGTCCGCACTTTGACAATCCTCCGACCCGCTTCTTCTTGTGCATCGATTAAGATCTTCCGACCCCAAATATTCAAGCAATCATCTTTATCATCTTCCGGACTTGTGCTCATCTTCCGACACTTAAAGAGAATCGTCCATTCGAATCGAGAAGTGAGTAACATGCACAAATCGATTGGCTTCATTACATTACGATAAGTAAAAAAGAAATCTCCGAGAGCTCTGGGATCAATTCGAGTAGTCAGTTCAGCAACCCAGCGTTCAATCGTTGCTGCCATCAAGATACGTTGGAGCGTTGGAATCGGAACACCCCTAGAGCCAAGACTAGAGCGCTTAGCAAGGTTTTGGTTGCCTTCCTCAGTAAGGTTTGAATTGGATGACATCGGGTGGGATGATTGGGATCCCTCGTTGAGAACACAGGTGGAAGAGTTTCCGAAAGAACTGGTGGTAGAACCCATTGGAGTTGAGCTGCCTGGTGCTTGATGGCGAGCGGGTCGACTCCATCTTCTGACATTATAAACTGAGCTACCAACACCTCCAACATCACTGCTTTTACTTGAATTACTATTACCAATGTGAGTCAGGTTGGACGTTGAGGAAGTTGAAGACTGGTGTGTTTGCTGTCGTTCGACGATAGAAGACGATCTCTTCTTGGTAACAGGGACGGATGACTTGTTTGAATCTTGTTGTTCCCCCCAAATGACATACCGTGGGTCATCGCCAGGTTGAGCAATTACAGTGATCTGATGAGCTGCAGTGTTAACACCACCAATCTGATCTCTTCCAGCCCTCAGACTGTAGGCTAACGGACTATTGGACTCAACAGGCGAGGGTAGATTTGAGTAGGATGGAATAGCAGATTGATTAAACGTATCAAATATTGATATGTCTTGAAACCTGGGTTTTCGAAATGCTGGAAATGGATAACTTGATTCGGGCTTTCGTTGCTGAGGACTTGGTCTCGCTGTGCGAATAGATTCGTTAGACGCGACGCCATGCATCGTCCGTCGCCGTTTGGCAGCAGAGAGTGTGCCTCGAGAAGCTGACTCTAAATCCAGATTCATTTGAAAATGGACAGGAAGGGAGGTACGATGAAGAGCTGAAGTGGGAGTGGTGTCATCTGGGCTGCGTAGAAGAAATGTGGGGTTGGGTGCTGAGAAACAGAAGAATGTATGTCAGTGGAATGATATATACATAAAGTTCATCAGAACTCACGAGGAGTGGTGTGAGAAGCATAAGAGAGTGATGGGCGATCAACAGGCTGCCGGGTAGGATCTGTAAAGAATTTGTGCGGACGAAAGATGATATACAGGTTAGATTAAAGTATGGTCCGATAAAGTGGAACAAAAATGGACATACTCCACGAGGCTGAAATTGAATCTTTACGCAATCGATGAAGATCATCTGAGCTGAGACTTTTCTTGATGCTTCTGGTAACGCTGGGGGTTGGAGTGGTAGTATGATTACGGTAAAGTTTGACACCATTTCCAAAAGGTACAATTGGTTTGAGACTCGGTTTAGGTACTCTCCGCTGAGTTTGTGATCTGTTTAATGGAGGGAATTCGGGAGTAATTGAATTCTCGCCAAAAGAGCCTTTGGTGTTCGTGGTCGGCTCTTGGTTGTCCAGTTTGGGATGATAAGATGAAGCGGGAGAGGCGAGCAAAGTGATAGGTAGCGGTTCAGTTTGAGATGATGCTGCATGTGGATGGAAAGAACCAAAATCAGAAGTGGCGATGTTGTAGTTGCCGGTAGTGGTAGTATTACTTCGATTCTTCGTAGTGGTCTTCATGGTGGCAGGCAGGTTTGATGATGAGAAATTTGATTTCATCGGCAAAGTGATGTTCTGACGGGCATGGTTATTCCGAAAAGCAGTTGAGGTACGCCAACCCAAGATCTTTCCAAGTACATCAGCATCTCTTAGTGCTTCTTTGCTAAAGGGATGTGCAGATGAAGTGGCTGAGTGAAAGGCCTGAGTGTGTTTGCTGGTGTGTGCTTGTTTTGAAAGGGATTGCTTCTGTGGCTGATCAAGTTTATTTCGCAGTTTCATATCCGAAACCGAACCACGTAGAGATCGATCTGGAATGAAGGGATTGGATTGATGATGATTCGATTGAGAAGGAGAAGGGAGATTGTGATTAGGAGATGAATAGAACCCCATCTGATCAGGTGAGATGGTGACTGGAATGAACGCTGTGGTGAAGTGAAGGTGAAGATATCAATTTAGATGGTTGGATAGAGGAGAAGATGAGAAGAGACTAACTTGATTGATTGGGTTGAGTTGATTCGACTAAGGCAGGAGTAGATTGAGATGAAGAGAGTGAGAAGAGTAAGAGTTGAGGAGTACTCTTATAGGATCGAATGATTTTAGGAGTTGGGCTAGAGTAAGGAGAATCGAGAGTAGGGTTGATGGAATTCGAATGTTGTGTAGTGGTTGGTGTTCGATCTGATTCAGGAGACGCTAGAGCGATGATGTTTACATTATAATCGTTACTATCGATTAAAGTTAAATGACTTGGTGAAGTAGGTGAATGGGTCTTCTCTGTTGTGGCGGTGTTATGGTTGTGCTTGTCAATGTTGATTAATGATGATAGTTTGGTGACAAATTGAATTGGGTTCGGTCTGAGTCAAGAAGGAAAGAAAGAAGGAAAGAAAAAGTTAAAATTTTTAAAATCATGGAATATGTAATAAATGAACAAATAAATAATAAATTAAATTATTCCTATGGTGACGATGTGTTGACTTTGAAGATGATGATGATAATCAAATCTACATCATCTTATGGGTCCTTCCACTTCCAATCAACTCAATTCACTCACCTCACTTGATAAACTGGTTTCCCATTCCAATCTCTTTCACTCGATTGGATGATCAAGTCTGAATCTAAAAGTGATTGATGATCTAATAAATCGAGTTCTGATTGATTGAGATTCGGAAAGGCATCTTTGAGATGTTGAATGGCTAATGCTCTTGCTGCACTGATAGAAGTGGTTTCGAAGAGTGAAGAGTCTTGAAATTGATCGATTGAACTGAGTAAAGGACCCGTATGATCGGAAGATGAAACAGCAGTTGGACTAGGTGATGGTTTCATCTTCACCAATCTGAAAAGTGAGAAAAGTGAGAATTGGAAAATGAGAAAGGATAGATTGATGGTTGAATGTGATGATGGTTGAGATTGAGTTGAATATCAAATGTTCTACAACTTGATGGGTTTTCTTTCTATTTGATGGGTTTTTCTCCTTTACTTGATAGGTTTCCTTTCCTTTCCTTTGATTTGATTTGATTGAATGATTGATTAAGAAAGATCAAAGTGGAAGTTTTCATAAGAGAGGTGGTGGTTTGATTGGTTTTGTTTAAAAATGATAAAAGATGAATTGGATAATCGAATGAAGCGTTAAAGAAAGAATTAAGTAAAGTGGATACAAAATACTGATGGTTGAAATGAATGGGTGTGTGGTGGTGGTGCTGGTGGAATGATATTGTGATGGGTTGTACACTACAAAAATGTTTTCAATTCAATTCAACCAACATTAATTATCTCGTAGGATTGATTAGGATTGATTTAATTGTCCATTGATTTGACATTTAAAGCACAGACAATGTATGTACAACTATGATAGCCTACAAACAAAGTACAATCCTATAATGTACAAGATAAATATGCTAGACCATTAAGCTTTGACTGCATCTTGTCACCGTTCTAGGTTGTCTTCTTTTTGGTTCTTCCTGATTGATTTGTTTGTCTTCTTCCTCATCACTTCTTCACATACCTATGTATCACCACCCACCATATGTATTGACTCCAAATCAAATGGTGTAAATACAACTAGGGTACTCAAACTAACTAGGTGGCGATAGGTGGCGCTACATCTCCAGCAAAACATTTTGAAACTATCTGCCTATGGGCAAAAGTTCTTTTTCCCTTCCGATTGCCGATCCACTCACTCCAGCCGATCTGTCGCCCCTCGGGAGGCAATCTTTCAATTCCAAGACATCAGCTGAGAGTCGAAGGAGTCCTGTAATGATCTTGTCCTTGTGCCCAGCGCGAGTCATGATGTGGTGGTGGTGTGTTGGTATGTAACTTTGAGTACCCTTCATATCAACTTGGAATTTCAGATATAGATTCGTGACTCTTCAGCTTCACTTGCTCAGCATTCAACAAAGCTCAAACTTCCCTCGCACTTGATCTTATAGAAGACAGGCGATGAGTAGGTAAGCTCTTGCTCCAGGACTTCGGTTTCCACAACTAATGATGATGTATATTACCTATAGAAGACAGGCGATGAGTAGGTAAGCTCTTGCTCCAGGACTTCGGTTTCCACAACTAATGATGATGTGGAAGCCGGAGTCCGGAAGTGAAGAGACTATAAGTACAAAATCACACGTGATCTGCTGTGGCGCAGTCGTGTACATACACAGTAAGCTGTAACATCTGTAACACCCCCCCCACGACAAGCCACCAAGCAGATAAAGAAAAACGCAAAACAGTAAAGAGATGTATCTGAAAAGTATAAAAGTGAAATAAAGAAAAAATTGAAAGTAAGAGAAAAGACGTCTGTCATCTGGAATCTGACTCGCCCCGATAGAGGATCCTTTCACCAGTCTAGCCGCCCCCACAGCTAATACTGGAATCGTTTACCTCATCGACGTGATCCTTTCCACCAGAAACATAGCCTGTACAATATCATAACCAAAATAAAGAAATAAGAAATAAAAAATGAAATCCAAAAAAATCCACCCCTTCACTCCAGACTAAGGTTCTTACGTGCGACGGTAAAGGCTTGCGGACCAAGCGCTTTCGTGAGGATGTCGGCCTTCTGCGCTCTTGATTCTATCCAGTTCAGCGTCACTGTCCCCTTGAAAATCTGTTCATTCACGTAATAGAATTCTCTTTCAGTATGTCTTGTTCGCTTGTTTGAAGAGTTGTTTTTTGCTACATGTATCGCAGAAGTATTGTCGCAATGAAGTTTCACCGGTCCTATTACCCCGAGCACGTCTCCCACTAAGTTTCGTAACCATACAGCCTCTCTCGCCGCGGTGCCTAGGGCCATGTACTCGGCATGGCAGGTCGAGGTGGCGACACAACCTTGTCGCTTCGATGTCCATGCTATCGGACAACCAAGGAAAAATGTTATAAAGCCGTGTACCGACCTCGAGAACTCCCCGCCCCAGTTGGCGTCTACATATGTGTGTAGACCGGTTTTGACGTCTTCCTTCAGAGGATTAAGTTTGAGTTTGATGCATCCCGAGGTCTTGAGATACCTCAAGACGCCTTGAATCGCCTCCCAGTGTTGCTTCGTCGGTCGTGCTGAGAACCGTGCCAAAAAATTCGTGGCATACGTCAGATCTGGTCTCGTAGCTATGGCTAGGTAATTCAAACATCCTATGACCGATAGATATTTTGTTTTATCGATTTCCTCTTCATTGTCTTCGGGAGTCGTAGGTAAGTTGGTTGGGTTCAAGGGGGTCGAGAGCTTGCCGGGTGATTCTAGAAAGTTGTTAAGGATCTTTTGCGTCAGCCCGGCTTGCGACAGCTCAAAGGATCCGTCCTCAGCTCTTTTAACATCTATGCCGATAATACAGTCAAGGGTTTCGGCCCATCTGATCTTGAGTTCTTTCACCAGAGCTTCGGAAATCTCCCTGAGCAATTCCACGCTGCTCCCGGTCACCGCGCCGTCGTCTACGTGTACCCAGATCATGCACACTTCATCCTTTCTTATACATACATAGAGAGATTGGTCAAACTGGCTGGGTACAAAACCTAGTTTTTTAAGTATATTCTCGAAGTGTTTCCACCAACAGTGCGCTCCTTGTTTCGTACCGTACAGTGCCTTCAGCGCTTCAAGTATCTTGCCCGCTCTTCTTGCTTCCTCCATGCACCCCGGGGGTAATTTAAAATAAAGCTTGTTCTTGAGATCACTATGAAGATATGCCGCCGTCACATCAAAAGAATGAACTGGCCATCCCAGCCGTGCTGCTAGGGTCAGTAGGAAACGAAGAGACGCTACTGAAGCCGTTGGCGCAAACGTTTCATCGTAGTCGATTCCCTCACGCTGTGAAAAGCCTTGGGCAACTAGTCGGGCCTTGAATTTTATCGGGTTGCCTGATGCGTCTAACTGCTTGTATTTAAATACCCATTTCAAACCAAGCGCATGTACATTATCCGGCTTATCCACAATCTTCCACACATCCATATCTTCCATAGCTTTCAATTCAACTTGTATGGCTTCTTTCCATTTGGCTGAGTACTGATCTTTCATAGCCGCGGTATAAGACTGAGGTTCATCACATCCTGCTGATAGATTGACCGAATTCGTCAGGATTTCCACTTGTTCGTCTTGATGTATCAGGGTGTTTTCCGCGACGAATTCCCCAAACCGTAGAGCATTAATTACGAACTCAAGGCTGCCTTTGTTTGGCACAGTGTTAAGCACTTTGTTCAGGTAAGATGATGAAGTCGGGTTCGATGTCTTCGGTTTCTCTATCTGGTGTACAAACTTATCTTCATACGGGAAAACCGCTATACCTGTTTTCAGTAGTACTTTAGAAGCAGCATCATAAAAGATCCACCCTTTGCCTCCGTCAATATATCCAACCATGACGCACTTCCGTCCCCTATCATCTAGTTTTCCGGTCCTTTGCGCTTCATGTCGATGCACAAAGGCGGTGGAACCAAAGGTACGTATGAGATCCATTTGCGGCTTTCGTCCGTAGAACAATTCAAAAGGAGTTTTGTCGCCAGTCAGGGAATTGGGAATTCGATTATGAAGATAACATGCCGTGACGTATGCGAAGGACCAGAAGGATTGTGGAAGGTGTGATGCCGCCAGCATCGTCCTACCCATCTCGCTGATGGTCCGGTTGAGTCTTTCTGCAACACCGTTCTGCTCGGGTTCGTAAGGGTTGGAGTGTTCATGCACGATACCCTTCGCTTTCAACCAATTACTGAAAGTGCTCTTGATGTACTCGCCACCACCATCCGTACGTACGTGTTTAACCTTGAAACCAGTTTCACGTTCCCACTTATTAATGACTCGGGTAAAAACATCCGGTACTTCAGATTTATTTTTGATGATAACAATATCTGAAAATGTGGTCGCCACGTCCCGGAATGTAACCGTAAAACGATTACCGTTCACGTCTTCGGGGAAAGGCCCCATGACGTCGGAAACTATCACGTCCAGAAGACCCATGTCTCTTCCGGATCGCCCTAGCTTTCGATTACGATTGTTCTTACATATTAAGCAGTCTTCGCATGTAAAAGAAGCAGTAGGGAGTGACTCTGGCAAGCCTAGTCCCAATTGTCCGATACAAAGCTTACGGATTCGTTTCATGTCCACATGACCCATCCGTCTGTGCCAGAGATAGGCTAGGTCAGTCTCTTTCTCAGTGCTCATAGCCTGAATGCGGCCTACTTTTTCGGGTTTATCATTCAGGATAACATTTGATTTTATTGCATCCAGGACCCATCTTCGGTTACGATAAGCAGCTACAAGATTCTTCCCATTTCTCATTCGTAACACGACATCGTTCCCCCAGCTCCATAGCTTTGCCCCTTCCTCAATCAGCGCCGCTTGAGATATCAATGTCCTGGAAGCTTGAGGACTGTAGTGGACGTTGTGAATAATGAAGTCGGAACCATCGGAGGCTTTAACGATAAGAGATCCTTTGCCTATGATGACTGCATGATCTCCATGAGCAGCTGTCTTCATCCGGATATGTTCGCGCAGGGGAGTGTAGTTAAGTAGAGAATGGAGAGCATTGCTTACATGGTGCGTTGCTCCACTGTCCAAAAGGTATTCAGTGGGGGTTTGGTCGGCTTCGTTGCCTTCCGCACTCCACGCGACCGTAGAAGCAGATACTCTTGACAGCGATGAGGACATGACATGAGGTTCTTCTTCAACTTCAGTGAAACGAGCATTGACTTCCGGTATGCCGTATGTTGCTGAACCGTAAAGTGCTTTTCGGGTATAAAAGATGCCGTTCGTGCACTTAACCCAGTCGTTGTAGTGTGGTGCCGTCCGATATTTGCCTCTCTTCCTCTTCTCACAGGAGTCTTTTCCGTGTCCAAAGTCTTCGCAATGGAAACATTGCCACTTGCCTTCCAAGACTTCGCGACAGGTATTTCTGGAAGGTGCTACCGGGTTGTTGATGGTCGAGTCTCGTGCAGTGCTGGTTCTGATTAAAGCAGGGGGAGGGAGAGGACCTGAACGACGTTCTGGTGTCGGCGACGGTTGGTATCGTGGGGTCGGAGAGGAGTATCGCGGCGTTTGGTGCCTTTCGTTTGGTTTGCCCCAGGTGGATGGATTCATCCTATTGGCGAAGGTCGAAGTCATTGCCAGGATGCTTTGATCGTTCTCGTGAATCGTTCTTCTGGTGGTAATGAGATTCTGATAGACGGTCCGGATTTCGTTCAATGAAAAATTCGGATTCATATCCGATCGGTAGCGTGCATCTAGGGTAGTATTAACTACATCCATTCCGTATTCTCCGGAGGTTGGAGAGCACAGTTGAACCACCATGCCCTTGACTATGTCCTCTTCCCATTTAAAACCAGTACTCTTCAGTTTTTCAAAATCTCGAGTAAGTTGATTTATGAATGTCATCAGGTCGGTAGTAGTTGGGTCAAAGGATCTAAGCATGATCGATCTAAAAGTTACGTATTGCGAGGTGCGGCCTCCCTCTCGGAAGAGTTCGGTAAGTACGTTCATCGCGTCGTGTGCGAGGGTTTTCGTGCTGATGAGATCCATTAAGTCATCATCTATAGTCGAATTAATTACTCGTCCGGCGCATCGATCGATGGCCATTTCGATCTCGGAGTTCTGGTCAACGTTCGTGATGTCCCAGTAGGAGTTAATCCCAGTCATATCGAAAACAGCACGGGAAGTACGTATTTTCCATCGTGCAAAGTTCTTTCCGTCGCTTGTTAGTCGTTCTATTTTTTCGATAAATTTGTTAACGTCGTCGTGTTTACGTGTTAATTCTTTTAGGCGTTGTTCCGTCATATCATGTTGAGACATGGTGAATGGGGAATGGGGAGTGATAGGATGAATAGATAGAGAAGGAAACGGTTGAGGGGAAGTCTGGGTACGGAAGATTGTTTGTCGACGAGTAGTCACACTAAGGTGGGGGAGTCCTTGTGATTCTAGTAACGAAGAATTGTTAGGCGTCGGGGTAGGTTCCCTCGTATGGGTTTCTTCTTCGTCGTCGTCTTGATGTTCTTCTTCCGATCTTGTAGAACGGGCTCTCGAATGTGAACGAGTTCTAGGAGGTGACCGAGAACGAGGTTTTGCGGTAAGTTTGGTCTTTTGATGCGAGATCGAACTTCTGGATGTCGATCGAGATCGTGTAGTTGCGGCTTTCGATGTCGTCGGAGGACTGCGAGCTAATGGCATTTGTCGGAGGCTGAGTGGCGGCTCAGACTTACTCTTATGAGCGAGATGCGGGTACGTTCAAACGATTCGATTCCGGTTTGGTAACGCAGCTCATAACCTATAGAAGACAGGCGATGAGTAGGTAAGCTCTTGCTCCAGGACTTCGGTTTCCACAACTAATGATGATGTATATTACCTATAGAAGACAGGCGATGAGTAGGTAAGCTCTTGCTCCAGGACTTCGGTTTCCACAACTAATGATGATGTGGAAGCCGGAGTCCGGAAGTGAAGAGACTATAAGTACAAAATCACACGTGATCTGCTGTGGCGCAGTCGTGTACATACACAGTAAGCTGTAACATCTGTAACAGATCTCGTCTTTGGATTTCCTATATGAACATCGAAATATTTCACACACATACCACAAAATCCAAATGAAACTCATCATAAACTCAAGTCTCAATTCACTCTAATCTCACGAGACCCGAATCTGACGTTACCTTGTAATTATTCTCACTCTCTGATTTAATATACATGACCATTTTAACTCAAATGGACTCTTAGGTCCTTCAAGTCTTTGATAGTTTGGCAAACCGTCAGGAAATCTCAGATAAAAAAATCAACCTGAACTGTGTTATGATTGATCCTTTCTTCATTTTGCTTTTGATGTACATACATTTTTCTTGCAAAGTACAAATACTTTAAAGCTGTTTGAAGTGCTTTGCACTAGGATGATCTGCATACTTCCAAGTTGCTTCAAAGTTCAATGGAAAAAAACATTCTACTAGACTGAATTGATCCTAGTGATCTCGCTTACATCTACAAAATGAAATGAAATCTTGTTAGCAGTATGTACATTTTCTCAGTAAACTATGATCAGGAGGTTTAATTCATATGTTAAATATCCTCAAAGGTATTTTCTTTTCATCATCAAAACCAAATCTGATTTTGTTCTTCTTTTGAAAATTTTCTTTGACTTTCAACTTGTCGCCTATCTGCAAATCTTTTGAGTATATCTTTTACTTCTTCTTACTTTAAATCCTAATCATGTGTTAACCCTAATTTACCCTCTTCATGGAGGTACATACATATCGGAAAAGAAACGTCAACGTATCGCAAGGAGCAAGTTTTCCGCGGGAGAATCGTTACTGTGACAGTATCGATTTGTTTTGGTACGCAGTCATTCCATCCGAGTTATTCAGTCAAACTGTGAAACATGAGAATTGAATAGGAAGGTTATACCTGAATGTAGCTGTTTGGGAATAGTGTTTCGACTTTCCTTCCGATCAAATCAGTACTTCGGATCCAGGAGAGGTCATGATTGCCACCTCATCCTCTTGAGACGGATGAGATTGAACCTTGGGCAAGAAACAACTTTGAAGACTGCCATAAGTCCAACAATGTCTGTATCTTGTCCCAGGTTACCCATCCTTACAAAAAATTAACTTGAGCTATAGACTAAAGATAATGTGTAGAACCCATCATGTACCTTTGATGTTTTCGAGACGTTGCGAATCTGACTTCGTCCATTCTTCGAGATTAGAGACGAGCATCCCAGCTCGGGAATTGAATCGTATACACGAGTCGTCATCATCATCATGTTGATGCTGTGAGATGGATGAAACAATAAAAAAGAGGAATGTATGTAGGAGTTAGATGAAACTCAAGAGCATGCTGAGCTCAAAATGAGCACTTTAGTGTTCAAAATCGAGGGATATGGCTACTAGAACCCCGAGTTTGATCGTGAGGTTCATCAACTACATAACCCAAGTGAAGATACTAGCGTAGTATACCGCAAAGCTCGTCTTGCTCTCTTTACCATATACCATTCCTGACACCTTTGGATGTGATAACACCTTTTGCCCGTTCGAGTTAAGCACCAAAATCTTCGTCCCATGAGCAGCGTTGTTTCCGTCCTGTCTTGATCTCAGGCTCCGACCATCATCCGAAAAACGGGTCATACGATATGCAAACGACGTGTACTTGGCTGTTGTTTGGCTGGACATCTGTCTGGTTTGCTTTATGCAAAATCACTTTACAAGATCTTAACCTTCCCAGGAAAACATCAGGATTCAGCCTCAAACCCCGAGCACAAAATATGAACTCTCTTGGAAAAAATATTAGCCACCATCCCGACCGAGCTCCATCTCGCCTTCGGCGCCGTGCTCTAGCTGCACACATCCCAATAGATCTCATGTCGCAAGGAGAAGAATTCCTGCACACAGATCAACTGACGGTATGGGTTGGAAAGCAAGCTAAACTTGATAAAGGAAAGAAAATCATGATGGATAGCAGCGACTCGATTGAGCAAGAACATCACGTAAAATTTTTCGATTACGAAAGAGAGTTTTATCAGGGTCAAGAAATGATAGAACTACTTGAGGAGGCAAAAATTGACAACCAGTTTCGAACTGAACACCTCAAATTTTCCGTCGAGGGGGAGATGTTGAAGCACTACGTTCCCATTTGGAAAAAAGCAGGATTAGACATAAACATAATGCATCGATATTCGAATTTGATCGGCTTGGGAAAACCTGCACCCTTGACGCGGAAAGGCATCGAGGTAGAATGGCAAAAGTTATACCAAACCAAACTTCGGCCTATTTCCTTGGGGTCTTCAACCGTAAAGCGTGCATGGAAGGATTATGAGGCTTGGTTCATGGAGGAGTTGGGCTATGGCGAGAAAGTGCTGCGCGAGTGGGTGAGGTACGCGGTGTTGAAACGAAAACCGACGTGGGATGTATGGTGGACAGATGAGCAGTTGGGAAAATGGCTTTCTTCTTCGGATAAAACGGAATGGCATAGGCGATTGATGAAGGGTGACCAAGATCTATACTTGTCTGACGGAAACAGTCAATCAGCGAGGGCTAAGACGGATGCTAGGACTCCTGAAATTGACATTAATACACCCGACATTGATCTTAACACTCCCGGAATTGATCTTAAGGGTCCTGAATTGGATGCCACAAAGACTCCAAAGATAGATAATAAAGGTCTCTCTAGAGCCAATAACCCATATAGATTCAAATTCTTCACCTGGCGATTTCAACATAAAGCTGAGACATTCTTAATAAAAGGTGGATATTCAAAATGGTGGCGAAGGAAGCTTTGGAAAAAGCTTAGCCTGTTTCGGCGCAAGCGAAAAACATCTTCATGGTCAACATAACGTGAGTACGATTAGAGGTAGAGCTTTGATCATTGTCAGTCTCATTGGCTGATTCTCATTTCGCCTCTTGGTAGCTTTAGTATTGCGCATCGACCGTGTGACTTCGGACAAGACATCCTTATTTCTCCATCGCAGAGATGGTATTACCTATCTTTACTCTGAATGATCCGGAACATATTTGTAAATGCATGCCTTCGGTGCAACAAGCCTATTTCTTCTCTTTATTCTTCATGCAACATTCCATAATTATGCCTATAATCAGACCTTTTTGAGTTTGCGAGTCCATGTCAAACTCACTGTGCGATTGCCTTGGTGAGGGACCTATGTATTTGCCATGTTCAGTCTCAGAATTTGCCTTTTTGACCCGATCTGTGGCAGGCTCATTCTTCATCTTGGAGATCAAGTAAATGCAGTTCGAAGGATTGCTCAGTTCAAAATCTGTGACTCGTGTCTCGATCGATATCATTGAATGATATGCCCAGAAAATTCAGATCCCGTTACGTGGATTCTCGACTTGCTTCGTCTTCTGTTTCCCTGAAAGCTTGACGTCTATCGCAGCACCCAACAAACCATACGAGCACAGGCCAGCAGACCCAGCTCTAGGTGGCTGCATTAAAATCAAAAACAATAAGATCAGCTGGTCAAGCCGCTCGATACCTACCCAAAGTGATCAAAATCGATTTCAAGTACGCAGTTGCAGATCAGATAGTTGTTAAAAAGGAAATCCGTCAGTACTTGCTCTGTGGACCAAAACCTGAAAACCCCTACTTCATCGCATACTCTCTTCCGACAACGCTCCACTGAATCTTCAATTGTGTGCTAGCTAAAGTCGCTCAAAGCCACTGGAGGTTAGCAGACGAGACAAATTGAGGGCACTGTGAGTAAACTAGTGTACATGGCCTCTTTTTTCATAAGTTGACTACCTGATGATGTCGGTCAAATTAGGTCATTGGACTCCTCACAAACACAAGACAGACGTTGAAGATGTTCGTAGGCCAGCTTCGAGCATGCAGGGTAATACCCATCATCCTATTCACTGCTTTCATCTCCAAAACCATATCACCGGCCTCGATACCGACTATAGGCAAGTTTGAACATATCGAAGAGATTACCAACAAAGCCCACAGAGGAGAGATAATCAGCGACACTGTCAAGAATGGATCAGCCGATATCGCTCCTATCCTCAACCCAAATCTCGCAGATTCAGACCCTGTTGCCAAGTTCCGCTGGCAAGACCAGTCCTCCCCGAACATGGAGTCTATCCCAAAGATTGCGGAAGAAAATGGCAAGGGATTCGATGGTCATCTCGATAGAGCAATCAAAAACCGTAGACCTAAGATGAAGCAAACCCCAAGAAGCTATTATAAGACTCGCTCAGGATCACCTCGGTTGAAGTTCAAGACGTATTTTCTAGACCCTTGGAAAAGTTTCTTTACAAAGATAATCTTATCCCTGAAGCCGGTGGGCAAAGGTATGAGGACAAGATCGATTTCAAGGATGATCCGGGCAAGCTTTTTAGTCACCTGGCCAGCCTTTCTCCTCGGTTTTCCAATAGGCTTTATGCGCGGTTGTCATTGGTGAGCTCCTGTTGAGGAACACCTCTTGGAGACTTCGATATCCAGATTGCCTTTGCTGGTTCACTACCGTCAAGGAGTCATAAGTATCATCACATATTCATAACCTGAAATCAAATAGAGATCGCAAGGCAGTCTTTAATACTGGCGACATCCCTTTCTGCTACGTACAAGATACTCACTTCGAAATCATATGATCAACGTCGTATTGAGTCAAAAAACGGTCTTTGCTCTTGCTTTTCTTTGTCCCACCAGTTTGTAATTATCAAAATACAAGATATATGCTGTAGAAATCGTCTTAGTGACCACGCTTCAAAATGGTACAAGGCTGACCCTGACTTGACCTCTAGTGGGTATGCTATGATCGACAAAATTAAATACTGAACTTCCTGGGTTAGTTGGTGAAGTACAGCACATAAATTTTTAACATGCTATTGCAGGCTGCAGCACATACAAATGTAACAAACACATCCATCTGCTTGTTTGAACGTCGTAAAATGCATCTTATAAGCCACTCCTTAACATGATACATAATCCTAAGCCTGACCTGATTGCTGTGTTTGTTCACAAATCGCAGTGAAGACAAGGCAGAAATATACTGTTGAAATGTGCGATTGACTAAAAGAGAAAAAGGAGGACATATTAGCTTTCACATCAACATTAGACAAGAAACCTTACATAAAACAAACGTGAGAGTGATAGTTTAGATGAGAAGTGATCAGCGTTAAGAAGCCACCCCAATGAAAGACTTTGTAGTAGATTTATATATATATGTATCCTTAGATTCAATGTACTTCTCTTTCCACATCTTTGGAAAGAGAAGTACGTACCTTTCCATCTCTTTATTTCAGTAGCGTCATGATTGATTGTCCTTTGTTTATTGTTCATTGGCTCTACCTTTCAGCAATTGCTCTTTTAGTCCCATAGATCGCATCACTGATAGCCGCAACTAACAACTCATCTGTTTGCTATTCTGTTCCATCTTCCAGGTCAGAAGCTTTTATCAGATTTCTGTTGTTGTAGTTGGCTGAGAGCTTATCTGTGCTTATGCACTTCATCAGATCAGATACCTGTTTCAAGACTCTTATTATTTCACATATACATCTGTTCACATGTTAAAGATATCTGAGATTCAACTTAGTGTTTACAAGATCATTGTCAAATCCCATTCAGAAATGACTCAACGGACCATTTCTTGATATATGCTCAAGTCAGACTGTGGAAGGATTGTTTGGGGACATCTAACCTCACACAAAAGTGTAAAATCTGAGTTTCCCATATTATGGACTACAGGTAGTGATTACTACTGATTTTTTGCTGTGGTATACACCTGTTCAAGCTGGCCACCTGAAATGTATTTGTGCATGCCCCATTGAACCTTACAAATCAGCCTGGTGGGATTCCAAGACCTGGCCACATGATCTGAATCCTTTGCTTGGTTTGATGTATCTCTGTGTAGGTCTCTTGTCAACTCTTAGGAGTGCATTCTCATATGTATCTTTAGACATTGACATTAGAATACTCCCATCCAGTGTGTTGAGTGAATCTGTCTTGGCTGCATGTTCTGATATAATCAGAGCCACTGATATTCCAGGACAAGTGTCTTGTTGAGAAAATGTTCTTCTTGTCATTTTACATTTTGAATCCTGAAGATTCAAGGATGTGGTGGAAGAAAGTTGAACAGCCGAGCTGGTATCCAAGAAGATCTTTACTTCTGTATCTGAGGTTTTGGCTCTGTAACCAAATATTCTCTTATGGAGATCAGCAAGTAGAGATTCTGCTCCTTCATGCCTAGTGCTCATTGGGCTTTTGTTATCCAGTTGTTTTGTGAGGATTTTCAGACATCCTACTTCTGATGCCTTTGAAAGCACTATCTGTGTTGTCACTTGTAGTCAATCCATTAAAGAATGCCGCAAAGGATGAAATGAAAACAAAGAGGCTATCAATCCACCTTCATGACATTATACACAATGATATCCCATGGGGTATGATGATGAATTTTAGGGCAAGGAGGTATATTTGCTTGGAAGCAACAATAACTCCTCAGACCTTGTCCCTTCAATTTACAAATTTGTCTGATGGTATCCAGATGATGGCAGATATGTGGCACATGGAAATTCAACTAGATATTCACGCTTTTCAACCTTGTGCCATTGACTACTGTGAGTATGTGATCTAAACCCTTTTTCACTCTGGTAACAAGAAGTACAAAGATCCAGGCTTGACATTGAGATTTCCAGAAGATACATAGGTTTTTCTGGGAACAAGGTTTTTTAACCTTCACACCATCTCTGGTAGAGTTTGACCCAGTGAGGTCAAGAGCTCTGCTATATATGAATTTGGGTGATTATGATGATTCTGAGAAATCAGACCTTTCATAAACAGATATTTTTAGGACAACTTACCAAAGTATTCCAGACCTTCTTGTTAAATACTCTTCAGGATGAGGATCAAAAAGGCCATCAGCAGATGGGTGGAAGATAAGCAATATATTTATTTGGAAGTGTCACTTCCTAAAATATTCTGCTGTCACATTTCCTGGTTGAGATTAATTTTCTGAGACACTTGCTTGTTTGTTCTAATTTCAGTCTAAATCCAAGTAAAATTAGCCCATTGACATCAATCTCCTTCTATCTCTTATACATCTTTCACTGATTGTCTTGCTTGATCAATATATCCTTTTTTTCCGCTTTTCACACTTAATTTTTGTCTTGAGTCCTGGTTTGCATGAAAGGTCAACTCTAATCATTTTAGCAATCTCTATTCTCAAGATGTGATGGAAACATGTTGTTCATTTACTGTCTGTGTATCTTCACTGGGTCCTTTACGATACATATCTTGGTTGGTATTACAGAATCCAGATGATCAATTTCTTTCTCTCAAAGTTCTGGCATCCCAAAATAGCTGATGCAATGTCAAGCTCCAAGTAGATATCCTGTGCTTACCAAGTTACTATACATGGTGCTGTGCCTTGAAGCTGTTGTGACCAATATGGCAACCTTCATATAAGCTGCACTCCTTTTGAAAAAATGAATTTGGTCATAATGAAGTTGCAAAGTCAAGGCGGTTTTACAAACTCACCGCAATCGCCGAATTCAGCAATAGCCAAGCACTCAAGCAACACAAGCAACCCTTGGCTGCCTGTTGAGGCGAGGGTAGTGGGTGACACGTGTGACTTTGACAAGTTTCTGACTGACCAACCCGAACCAGCCAAGTCCATACAATAAATGTATGTAGTTTAAGAGCGTGTGAAGGTTGAAGAGAGGCCGATTTAAAACGCTGGGCGATGGTGTCAGTCTGTGCCGGTGAGCTCACACCGACCACAGCCAAGCAAACTGTGGCGGACTTAGCTTGGGGTATAGGGTACGTGAAAGCTAACTTAGCATCGGATCCCGCGATCGAAAGAAAATTGTTTCTTTTCAAAAAGGCTGCGACTTCAAATTGGATGCATAGTGAAGCGAACCTTGAGGCAAGCTAAAGATGTGAAGTACTACAACACAGTCATGTTCGCAACCAGGCCACACAAATACTCGAGTCTCTTGATGATAATTTGCGCATAAGACCCGCTTGCAAACATCATGTTCTCCAGTCAAGGGTGAGATAGATAGTTTTTGGAGGGGAGGGTGAGCCGAGTGGTGAATTGAGCTTGCTGTTTATAACGCATCCGTTCTTTAGTATGATCCGCCCGAACTCGACACAATTAGGAATCAGAAGGATCCTCACATGAATCCTTGCTATGAAATGAAGACCATGCCGAAAAAAGGTTCAGGGGAAGGAGGCAATTTTTTCGACTAGCAAGCTTGGCATTTACGATTTCCGTTTACTCAAGTCTCAATCTGCTTGATCACCTTCCTTGGGTGAATTTGTTTGGTCTGGTTTGAGCGGGATTTATGTCAACAGCGGAAATAAGGTTTGAAATCAACGAATACCGTTCCGAGCTCACAGCTCCCAAGGAGGGATAAGATCGGATGAGGTCGGATGCTGAAAAAAGGTAAAGACTTGCTGGTTTGCAATCTCTATCCATCGTCATGAAATCCGTCTTGGATAAGAGGTACAAAGTAATCTGTTATCCACACACATGTAAGTATGTAGTATGTCATAAGTAAGGACCACTCACCCGCAAACACAGCCATTGATGATAGAGTACAATTTCAATGGTGGGTGATTTGGTTTGTCAATTGAGTTGGATTGAATTGAGTTTATGTAAATAAATACAAATCAATTCAACATGGACTGACTGAGAAGAGATCTCAAATATTCAGCCTCTACATATTGATTGGTCTTTTTGGTTAAAAGACTCTTGACCGACTTCAGCCAAAGTATTCTTCTGATTGGTTTTCTTCAAGACTTTCTCTTTACTTCACCATCCGAAGGGGTTCCTTGAGTTTGAAGCACCAAGCTGATGACTAAGAATTCGATTCCGAGATTATAAATCCTCAAAATTGATTCCAGTTTTTAATCTTTTTTAATTTGAAATCTGAATTCGAATCCGTTCTTCGAGTCACTCTGTTTACCAATTCAAACCTTCATCAGTCAGTCAATTCTACCCAACCACCTTCGACTTCGACTTCTTCAAAACCTTTCTCCACTTCTCTCTATCCCTCTCTCCACTTTTCTTTTTTTGATTCGTTTACCTTGTCAACCAAAAGAAAAGAAAACACCAATCAGTCAAATCAATCAAGTTCACAACCAGATCGCTATCTTTTTGACCAACGATCATAAAGCTACATCCAGACATCCAGATCTTGATCATCCTTCATGTCCTCCAACTCTACCAATCCCACTCCCAATTCTGATGGCTCCACCCCTCGCCCTAACGGTGGCTTGGGTGCAGCGACATAGTTGAGCCAACTTCATTCAGTCTTTAGCAAATATTCCATAATTGAATATTCTTGGATCCTCCCTTTAGCTACGGAGCAGTTGCTGTGGTCGTCTTCGTTAGTCGGTTTATACATCATTCTTTTGAGTAGTTTGTCGATCGAGCTAATCAAATCTTCATCTCACTTTCACAGGTCCTAGTCGCTCTCACAATTGTTTCTCGAGTACTTTACACTCGCAAAGCTAAACGACTTGCCGCCCAGCAGTCAGCTGGTCAAGATTCCCGTGATGCGGAAGAGCGCGTGGCCATGGAACGCAGAGGCGAAGCAGTTGGTCTTCCTACCTATCGTGAAAGTAAGTTTTTTTTATCTGTTGCACCCTATCTATCTTGTTAGCTTGATTGCCAATTGCCCAATAATTTATGCGATTTTGCAGGTGTGCTACCTACCAGCCGTAATCCTATATTAGCATCAACTCCCATCGCCAATTCACCCGACCCTCCTCGCTCTGCTTCAGTCGACACACTTCCTAACCAAACAACCACTGACGTTGTCGTCCTTCATGCTACCCTCTCGGAGCCTCAACTTTCACCTCCTGCCTATCGAACTTCCCCGCCAAAATATGAGGATGCTGCCGAAGACGCTGACCGCTCAACTCAGATAGTGGGTCAGGCAGTTGATGCTGAAGACCCTTCACTACTGAACGTCATGAGTCAAAGAAATGATTCCGCAGTCACCTTGGCCTTGCCAAATATCCAGGTAGTGGACACCGATGAACCCGCTTCCTGTGGTCAGGTGAGTCTTCATCTCTAGATACTTGGCGCCAGATCATGCAACTTTTTGCGAATCATTCTATGGTTGTTTGTTATATTTAGCTTTCTCGGACACCCGAGCCGTCGTCTCATACCAACCCCCCAAACCCATAAGACTCGAGTCTCCCTTTGAAGAACACATCCATCTTTCAATTTAACAACTTTCACCCCGATCTCCTATTTACGAGCAAATATTCCACATGAAACTTCATCTCCAATTAACGCCTTCCTATCCACCTTTACGACGTTGAGGTCCCGAAATTTCGGTCTATATCCTGTCCTGTACCATCATCTACTTCTTTCTCAACCCCAAACAACATCTTTATCTTATATTCAACTCGTAAACAATCCCATCAAAATCTCGTTTGACCACTGCTTTTCTCCTCAATCCTCAAAACCATCGGACCTTCCCGGCAAATCTCAAAATGACAAGGTTGCAGGCCTTTTTGGTCTAGCCCTGCCTTACCTTTCCTGTTTGTATGTTCATATGTACTGATGTGCTGTTTTGTATTATGAGGATTTGCATCCCTTTTTCGACTTTATCCCATCCTATCACTTACCTTATCAATGTGTGATGAAGGCAATGAGAACCATGGGTACAAGAACGATTCTCTTGCAAGGATACATGGACTCGCATTTTCTATCATCAACTCTCGTCCTATCCTTTTTTTTGTTTTTTGATGCCAATCACTCTCTATCTTTGTTGGGTCAATATAGGTGTAAGTTTTGTTAATGACTTCTCATGGTTGTTAGTATAGTTCAATTTTTGTGTGTATATAACATCATATTAGTTGCTCTTTATACAAAGAAAGAAAATAAGAGGGTTTTGTTGGTTTTGGTTTTGTTGAACCCCGATTCATCGTTTCTTTTGATTGTTTTCAGGCTTTTTGTCACACGAAGACCCGAAGTGTGTTGAACAGTGTGAATTCGTGATGAGCCATGACCAAGAATGATGTATTTGTCTATTCGACTTTGCAACATTTCGTCATCGGCTCTGAGGGAGTCTCTTATGGGCTTCAGGTTGTCGAGATGATCCTGATACTAGGTGGATTCATTCCATTGCCCACCATTTTATACTCATCTTGAGTATGATGTGGTCCAACAAGCCTGTGAAAACTTTGAAAGCTATCCCCTACCTTCCCTCCAAGCTGTATTGACATTGAGAAAGCTGAAGGGTTATGTAGGTGGTTGAGGAAGACCAAATTGTGAAGATTTTACAGCAATATGATTTTTGCAACACATCACCAACTAGGTTTGAAAGCGACCTAGCAAGCTTGCCCCCCACATTTGGTCTCGTCTTCATTTCTTATCAAACGAAATATT
Organism: Melampsora americana; assembly: GCA_022264835.1. Classification (NCBI taxonomy): domain Eukaryota; kingdom Fungi; phylum Basidiomycota; class Pucciniomycetes; order Pucciniales; family Melampsoraceae; genus Melampsora; species Melampsora americana. The sequence continues at coordinate 265,944 of JAIFHY010000093.1, read as the reverse complement.
CGTATAGCCAGAGCTAGTGATCTGCAGCCAATTTTGAAATACATGTTTTCAATTTCCCCCCCCACAATTTGTCGATCTAAGACTAAGTGTCATATGATGTTTCTATTTTCTCTGATTGTCCTGGATTTGTTTCTCAAAGATTGATGAGGGATATGTGGGATGATCAGATGGTCAGGTTAATCTGTTCATAAGATCCTTTTCTTTATTTGAAACATCATATCATATTCTAAGGTCTTCAAATGTTCTTGAGGAGGGAGTTCAAGTTCTGTAGTTAGACAGTAAGAAGGTTGTAGTTGAATTGACAACAGGGTGATGATGAACTTGGATGATGGTTGAAGACTAAAGTAAGAGAGATAGCTTCAAGTGAGAGTGTGGTGGTGTGATCCTCACTGAATGAGGTTCTTTCTCTGATCAAGATGAGTGAAGACCGATGACTTGATTTAAACGTTTCAGTCAAAATGAATGATCACGTGATCGATGAGCTGAGCAGAATTGAGTTTCAGATGAACCAAACTTGGACTAAAACTCATTCTCATCAATCACCTCCTCAGCATTCGATCCTCAACAAATGTTCAACAAATCAATCTCAATCAAAACGATCCATGACTCATTCCAAAAATCTCACTACTCACCATAATCCAAGAAAAATTCAACCATTAGGAAACTTACTCTTATCAAACAATCCAATTCAAAATTCAATCATTCGTACGAATTCATTAGGATCTTTATCAATCTTATCAGATGAAATCATTTTAAAGATATTTTCAGAATTAGAACCTATCTCATTACACCTTCTTCAAGGTGTTAGTCGTTATTTCTTTGGTTGGTGCGCTGGATTAGATGGCTTATGGAAATCGGCTTATCTTAGTCGAGGAGCTCGTCTGACTAATTGGAATGGAACTTGGCGTTCAACTTTTCTTCAGAGATCAATCCTCGAAACTGATCAAATCAAACTCAATCAAATTTACTCAGATGTACTTTTTCAACCGATCCTAGCCGCCGCTTATGATATAGGCTCAGCAGTAGGCATCGAAAAGCGACATAACAAGTTTCGTCCTACGATCCAACATCTCTTTGGTGGCTCGGGTCAGATCATCCCCAAAGATTTTCCTCTGATCTTAACCGGTCTAATGGAAACTTGGTCAGCAAGAAAATGGACTCTAGACTCACTTGCAAGCCGATATCCTAAAGTAGAGTTTCGTGCCGAATCAAGTCTAGTGACTTTACCAGATTATAAACTCTATCATGATAAATGTGAAACAGAAGAGAGTCCACTTTATCTTTTCGACTCTGATTTTGTGGAAAAGACCGTTGGATTGGATCTTGAGGGTGATGGTGGTTTAGGATCAGAATATCATGTGCCTGAGATCTTTGGGAATGATCTGTTTGGGTGCTTAGGACCAGATGAACGACCTGATTTCAGGTGGCTGGTAAGCTTCATTCACCTCTTCATCCTAAAAAGTTTATTCGAATCTTGTTCATCATTCTTTTACTCAGATCATAGGTCCTACTCGCTCAGGTTCAACTTGGCACAAAGATCCAAATGGGACTTCAGCATGGAATGCAGTCATCTCAGGAAAGAAACTGTGGATATGTTTTCCACCTGATTGTACACCTCCAGGAGTTCGTGTGAGTGAGGATGAGAGTGAAGTTGAGAGTCCACTTTCGATTGCAGGTGAGTCAGAAGAATTTAAAAAGACTGATTCGTACACCCCTAGCCAAGATGGACTTCGTGATCATCAAACAAACGGATTGTATTGTTTTTTTGTAGAGTGGTTCATTAATTACTATCAAGTTTCAAAAGAGGAATACGGTTTGAAAGCTCATGATCCACAAAAGCGTGGAAAGATGCTGGAAGGTATCTGCGAAGCTGGTGAGATCTTTTATGTCCCATCTGGTTGGTGGCATCGTAAGTCTCTCTTTGAGTTAGAACTTGATGATCATCTACTCTAGACCAAACGATTAAGAAAATGAACATGAATTTTGTAGTGGTAGTGAACTTGGAACCCTCGATTGCCATCACTCAAAACTTTGTATCCGAACATGAACTAGTCGAAGTCTTAAAGTTTATGAAATACCGATCAGATCAATTATCCGGATTTCGAAAGATTGAAAGAATGGAAGAAGTTTTTGAAAAGTTTATCAACGGATTGAGATCAAATCTTAATTTAATCTCAACTGAAACTTTACAAGCAAGTTTAAATCAAGTTGAGATTGAAGTCGAATCAAGTATGAAGAAACGTAAGAAAATCAAATCTGAAGGATCAATGTGGGAAAAACTTAAACAACCTAGATTAGAAAAGAAGCAAGTGAATGAATCCACTGGGTTTTGTTTTGGGTTTTCAGTGGAAGAAGAGTGCTTTTGAAGTTTATTGATCATCACTTGATGTAAAAGTGGATATCCTCAAGTGCTAATATTGTTGTTCTAATGATAATAGAGGAAATATGAGAACAGTCGAAGGGGCGTGTAATAGCGAGTGATTGCGAGCTGGCGAGACGATTCCAACTTTCTTACTCCTGCTAGGACCCATCCATCATGTGGATCATTGCACATGTCTCGCACTTGGCTCTGATGTGAGAACGCCGGCCGATGCATTCCGATATGTAGATTGACCTCACATCCATCCATTGAAGATGCAGTATTACAAGCTACCACACGTTTTAAATAATGGATGCCGCGAAGATGACATTTATTCACCTTTGACAATGATCCCATTGGCAAGGATATATGCTTTCAACTCAGTCACAGAACCTTTTGTGTCATCTGAAGCCAGTTCATCCCAACCAAACGAACAATCAGAAGAGTAACTCGCTTTATCTTCATCGTATCAATTTCTCTTTGGATTTCATCTTGTCTTGATCTCACCATGCTAACACATGCAGAATTGCCATATTACCCATACTCTGAAATATGATACCTTGCTCAGATGGTCTCACATTGAGCATGGACACAAACTTGTTGTTAATCGTTGTTTTCAAACCTACAACCCAAACGGTTGTCTTTTCAATTGGTGTGTGCGAGTGGACCTTTTGGAATTCAAGCCTTGGTTACTTTCAAATGTCTTGTTTTTGACGAACAATCTGATCTGAAAGATGTGACACCCCGCTTGAAGCACCATTGAAGACTTAATCTGTGATCTGGATAGATATCCTTTCAATGAACCCCGATGCTCCAAAAAGGATGTGATGTGTATTGGGGGGGGTTTTGATCTGTTGAGGAGGCAAATGAGAAGGAATGCCGAGGTACCGAGGTAGTTTGTTATGGCACAAGTTTCGAGTCTTGATGATGATTTGAGATCGATCGTAGGTTCGATTGACAATTAAGAAAGATGTCAATTTACTCAAAACTTGTCAATCGATTTCAACAAACCAACACATCAAATCAGAAAGAGGATGGGGATGATGATGAAGATAACCATGAAGAAGAAGAAGAAGAAGAAGAAGAAGAGATCGATCCAGAATTGAAATCACTGATCACCAGAGTGTTGCGTAGAAGGAGAATGGTCAGGTTCATTGGCTCAGCTACACCTATCATCAGGTTAGTCCAACTCCAACATCATCTCATCTTGATATCATCTTGATCATCTAATTGACCATTCACTCTGACTTCTCATACCCAAACAGTTTACTACTCATCATCGCAGGTCTCATCTCGGCTCTGATCTTACCTACTCATCTTCTCTCAAGAGGAACTTATATATCTGAGAATGCTATTCAACCCGGTCAAGTCTGTCTTACTTTGACTTACACCATCATCCTCGTCAACTCAATCACTTGGTTTAATGACAAACTTTGTTCGATCATCTCAGGTTAATACTTACTGGGGTTGGTCTCAGGTTCACAAAGCTGATAAATACGCAGATCGAGTCGACCTTTGGCGGACTCTACCATCAAATGAGTTTGTACCTTGACCATAGCCATAGCCATATCAAAGATCAGATCTCATAGTTATTCCTGCTTCGGTTTTTTTAGACGAGCAGAAGAGATGCGCCTAGCGTTCGAAAGCATGGGTTTACCTTCTCAAACACAAACTTATTCTTTCACTCATCCTCATGCTTCAACTTCAATCGCCAATGGTACCAATGTTCATGCTACCCTACACGCACCACGTACTGATGGAGCCGAGACACTAGTCCTCATGGCATCTTGGCTGACTCGTAAACCCGGATCAGATGTCAAAGGGGGTGATGTGAATGTACGTGGAGTGGCAAGTGTATTAGCACTTGCGGACTATCTCATCAGTTGAGCCTTTTATATTTCTCATGCTTGATGAGTCATAGAAGAATTGATCAAAATTCAAATTGTGTAGCAATGAATCTTTGGAGTAAAGATATCATCTTCCTGATTGCTGATGGTTACCTTCATGGAACTCAAGCTTGGCTTCAAGCCTATCATGATTTACCTCAATCAAGTTTAGTCTTCATCACAAATGCGCGATGTTCAAATCTCGTCAAAAAATGATTTTTCCTGATTTTCGGTTAACTCTCACCTGCATCCCAAGCAGACCTTCAAACAGAACGTTTGAAAGGTCGTTCGGGTCCAATTTGGGCAGCTTTATCCATAGATTACCCATTCCATTCATTCAGTCACGTTGGCATCTACTATGGTCTGTCTATCCATCTCGCCCTCTTGTAGGATCTTCCATTCTGTTGCTGACTCAAGTTATCTGAATATAAAGAGGGGATCAATGGACAACTTCCGAATCTAGATTTCATCAACACAGCCTCCAATATTATCCGTTGGACTGGTTCGTGCCCTGTCACTATCCATGATGGAAGTGACGGATCAACAGCAAGCCACTCAAGATCAACTTTCATGAATGACTACATCCTTTCCTCCCAAACTATCCTGCGTCAAATCAAATATGGTCTCTTGGGAGAACCTTCAGGTCCCGAAGGACTTTTTTCACCTTATCGAATAGATGCAATCGGACTGTTTGCAGTACCTGCAGAAGGACCTCATGGGTTTCATACGATCGGACGAATAGTCGAATCAACCATGCGTAGTTTAAATAACTTACTCGAAAGATTTCATCAATCCTTTTTCCTTTACTTGATGATGAGCGAAAAAAGGTTTATCAGTGTTGGAAATTATCTTTTTGTACCTGTTCTGATTGGAGTTGGGATTACATTATTAGCATTCAGTCTATGGGGAGCATTAGGTTCAGAAGATGAAGGGAATGGAAAGCAGAGAGAAGAAAGTGAGGAGAAGAACAGGATTGATCAGGAAACGGATGAGAGGATGAGAGGGTATGGTGATCAAGAAGAAGGCAGTCTAGTCTGGTGTTTCAAGATCATCACTGGTTCTCATTTGATCGGAGCAGGTTGTTTTTGGAGATTGTTAAGATCGATAGAGCCAACGAAGGTGTACGAGGTTCGTCGTCTTGCTTTCTTCAATTGTTCAGAGTTCAATGACTTGAAGAATTGACCAAAACCTATGATGAGTACATCAACAGTCACCGAAGATGTGGCTCATTGGCGCGATTTGGATAAGTCTACCGATTGCAATAGTAGGCTTAGATGGCAAATCCATCCGATCCGTCAAAAGGTTAGAAGCCATCCTCTTACTTCTTGTTGGTTGTTTAATCTCCGTAGTTTCAGTTTTGAATTTCGCACTTGGAGTTGGACTTGGAATTCTATTCGGACCATCCTTAGGATTATTTCCCATCATCTTTGGACGATCATCTAAGATTGGTAGAGGATTAAGTTTGATTTGGTTAATAATCTTTGGATTTAGTTGGATCGGATGGATTGAATTGAAAAGTTTAATGATCAATGATCAATGTTTAGGAAGTTGGTTATTAGGGTTTTGGTTAGTGATTGGATTACCATTGGTGATGAATGGATGTGTGATTGGATTAAGTTATTTAATTCGATGATGAAGATGATGATGAAGATGATGAAAATGTACTAAAATAGAAGAAGATCAACTTGAGAAGGGTTTCAATATAGTGGTTATGAAATGAAAAATGCAATTTATAAGAAAAAAGAGTTTCAAATTGATGTTTGTTCTAATTCTCAATAAAGGTGATATACATGTGTAAGGGCTTGTTTGGTACGAGTTATGAAAGTTTGTACCTTTGAAAAGGTACAAACTTTCCGGGGTGGGAAAGTTGATTTTCATCTTAAGTTGACTTTTAATGAAAAGTCAACTTAAAATTACATATAAGTAGAATTTCGTTTGGCGGTCAACAGCGGAAAAGTCTGTTGACCGTTCAAATTTCCACTTAATTTTTCGAATCGTTCATCTCCGCAGTCATCACGACTATCGAATTTTCACGAATCAAAGCTTATGTACTACGGCTAGTGGTCCATTGAGCACTTGCTTTAGGTTCTTGGTTATTGTCAGTTTTGACTCGACCCATAGTTGAAGATGAATAGATGGTAGAAGATAAATAGGAATTGGAATGGAGGTGGTGTGTGTTGATTTGAGACGATGAAAACTAGAGTGAGAGAAATCAAACGTGGTTTTCAATGACGAAGTTCAGGTGGTTTGAAGACAGGAGGGGGGGGTATCAGAAATGGGACTTGTAAGATTTTCAGAAAAACAAAGAAAAGTAAATTTCGGGTCAAATAAGCTACTTATTTGAAAAATAAGGAGCTCTTGAGCTCTTTATTTTAAGTAGCAAAATAAGCTACTTATGGTACCCATACACCACTGAAGGGTTCACACGTGAATTTCACGCGCAAACCGTTTGCAGTGGAAGTTTGCGTGAAATTATCGCGTGGGGGCGTAACGTGCGAAAGACACTAAGATCATGCGCGGTCTTGACGTGACCGCACTCGGGCTGGCCCCGCGTGGCTCACCTACAAAGTCGGTGTGGGTTGGGTAACCCCCACGCAACATATTTTCCCAGTCTCAACATGTGAGTCCGGTTCGCCAAAATGTGACGGCAAAACTCACATGCGTCGCGCGTGTTTGGTGGCGCATGGGATGTGCGGCAATCGACGCGTAATATTGTATTCCATTCAAAATTTACTATTCATTGCCCGATTCCCTTTAATTGTATTTACAAAAACACGCGATTTTGAGTCCTTCCATTTTCAATCCAGTGATTCCATCAGTCCTCCTCCTCCCCACCCTCTTCCACAACCATATCACCGGAGGTTGACCCCCCAAATGCCATAACCGGGGCGAGAACACACTCAACGACCGGAGTTGGGAAGGCTTTTTCCGCTTTGATGGTGGGCCAGGATTGTTTCCCATTGAAACAATCTCGATCATAGAGCACAATCCTATCAAAGTATCTGCCAGAAGGGAGAAACGACGGTAAGGATTCAATGACGGAAAACGAGTCGATCCAAACGTGGCTTACATAGTACGATTGCGGTCCGGTCTTGCACGAAGATCAGTGAGCACTTCGTCCATGATCGTCCATTGACACCTTTTTTTGTTGACGGTGTGGTTGAGGTGATACCACGCCGTGATGTATCGCTGGTAGCAAACTCAAGGTCAGTCCATTTCCTTCAAAGCGCGCCCTAAAAACCACTCACCATAAAGATAATCCACTTAATCTTATCGCGCCCCAACTTCTTCAATAAGTTGTCGTCGCCCAATGCCCGCGCTTCCGGAAGCATCACGCGGGCAACCTGACCATCGAGTGATTGTTTATCAGTCCTCTGATCATCTTATTTCACAAACAAACAAAACTTACTGAAAGTACCATGGATTTTGCCGCCGGTACAAGCGCGACACTGTCATCAGCGACCCCTAGGATATTGGTAAGCAGCTAGCGGCAGAAACAATTGAGTATTCAATTGAGTATCTTACGTTAAACAAAGGAGACTGTTGGAAGACTTACAACACCGCGCAACTTGCTGCGCTGATTCTTCAAGGTCTCCTTGATGAACAGGAACATCGCAGTACCTGCGATACAAGCTTCATTGGCGACATAATCACTTGGGCAATAGTCATTGACAAAGCCCTCAGAAAGAGTTTGAACATGATTCTGGCAGTGCTTTTGGTCAGAATCCAGAAGAACTAGATATTCAAGAAAGACAAAGAATTAACTTACAAACGTCAAAATCTCCAGACTCTTTGACATAGTGGTGTGATCATCAGCAACGGTCTTGCTGAACGCCTTGAGGTCGGGCCGCAATAGGCATTCAGCCACTTGCTCCTTGAAAGTGTCCTTGTAAAGGATCCAGGGAAATATGGTGATTAGGAGGTGATCGGATGAGTCAATGGGTATAGAGGGCCAGGAATGTGAAAAGACGGGGGAATTCTGATTGATTGAGTGATTTCAACTTACTCGAATAACACGCCCAGGCACCCATTTTGCCGTAGACGAGCCATTTCCTTCTTGAAAAGCGTGAATAATGGCGGCAAGGGTACCAATATACTCTTCCCCGGGTAGTGTATGCTGTGAAGCAAAGGGGAGATGATTAGCTAGGTGCGGTGCTCCTGGAAGAAAAAAAACGTACACTGTACAATTGGTGCAAGGTCTCTTGATTGTCCTTGCTGAGCTTCAGAAGATCAGCAAATTTTTTTACAATGGCGCGAGAACCTGCTGGACGTGATGTCACGGATGCCGGCGTGCTACGAGGTGCGGGAGGACGAAACAATGTGCTAGAGTTGGTTTGGGGCGAACCGGCAAAGGTCGTCGCGCTTCCGGAGCCTGGGGAACGGTCAGAGATAAGACAGTTATTTTGATTTCCCAAGAACGCTACACTCGAGGGTCTAGGAATGAAATCGAGATTTCACTCACGCTGTAAAGATGAATCATTGGGTTCAACGTCCATATCGTCTGCAAAAAGATTGTTCAAATCCATTGTCCTGAGATAGGGAAAAGATCGCGGGTAAACTGGATAAAAGAGAGACAGGTGAGTCAATTGAAATATTTCACTATTGAACACCCACAACAGTAATAAATTCACAGTGAAAAGAAGGATGACAAAAGTGGTTATGAAACTCACTGACTTTGTGATGAAAGGGAAGTTAATATAGGCGAGAGGTTGACAAAAAGAAAACTCCAGAAATACTTACTTCGATACGCAATCTAGATGTGAATTGACATTAAGGAGGTATTCTTGAAGGCGAAGAATACCATGATTGATTGACAAGGTCAGTCAAAATCGATTTTCTGTCAAAATTCCCAGTCTAATCACCCCTGACCGTTTTACATGAGGAATCGTATCGCTGACGAACTTACCAGGTAGCGACCTTAAACAAATCCATCAGATGAGGTCCACGCTGGCCTTTTCGTACGAGAATGTTGAAGTGATGATGATGGGTGGATTTCATGGGGCAAGAAAGAGGAGTGAGTCCACGCGATCCAGGGGTGGAAGTCCAGAAGTGCCGACAACCACTCAACGCACACTTCACAGGGTGTGACAGCTTCCCCCCCTTGTGAAGTGTGGCTTTGACCCTCCTGCGTTCTTCTGACAACACCAGTGAACCGTTTCATGCTTCTTCCAAACAAAAACTTCGCTCACATCCATCGCCACCTGCATTCGACACCCAAGTTGCTAACCAATGTGATCATCTTCCAGAGGAATGTGAACCATAAGTAAGCTAACCAAAGACACTCAAGCATTCATTTTTGATCTAACTTGCCACTGACCTTGGTTTGCATGGATCTTGGACAGCAATCAAATGTTCAGATAACTTCACTTCACTTACTTTGTCTCAATCTGGCTTACCACGTTTCAAACATTCGCCTTTGTCTCGATCCGATGGGGTAACAGATGAACCCATGTCACAACGCAAGTCTGGTCAATGTCTCTTGCTCTTCACCCCAATCTACATCTTCCCACCAAATCTGAAAAGTAATGCGTTGGTCTTTTTGCTTGAATTGAATGAGTATCAGAGCGTCCTTCACTTTGGATGGATCGAGTTGGAAATGCAACCGCACCTCTCATTCAAGAGATCGATCGAATTGAATGCCCCAATCGTTTTCGATTTGCCAGTAGGTATAAATTCATGTGAGTGATATTTTTCCATCACTCATTCCTCGATAAGAAATAAGTGAAATACTAAAGTGACTTACTTTGACACTTGGGAAGGATTTAGCAAGATGATCTTAACGCTTGATCTCGTTGTCGACAGAAGATGTCAAGAACTTCAACCAACAACTGCTTTGGAAAGATGGACAGGACGGATACGACTGGGAGGCATTTGACATGGTTGATTAGATCGCATTCCCGCATGATTGACATCGACCGGACTGAGAAAGAGCTGATTGTCCCGCGTGTTGTCGGCCTCTGAGCTACGAACCATTGGGACATACGGCCATAGTCCGGTAGGTGTTTAATTGTCGGCGTGGTCCTATTCACTGTTTCATAGGCTGGCTATGTGACATTTGTCACATAGCCAGCCTTGGTCAAAAGCGGTTCAAGACAGTAGGAGAGAGTTGAACTCCGGTTTGTAATGAAGGTATTGTCGGTAATTGATCATCATCTAACTTATCTATTTCGGCTAATTGATCTGAAAGACTTTTGCGATTGAAGAAAGGCAAAGGAGAGGTCGGATTAGACTCTTCTGGTGGTGTTCGTGGGTTTTGATTGAGTGTTTGGATCGGTTCACAAGGTTTTCCATAAACTGTTTTTCAGTGAGTTCAGCCTGTAGTATAACTTAAGAAGAGAACTGAACTGAAATTTCTTAATAATGCATTATAGTTATTCAATGTACATTTACACATTGATTTTGATAGCCGGTGTGGATAGAAGAAATCCTGAAGAGCCAGCTCTAGAAGCAGCATCAATTAATGCTGCGACCTCAACTCACAATCCGAACCTGTTTATGGAGTGCAGCTCTCGCTTTTTATCAATGGTGTTGGCTTTGTAGACTTGGTTTGAGCTTTTTGTTATGTTTCATTACTCAATCACGTATTAAAAAAACTTTGACTTGTCGTCAACAATGCACTCAGTTCCCTCAACTGCCGATAAGCAATATATAAAAACTTTCATGATATGTTTGAGAAACTTCCTCCGTGAAAGCTGTCACAAATATGAGCATAGAATTACTTTGTCGTGCCACTGTAGTTAATTTGACGGACTGTCCGCAAAATGATCATCCGCCCCTTGAGACAAATTGTCATCAATTTCAATGGCAAGGCTTTTAGGAGGTGGGCATCTTGAGAACCATACTGAAAGGCCTTCAGTAATGGATGCTTCCCATTCTTCGGCGCTCACAGAAGACCATATATGATTGGTTACCACTCTGTGGTATTCAGAAGAATAGTGCGCGCCTCCATTCAAGATGAATGTTCCTGAGTCCGTGTGAGTAACTTCCGGCCTTTTCTTGGTGGATTGAGTGCGCTCAATCCGGTATGTCTTTGTAAGCGTGACAGCACAGCGGGCATCATGGCAGTTGTGCTGCACATTGAGCACACATGTGACCTTCTGTGAGGTTACAAGGTGGTCAGAAATAGAGACTTTGTCACCATGGAGAGGAAGTCACAAAGTCTTGGGCTTACATCTGTGGGGATAAAAGCTTGATGAGAGGTCTCCTTGATCTCTCTCATACCGTAGAATGGGTGGAGGCCGTCCACTAATTTGCACTTCTTCAGGCGCAGTACGACCATCTTACTTCCCACCCGGGCCCACAACCCAACAACACGCCCCACATTCATTGGGCAGTTGGGTTCTCTTCGATAATTGACCTGGCAGTACAGTGATGGTGTCAGATCACAGGCGTACAATTTCTTTTAGCAATGTAGATTAAAGTACACTTACCAACACAAAGGTCCCGCTGGTCACTTTGCGGCCATCCTCAAGCACAACCTGCAGACATTGTTTCCATTGTGAGTTGGGCCAATGGTCGCAAAGTTCATGAGGCACCTCCTCACATCCAGATGAAGCCCGGTTGCCTTTGGGAACTGAAGTGGTTCCAGTGAGATGGTTATATCAAGTACATCTATCACACACGTCCAGAATTAAAGATAACTCACAAGTGACTTTAAGTGTAGCATTGTTTTCAAATGTCAAATGAAGGCCTAAACCACGTTGAATTTCCCCTTCCTTGAACAAGTTACGGAACTGGGTCGATGCAACAGCGCGAGTTTGCAGTTTCTGATCAAAAAAAGAGCCTCCCGAAAGAAGCATCCGCATTAGTCGCTCATCATTGAATCGGTTTGCAATGTCTTTTCCGGGGGCGTGGCGATTCGAATGTATTGAGGCTGCTCGAGTAACACCGTTTTGAGCTTCCATTTTTTCAGTTGCATAGAGACAAGGAGGTCCAAAACGCTCGACAGAAACCGCTAGATGGGTGAGAATATGAAATTTTGGCTTGTTGGTCCATTGAGCGTTGATTCCCACAAGACGGTTCAAGAAGCGATGAATGAGAATCTTGAGATCTTGCAAATATGAAACTTTGCAGAAAATTCTAGTCTGTAATATGAGAGATGCCAAATGTACCAATGCAATCCAGCAGTGTCGATAGTTGTCGGGGATGAATTCAAAAAAACAAACGGGGCCGCTTGCAAAACAATTCGGAAGTCTTTTCCAAGGAGGCTGTTTGCGTACTGAACCATATTACGGGGTTGAATTGGCGGAACATTCAACCCATCAATTTGAAAAGCTTGCCAACGACCTTGAACAGTCATAAGTTCTGCAGGGGACAAGTTGGAAATCATTTCACGGTAAAGATACTTAGTAACACCCAAAAGGACCACATGCAGCGACTCCACCGGGGTATCTAGGTGACCGTCAAACGCTGGGACAATTGGTACAGAAGTGAGGCTGAGATTTAGGTAGTCAACAGGAGTCATGGGTTGGAAAGTAGAAACACACCTTCCAGACGTAAGAATGGGTTGAACATATGATCAGCAAACTGTTCTTCAAGACTTTCACAAAATGAAACAATCTCCTGTTGGGTCGTCTGTAGTTCTTTCGTTTTGCTCTTGTTCGTACGATATTTTTCCTGAACTTGCTTTGCAAACTGAAGATTCAAAGAGTCACGAATACCAAATTCCTTCGAAAGGACATCAAATTGCTTGATACTTTTGGGGTTACGTGTTAACTTCCACAAATCCTTGGTTTGCTCTTGTGTACGCTTCCAGTTTCGAAAGGGGAGGGTAGCCTACATAGAGATCATGGTCGATGAGTATTGAGGAAAATAAGTTAGAGTATGTAGATTCTACAAACAAAGCGTACCGGCAGCCAATCTTCATCAATGCCAACAAACCGCTGAATGTAGATTGGGGTTTGTTTTTCAGCACGCGACTCCACCGTTAAATTGCAAATACGACAGGGGGATAAAGTTCCAGAGGGATTGGTTGTATTCGAAATCTCTGAGTGCATTGGAGAGTCACCCATGTGGCATAGGATGAAGGGAATCACAAGCACGTCTTGATTAATGCTGCAGTCATAAGCACAAAAGCCGTTTGAGGCAGCTTGACTATGAATAGGTGACATCAAAGGTAATTGGTCAACATTGGTGTCGTAGAGATGAACACTGAAAGAACAGAAATACTCACTTTAATTCATCAACAATCTGATCTCCTTGCTCCAAAGCACTCGCAACGTTTGAAGTACACAGCGGGTGAATGTGGTACTCCTGATTAGTCAGCTTTGGTTTCAAACCAGCCAAAGTCAAGTAATAGGACATATGTTTGTTCCATTTCTTGGACACATTACCAGAGGTGTCATCAGAATACAAAGCTATGGGTACACTCCGGATCGGTAAGCCATTGGCCTTCACACGCCAAGCATTTGGTAGTTGAATGATCTTTGAACCGTGCGTGGTAGATTCTACCAAATAAACTCTAGGTCAGCAAACAATCCAACAAATAAACATTTCCATTTCGGCTTACGCAACAATCGAGCTCGAGATTCACACCACTTTTGACCATTCCGCAATACAATTCGTGGGAATGAGGTAGCAAACCAAACTTTGACTCTGCAGCAATCAGATAATCGTGAGGGCCAATAGAATCTATCTCCAAACACTTCGCTTTCACAATACCCAATTCGTTCTTATAAAAAAAATCGGGACCACCACACGCGAATTTTCCATTTGGGCGGGTTCATATATGTAGAAATGCTCGCCATCAACATCAACCATGGGTACTCGAAGTCTGGGTGGTAGCTCTTCACGCCACTTCTTTGATTGGGAATAACGGTCCACAGTGACACCTTTGTCGGATTCAGGGATAAACTCGATGTGGCTAGCTACCTCCGGGTTGGATAGCTCCTGGTTCCAACAGCTCTTCAGTTTACATACCTTTACATTAAAAACCAGGCATGACTCACTTGCGATATAATATCTGTGACTGAGAGGGTAAAACATGGATTTCCAAGAGGACTTGTCTTTTCTAAGACCCTCAGTCCTAGGCGGTCCTTGAGCTCCCTACGAAGGTCCTTGACGTGTCCTAGGAGGTTCCGTATATAACTTGTCAATTAGACATGCTCAAAAAAATTAATTTTGAGGGGATGACAACCTGAGAATACCAATTGTACTGACCAATTTCAGGTAGATGGAAATTAATGACCAATTTCAGAATGCGCCGTAATCGATTATATTCTGAGGTTGACATTAGATTGCGGCCAGTGCCCATTATCAACAATGCGGCCGCATGCTAAACCAAATCAACGATGTGAGAAGGTTCGTGCAAAAAGAAATTCAACAGAGGGCTTTGAATTGGTAGCAACTGAGAGCACCAACCTCTTTCTTTCGTAATGGATACCATGGAAGCCACGAGTCAATCTGACCAATGGCTTCCCTTTCCGCAGTGGAAGCAGTCTCGCCTGGTTGGTAAATGTTATCCGAGTGGTCATCGAGGAACTCGTCGAGGTCAATGCTTGACTGTCCAGATTCGGAGCAGTCAAGCTCAATACGTTGGGAGGAATCATAGAGGGATTCCTCGTCATCGGAATCATTGTCAAACACATCGGTCATCGATGTGTCATCGTGCTGATCAGCGAACGTCTCGCGGTCATTGCGGAGGTCGCCCTTGTTGGGGAAAATGGGCTCGTGCGCCGCTGCCTCGTTTCGTAATGAGCGAGGGCCTAGTCCAGGAGCAGCCGAAGTTGACCGGAATGCATTGACTCGTTCGAGTGCCACTCAAACACGGTCAATATGCGTCTTTAACTTACTGTGCCTGTTCTTATCTTTGAAGGTGTGACCGGAGCAGAGTTTACACAACCACTGGCCAGATGGGTATTGTATAAAGTCTGGAAACGAACGTAGTTAGTAAGATAGAAGTTACATTTGAGATTGTGACATGGAAAAGCACTCACACTCATTACTGCATGCTTGGGTCGAAGAGACGACAATCGAAGCCATTTGTCGGTGGTGAAGGTGAAGTAAGTGAAGTTTGCGTTCTGGAGGCGCAGGCAATCAATTGTAAATGAATAGTTTTCAATGAAATGCAAAACGATAATACCCAATCTCTCATGTCCGATAGGAGCTGGACATCAGCTGACATTGGAGATACATTTTGAGACATGTTTCAAAATGGTGTGTTTCAGTTTGGCAAAAACTCAAACCGACCAAACGAGCTAACTTCCTGGAGGAGATGTGGTTTTCCAGTCACAGTTCTGGCTAAAAACGGCGGATCAAAACAACCTCCTTGTTGGATGAAGGTCCATCCTCGTGAGCAAGATGGCATCCTTCACGATTGGAGCACAAAAGCACTAACACGACCCTTAAGATCTAAAGATACGTATTACATTGATACACTGGAATGAACATGAACAACAAAAGCCAATATCTGAATCAGAATGAGAATGAGAATGAGCATGAGAAAAGTGGCAAGGTTGAGAGACAGTAAAATAAAAAACTTCTTTTTAAGCAATGAATGACAACTTGAGGTTAATTGAGCAAAAGTCATACAAATAAAAGCACAATTAATACATTTGAGATAGGTAAGTAAAACAGCAATTCTAAGCGAAGTTGCAAAATTTCTTCTGGGCACTCTCTCTTGATAACTCCTTCTTGAGACGTATCCGCTAGAGGAAGAATAGTCCATCAACCGATAGAGCTCTTTCGACAATCACCTTGCCTCCCTTATACGTTGGTGTGGCTTCATAAGCTTGGTCGTACTTCCTTCCAATTGTTGTGCCACACTCGCGACGCTGAATATCACGGCCGGTGATATTTAGTGTCGATCGGGCGATCTTCGGCATCTCCTAACTTGATGTTTACCGCTGTCTCGAATACATAAGCTCATCCATGTGGACCATTGAATTGCTGAGAGTCATGTTGTATCTGCTTTCGAACCCAAGTGCTTGGAGTGAAAACAAAGTCGGGGTATGCGTATAGGGGGTTCGGTTCATATAGGCCAGGTGGAACCACCGTGTCATTGCCGGATGAGTCTGGACGTGAGCGGTATATGAACCTGGCACGTGGTGACCAGGGATGGTCACCGCGTGCTGTGTGCCCTTCGTGAAGCTCACGGGAGTCGCACGCCGCTGTTTTGCTCGTGGCAGACCGAGGAAAAATCTTGGCCAGGGGGCGGGGCTGCAAAGGTGCCTCTGCCCACGTTTTTTTCCTGAAATTTCCTTTAGTGGTGTAAGTAGCTTTCAAAAGTACCGAAAATTTTGTACCAAACGGACTTTTCGAAATTCGACTTTTGAAAGTCGAATTTCACAAAAAGTAGCTCAAATTAAGCGGTACCAAACGAGCCCTAAGTCTTAAAAAAAATTGAGGCTTAGAATCCGTTTAAGCTTGAGAGTTTTACTCATTCTTTATATTTAAGAATTGTGAATAGTCATGAGGGTTTTTTTTGTCAAGATGATTGTGATTAAGAGGAGACCACCATTCTTAGTGATCTTTGTCATGGTACATAGTCAGTCTTCAGAAACTGGGATTTGTTATCTTGGCTTTTTAGATCATTCTCTTTTATCTCATCAGATTACATTTTCAAGTTCAAATGTTTTGTCTTTCACTTTGATCATCGAGTGTTGTTCCTCAGCCTTTGTTGCTTCTTTAATTTGAAGCTGTTCGGGTTAAGTACTTAATCAGTTTAACTTTCGGGCGTTCTTATGTTTTATTTTTGATTTTATTTTTTTATTGTGAATTTGTTTTTGTTTTAATTTAATTTAAATTGCGATCTTCAAGTTCAAAGAGGATGAATGAAGAGAATCGATCTAGTTTACCATTTCGTCTGCTTGATTTACCAATCGAAGTTCAAATTCATATCATTCATCTCATCGTTCAATCCTCAATCGATCCATCTCTTCCTCATCATCATCAGCTGGGTCCAAATGAAGATGATGTCGGAGAAGATCGTCCAACACCTATCAATTGGTCAATCCTCATCAATCTAGCTTCAACCTGTCGTTCACTTTATGAACTCTGTTGTCCTTTTTACCTACGTCGGCTCGTCATCTCACCCCGTTCATATCCTCATCGTTTATCGTTTCCAATCGGATTGGTGCAAGATGAACTTCAAGAGTTATCCGATCTCATTCAAGATCATCTCACCCAGCGTGCTTCAAGTCTTCGTCATGTGACCACTATCTTCTATGGTGGTGTTCATCGGATGAGGTTAACACAACCTCCCCCTTGCACTCTCGATAGCATTCACCAACTCTTGAGCGCCACTACAAAGTTACGATCCTTATGCTTGAACAGTCCTCCGAAATCAACAGTGACCTCTATCCTACGTCATCCACTACCCACGCTCGAAGCCCTCAGTTTAAGTTATATCACCACTCAAGATGAGGTAGATCCAGAAGAATTTCCATGTCTAGAACGTCTAAGAGCATTAAAAATTCAGGAATGTGCACCAGATTGGTTAAGGATCGTGAAAAGAACTAAGAAACTTGAACATCTTTGTGTTTGGATGCCAATGCATAGAATCAGAGATATAGATTGGTTCCTTCCGAAAGTGATCTTACCTAATCTTAGGTATCTGAATCTAGATGGCTTCAAAGATACCCCAACGTTACTCTTTCGACTTTGTGATCTGATCAGGGTATGTGATTGTGATCTCTGAATGATTTGTTTGGGATCTTTTGACTAACGATGGAAGTTTGGTTCTTAGGCATATAGATTAGAAGGTGGTAAGTTTGTGATCGAAGAACTGGATCTTGAAGCTCGCTTTACTAGTAGGCTAGTGGACAAGGTGCTTTTTGCAGTAGAAGGATATGAAGGATTAAAATCATTTGCGATCAGTTGCGTGGTAGGGAGTGATATGAACCCTGATCTGTTTGATGCTATTGGACGGGCTGGTATAGGACCAGGACTTGAGCGGTTATTAGTGATGGTGGATGGGTATGAGGGAAGGCGATGGCCCGGAAATTTGGTATGTTCTGTACTTTCTTGATCTCTCCCTGGCCTATCACCCATATTTTTAAATCGGATCACTTCTTCTCAACACCCATCTATAGGCACATTATGCAGCAAGATTAAGTCGATTTACTCGGCTTCGGTCCTTTGCGTTTAATCATGTAGACGACCCAGGATCAATGGAAGTAGAAGCAGAAGCAGAAGCAGATGGAGAATTAGTGATCGTCGATAACTCTAGATCCATCAGTCCCAATTTTGCTCATCACGCTTCCATCATCTTTGGAGCGATGCCTAATTTAAAATCAGTGATCTTAGTTAAATCACTTTGGGCCAGTAGTGCAAATGGTGCACAAGCTTGGAGAGAAGCAGTAGGTGAAGAGATTCAAATTCAAAATCAATTAGATCTAAGGAAAACACTCATTCCATTCGAACCTAGATGGACCGATTGATGATGGTCTTACATGAATCTTTTCCTCGATCATAGGATAGATGATCATGCATTGTAACTTTTTTTGTATCTATGTTTATGTAAAATTGATCATCTTTAACAGAATCTGGTGATCTATTGTATCTTCTCATACAATAGAACTCAACACGTTGAATCCTGATGAAGAAACTCGATATATACCATCAATTAGCGCAGAGTTTTGACCCAACACGATCTATAGTCAGTTCACTCAGCGGACAAACTTGGTGACTAATCGCATGTCTCAACCTCGCCTAGTACATGGGTCAGATTGATGAGTTTCAGTACAAATCTTTTCAGAAACTTGAAGCAGTTGAACTTTACATTCCTGCTATATATGGAAACCTATCGAGTTTTGATGATCAACAGATGATGATGGTGATTTAGCTAAATCACCTTTAAGATTCTAAGCTTTTGACCCAATGAGCCGATCAATGAAAATCAGCGGTGGTCAGTAAGCTTGGATTTATCTTCAGAAGTATAGATACAAAAACAGTTTGATATTGCGCTTGTTCATCTTGTGGGCTGAGAGACTTATGATGAGTAAAACCCAGAGAATTCAAAGATTGTCTGTGAAATTGAGAATTGAATGATGAATGCTTACAAGGATGTGTGAGGGGAATATGCTTAAAACGAGGTATTGTGTATCAGACGCGTGAAAAGAATGAATGATGGTGTATTGGAAGTCGCGTCAATCAAAGAATGGTTCGGAGAAAGCAGAGTGATGATGTAAAGAAGAATTAGGAAAACCTTCAACACCGAATTCAATCATACCCAGCCAAGTCATCAACATGAACGAACACTCTACTACCACTACCACATCAACATCATCAAAGGTACTTACTTGATCATCCATCATCAAAAACTTAACTCAGCTTAATCACTCATGCGAACTTGCTTCGATCTCATTCACAGAAACAATGTTTCACAAAAGGACTCATGGATCGTCTCAAAGCAAGATCAAAGATCGTTCGTTCACCTACTCATCAATCCAAGCTACCTATCTTTATTTGGGAATCACCTCCATTAGGAAAAGTTTATAAAGTAAGTCTCAAGATGATCATCTCATTCATCGATCTTGAAGAGTGATGGAGGTCCTGATCAAGTTGGTCCAATACTTTAGATCACTTTTCTTGCTCGACTCGAAGACGACGGAGAAGAAGGATTGGGCTTTCGTTTTGATGACACACTCTCTGAAGTTCCTCGAAGACTAGTTTGGGGTGGTACGGTACGCATACAAATATGAGATTCATCGATCAAGATCAGAGAGTTAAAGATTGAACTTTTTACTTTTCTACTAGGTTGGTACCACTGAATCACCCGGATGCTTTTTAGACGGATCTCAAACTTTCCTCACCGATTCTGTTTCAAAACCTAGCGATCGATGTCGTAAAGGTTGGCATGTGCGAATCGGAAAGGTCTCTCAGATCCTCAAGGCTTTTGAAGACGTCGAGGTGAGTGTTCTACATCTTGATCACCTCAGTCCGTTTCAGCTTTGCCCTAATCCTTCTTTGCATTCTAAAGGATTCACTCGTGATGAAAGTCTCACTTCGAAAACTCGACCCATCTAGTCAACTCACCAATCTCACTACAACAGACTCCAACCAACCTACCATACCACATCCCGCCCTTCATTCAACTAAATCTCAAGCTCGACGTCCGTTGCCACTCACTCCTGTGGTCTCAGTAGTGAACTCCACTGCACAACAAACACCTCCGCAAACGCCATCCAAGATCATTGATCAAGCGCCTCCCTTGACCCCGAAAACTGCCCAGGTGACAGTGCAGTCGCCGTGCGTACAAGAATCCACTCATCATTTAACCACTTACAAGTTCTGATCATTCATGGGACTTTTCAGTATGCCCAAGCCTGCTGTAAAAAGCATTCCTCCGACTACACCTTCACACTCCCGTACTTCTCTTACAATACCTGCCGTCGCCGCCCCTGCCTCACCGCCCTCCACGCCGTCCTTGCAGAAAAGCGATGTCATTCCGACTGAGGTATCAGCCGACTCAGCCGACATGCCGGTCACCCCGGAATCTATGCCATCTCCTTCCTCTGTAGATAATTCATCGCCGGAGCCTAGCCCAGATGTGATACCTGAACCACATCCAGTTTCTGAACCTGTTGTTGTGACTGAGGAAACACAACCCGTCCAATCCAATTCAACGCCAAATCTCGAAGCTGATACCACACTCGCTCCCCCTATGGATGATCAGGCCGAATCATCCGACCCAGTAGATGTGCAGGGTAGCGAAAATACAGTTGCCTGCTTCGTATTCCCAAATAGAACTCAAAGACCACCTAAGAAAATGTACATCAAGCTTGAGCGATTGCAAGGCATTGAACATTTCAAAAAATGTGAGCAGAGTGAGATCGAAAAACATCTGCCGATCCCTCATGTCTGCTCGAGCTGACTTTGTAACAATGGACCCCACTTTTTCACCTACAGTGCTTGAGGGCAGTGCAACCGACTTGGAGATCCCAAGCCGCTATCCTCCTCTTCGAGCCTTGCTTAGAACGATTACGAAGATGTTCGGGTCGTTGATTGGACCATGGATGCATAGAGCCAACTTCCGAGCACAAGCTGTTCTCAACCGAGCCCCCACAATTGGTCGAATGTTTTGGTTTACCCGGGAATATCTCTTGCCGAGTATGACACGAGTGCTAATAGGCTTAGCTAAGTTAATCGGATCAGGGCTTGAACTTATTCTTGAGGAGTTGATCACGCTGGTGGAGAATATCTGGAATTCAAAAGATCAAGATCTGATGTTAGTCAAACGGATCTGGATCATGACTACTCTTGGTCGGATTCGAATAGGATTGAAATATGTGTTAGAATGCTGGAAAAGTTTCAAAGTTTTCCTGTTGGGAGGAGAAGAATGGGATGAAGAAGAAGATATCGAGGCTTTGTGTGAGAACAGTGAAGAATGTGAGATGGTATGTTTCAACCTCATGTATCATCACGAAGCCCATTCAGTGTCGTGACGCCTTTTGATGAACTTTTACAGGCAGACAATCCAGAGATTCGAGGTATGGTCGTCATCAATGATGCTTCGTAAGCGTTTCTGCTATAAATGGCCACCAAATTCGGATAATCCCACTCACTTTGTGCTGGTCATGAGTCATCCTACAGATACACCACGTATAAGGCTTTGGCAGACTATCTGGAGCACCGGTAAGTGACATCGTAGTTTTTCTGAGTATGAATCCTCGATAGGAGACGCAAAGAATAAGAACGCTGAACCTGATCTTGGGTAATGTGTAGGCCGGTGAAATTTGCGCCTCTGCGGTCAAGGTTCGAGTGTCAAAAGGCACTGTTGGTTTCTACTGTTGGTTTAGGAACCTTTCCGGCTGATTATCGAACGTATCTACACTCACGTTTGAATGGTCAACAAACGTGTTGTGATGCAAGAAAGTTATATAAACTTTCGAATGGTGAGTCTTTCTTTTTTTAGAATTTGATTTCTTCCTATAAGTGAAATTCATTAATTTTGATCTGTTTGAAAAAATTGAATAGAATTAAAATTAAATGATTTGAAAGGATTAGCTCAAGAACATATTATGAAGAATGTGAGCGTATCAAATGTAAGATATGAACTTAAAAAAGCTCAAGAACTTGGCTTAGAGGAGATATGTGAAAAGTATATTAAATTAATCTTTGAAGCTGATGATGAAAATTAAGGTTTGGTTTAAAATTGTATATGGTGATCAAGATGGGTTCTTGTAATATGAAGAAGTTTGTAGTTAAAAGTTTTTGAGTGTAAAATTTTAATTTTCTAGGGTTGCATGTTTTTTTCAGTCTTGTTACATCTTTGTTAAATTTTATCTTGGTAAATAATTAGGTTCATCTGAATCATTCTAGGGCATGCCAATTTTACATGTGTTGTAAATTTCAAGGTCCTCAGCATCCACACTGTACATGTACTGATGAATCTGACAGCTCAGAATACTCTGTACATAAGAGTTATACCTTGAAGCTAGATGTGTGAGCAGAAAAGGATTGGCCTTATCCCACAAGTCAAACACTATCAGAGTTACAGTGACTTGAGAGAACCCTGAAATGCTCCTAGGGAGGTGTGTGATCAGAAAAAGCTACTTTTTTCTGGTGAGATTTTCAGATAATCCCCTCTTGGGTCATCCACATAGGCTAGTTTTTGGATTTTTTACCCCTAAAAAACCACTTTTAGGTTCCAGACCTAAAAAAAGAAAAATCTCAGCAATGGATACCTTCCATTTCACATTTAATTTTTCCTTGGGGATGGGGTAAGTGAAGGTGATTGTTTTTGGGTGACATGCTTATATGCCTATGTGAGGCTATGTGAGGCAATGAGAGTTCTTTTGGATTTCCAAAAGGTTAAACTTGAGAGATTCTGAGAAGATCTTGAAGATTGAACAGGCTTTAGTTTTAAAACATTCCACTCACAGGGCAGATTAGGACTGTGATCTGAACCCAGACCTGCCCGGCCAACAGTACCCAACCATATTTTCAAAGCAGAAGGTACTAGCCTTGGAGCATCTAAACCTAATCTGATAAGGCTGTGAAGCATGGCAGGCACCCCAGGTGCCCAACCTGGCCATGTGGCCAACCTTCTTTTCCACCTAAAATCCAAAAACATCCCCTTTCCAAGGGTTTTTTAGTTGTATATTTGGCCTGGCCCTGCCTGGACACTCAAGGCCAAAGGTTCAGGTGTGCCCTGCTCAGCTTCGCCTGTTTTTCAGAGGTCCTTGGGTCTATTCACGGCCAGGAAAAGCCCCAGGGCAGCCTCACCACACTCAGGACTGGGTCACAGCCCTAGTGCACCCTGGTGCAGACGGGGAAAGCAAACTCTAGCAGGTCAGCAAATCACCTTTCAGATCATGTATGTAAAAATTTCACACCTCAAAACTCCACTTCCACATCACACACATTTGGACAGAAATTGGCAAAAAAAACTCCACTTTTTGGTCACACACATGAGCTTGATTTTTGCCCAAGAGACCCTTTAAAAAAGCACCTTTTTCATCATACACCTTCATGGGGGTCTTCCAGGGTCCTGACTTGAGCCTTATATCATCACCAAAAAGCTGAGATCTTTGCTTCTTCTGAGTTTTTCTTTTCCACTTTTTGATCTCTGTCCCCTTATCTACATCACACTAAATCACCTTTTCTTATCAAACATGCAAGATCACAATTTGAAAAAAAAACTAAAGTGACTTCATTGCACCCAACAGATGACTTGATGATTTTGGTTTGTTTTATAATCTTCAGGGTACCAGTTTAGGTTTCTCAAGTTTCATTCACAGAGTATGTGGTTCACCATGTGGTAAGAATAGACAATAACAGATACATGAAGTGATCTGGAGGTCATCTTAGAGAGATTAAATTTGATAAATTTCTGTGCTAAGTCTATTCTGTGATAGAGGAAAGTTTTTTAGTGATCAAGATCTTATTTTGATGGTGTAAACTTCTCTGGTGTAAAAATCAGTTGGGTTGGGATGATTTGAATATGATTTTGATTTCCCTGTTGTAATTTGGACTATAATGTTTTTTTGATTCCTAGAGAAAATGTGGGGATGCCTACAAGAGAGGAATTTGTCAATTGATCACAAGTTGTCTCTTTCTGCGCTGATGGGGGAAATGTATATGGCATCAAATAACTGGATTGAATCATGACATTTTGAATCACATACAACAAAGGAATAGAATTGTAAAAGGATTGGGAAGCACACAACACCATGTGATTCTCACAGGATTTCAGTGCTTCAAAAAGGGGTGAGTAAGTACTTTGCAGATTCATTGCAGGGAGAAAGGGATCCACTTATATGTTGTTTCTAAATTCACTAGGAAAGTCTTGGATCACGGTCTGAGCGGGAAAAACAAATAGGTTCAGAGTCCTATCTTGGGTCTGATAAAGATAAGAACTAAGAACATAAGAAATTAACATGAGTCAGAGAAGGTCACAAAGATAAAGAATAAAGAATAAAAAAATCAGTCACTCACAGTCTTCTTTTCATTGATGGGGAAAAGAAGACTGATTAATGATAAATCAATGTTGTATATAGATGTAGAAAAATTGGGGTAAATGTACTATAAGCATAATCTAAGGAAAGTATGCTTGTGTCAATTGAATCTCAACATATGTTCACCTGTTCAGCTAGTAATATGAGCTGGGGGCCCAAGACATGTTGAGATTTCTCCTATGTGTTCAGAAAAATGGAAATATTGTCAAGTACTTACAGAAGACACTAGACTGACGCAGTAAGAGAATCACTGGGTAAAAACTTTTGACTAAATTATCATAACCTAAAACCAAACAAACACCCTCTCCAACCCGCCTATCATAAAAGCGTAAATCAAAGAGTGGTGAAGAAGGGAGGAGAAGATAATTTAATTTTTTTTAGAACAAAAGGTACCAGAATCCAACGTTAGTCAGTGAAAACCAAAAAAGCACAAAAGACAAAAAATTTCAAAAGAACAAAGAAAATCTCTCATTAAGAGAGAAAAAATATAACATAAAAAAGTGGACTACAAACCACTTACTAAACAAAGACTACTGAAGCACCCACATGTGACGGCTGACCAATCACATGGTTTTTTGAGTCAGGAAGTCTTAAAGTGACATGGCCACGTACATAAAAACAAAATGCTTCAGAAGACCATCTACCCACAGACTGGATGTACTCCATAGACGCTCCAGCCTGAGCTAAGGCAGTAGCACCACCGGACCTGAGAGAGTGACCAGAGAAGGACTTATCAAAAAAAGAGTGAAAACGCAATAGAAACCAAGACCTAGAAGGAACACATCCTGATGAGGTTAAAAACAATTCTGACTTTGATAAGGATAATAAGTCCCTCGATCGTAAGTAAGATTTCATTCGAAGGATAGGACAGGCTGGAGATTTTTCGAAATGTTGAACAATCACAGTAACCCCAGTAAAACCAGAATTGCACTTAGAATAAGGGAGAATGTATTTAATGAATTTTCCACACAAAGAAAATTTCAAAGAACAGTGTTGAATAATTTTCTTTTCATTGAACAACTTTTTTGAGTCCGGAACAGTGAGTTCACCTAAGCAATGTAAACCGCCAAAACCCATGCTGAGAAGAGCCAAGAATAGGCAATCGTTGTGAGTAGCTCCAGTACCAGAAACCGCCGACTTGATTTGATTAATGGTAAGAGGTTCTTTTCTCATGACCGGACAAGAAAACGTCTTGAGGCAACCTTTAAGAGTCTTCTTTACCAATTCATTCTCTGTTTCACATTTAATTTGAGGATACTTGAGGTTAGAAATAAAAAAGATACCAGAAAGATAGATCCTAACCAATCTTGGAGAAATTTTACGACAAGTGTATGAAACATAGTCACACAGAGTATTGCAACATGGGTTAAAGAGATAACCAAATTGACTACAAAAACGGAAAAAACTGCAAAAGGCCAACTTATATTTTTGATAAGTTGATAAGTTGATAATTGCTTTTTGGTCTAATAAAACTAATTTTTTGATTTGATTAATATTAATAGAAGATGACGACACAATCACTCCTTTTGTTTCCATGATAAAGCCGGATTATTGAAGTACTGAAGGTTGATTTTGATACCACCTCCACCGATAACTGGGTTGATATCCAGAGGAGAAATAGAAAGAGGATGAAATTCTTTCTCAACCGAAGAAATTAAAGCACGAGATAAATAATCCGCGCAAGTATTCAAAATCCCTGAAATATGAGAAACCTTAACCTCCACCTGACATTCTACCATACGTTTCACAATATATCGAAAAAGGGGCCGAATGAGCTGATTAGGCCGACGAGAATTGAATAAATGAGAAACGTTTTTGTTGTCAGTATGAATGTAAATCCTACTGGAACCAGCATTGATACCAAGATCAACCGCTGCTAAAACCGCCAAAAGTTCCACCCAAAAAATGTGGCGTGAAGGTAACGGTAGCTTATGATAATAAGCTTTTCTTGAACCAGGATCCCAAACGCCAATACCCAACGGAAACGCGTCAACAAAGAATAAAGAATCAGCCTGGAAGGCCGACCAAGTAGATGATTTCAAGACCAAGACACCGTTGCTGGATTCAAAATAATTAATTAACCAACAAAGGTCTTCTTGATTTTCTTTATTCAAATGAACCGTGTAATGATCCCAATACTAGGATTATGCTTATATTGTATTATCTACGTTGTATACTCCAGTTGTGAGAAGGGGGACTCTTAGTCTTCTTTTCCCTCACGTTGCAATCTCGTAGTCACGCTATATCATCCTATTGCTCCTATCTCTCACAAGTGTATTGGACCATTACATATTGCAACGTCTTATTCTGGATAGCGGCAATCAGAATTTAAAGAATTAAGTTAAAGTTATAAAAGAAAAAAAGAAAAAAAATCTGAAAAGTTATAAGCTCAAAAGTTCAAAAGATCAAGTGATTCAAAATAAGAAGTTATCAGAAGATTCAAGTGGAAAGTTAAAGCAAAAGATACTATTAGAAGAAAGTTTAAGAATTCAAAACTACACTCAATCCAATTGATTAGAAATTATTAAGACGGACTATCAAACGCTAAATACACCCCAAGTATTCTCACGCTAGGTTGGAACTGTATCTAAAACTCAATCTCTCATCACCACAGCCACAACGCCTAACTTTACAGCTCCGACGGAAAGCTCCTCATCCAACGAGGAAGGTTCGAATCTAGACAAACAATCATCTGAGATTGTATACGCTGAGACTCAATACCAGCCAATCGGAATGGAAAATCAAAATACTGAAATGGCTGCTGGGACTTTAGAAGATGTCATGCGCCAACTAGCTGAACTCAATACTAGGTTGACAAATGAGACCAATATGCGACAAGAGGCTGAACTTAGACGTCAAGATGCGGAAAGAGAACTTAACCAGATGAAACAAACGCAACAAAGTGCTCCTGTATCGACTAATCCTGCATTCCTACAACCACAGGTTCAAGTAGCTCCGAAAACTCCTAAAATAGCAACCCCTGATAAGTACGACGGGTCAAAAGGGTCCAAAGCCGAAATCTTTCTCAATCAGTTATGCTTGTACATTCAATTAAATTCGCATTTATTTGGACATGATCAAGCCCGAGTGGCATTTGCTTTATCTTATACTACTGGAAAGGCAAATATCTGGGGCCAACGCTTCACAGACCAGTTGCTTGATGCTGACCGATGTTCAGAAGTGACTTGGAAAAATTTCATTGATGAATTCAAAGCTACCTTTTTTGATACTGAGCGAATTTCGAATGCACAAAAGGAAATCAGAGCCCTTAAACAAGTCAAGTCGGTGTCAGATTACTGGATTAGGTTCTCTGAGTTGTCATTAGTTGTCAGATGGACGGATGAGGTTTTGATGTCGTTGTTTGAACAAGGTTTGAAACCAGAGATTTCACTTTACATGATCATGGAAAAATTTGAAAAAGTAGAACAAATGGCTCATGTAGCAATCAAGATTGACAATCGATTACACAAAAGATCCAATGACACTTACGCAATGCAACAATTCTTGTCAACCTCCAATCAAGTAACGACTCCGGATCCAGATGCTATGGATTGCTCGGCGTATCGAATGAACATCTCTACTGAGGAGTATAACCGAAGAGGCAATACTGGAGCTTGTTACAGTTGTGGTAAACTAGATCACTTAATAGCTGAATGTCCGATAAGAAAGAGTTCAAGAGGAAGGGGTGGATTTGGAAGAGGATCAGGTAGTGGTGGTAGAGGCTTTTACCGAGGAAATCAACGGTACTCAGGTGGTTCGTCTTATAGCAGGATTCATGAATTAGAGACTAGGTTAAAATCAAAGTTAGATGAATTAGATGCTCAATCTGAAAAGATGGATAAAGGGAAAGGGGTAGAAGAAGGTAGTAGAGCTGAAAATTCAAAAAATGGCGGTGCTCGGGCGTGAAGGTTGTGCCTCACTCGAGCATAATCACCTTAGAATCAAATACAAATGAAATTAGTGATATTATTGATAGTCTGGAATTAAATGACACCCGTATAATCGCTCCTATTTTTTTATTTGACCCTAAGACTGCCACAACCAAATCAGCGAGAGCCTTGATCAACAGCGGAGCTACACATGAAGCAGTGAGTAGCAAGTTTGTGACCCAATCTTGTTTTGTGACGAGCCCCTTGCCTGAGAGACGAAGTGTTACCGGGTTCAGCGGACACGAATCAATCATTACCCACACTGGTGACTATTGTGTTAATAATCAAAGAAACGAGACCACCTTTATTGTGACTGAACTGAGGGACAAGTACGATGTAATACTTGGTATGCCGTGGATCCGACGTAATCATGCAACTATTGACTGGTCGAATGGAAAATTTTTCGACATGGCGTACACTGAAATTGCAGCTGCCAAAGCGGCTTCGTCACTGCGGGACCAATCCTCGAAGGACCACAAATTGAGGCCTAAGGGGAAAGCTACGAACAGTGATGAGGGGGTGCAAGTCTTAGACTTGGTCACACCCCCGCAATGTGAGTGTGATTCTGTTTCTAATGTTGATAGTAGTGAATCAGCTGGCAAGTATCTTCCTCTTGTAGAGCAAGACTCAGATATCGACACATCCACGAGCTATGAACTAGTAAAGCTCGAAGCTCATAGTAATGAGTTAAAGTCTCAAATCCCGAACAACGCCTTGATGGACCATGTGGAAAGGCCTGAGGGGCACGCTAGGACAGTTGAGATGGGGGTTGAGTTGGGAAACTCGTCAAAGCCCCCGCAGAGTGAGTCTGCTAAACCTTTTAAGTCTAAGTTGTTTAGGAACGTTGGCAAGCTTTCCTCTCCCTGTGCAAGATATGGAACCACAGGTACAAACCGAGCACAACGTTTTGGACAGTCTCTAACAGCTCAGCCCACGGGAGCGATGCTCGATGCATGGAATGTGTCCACAAAGCTGGCAGTTGAGGCTGCAAAAGGAAAACCTGAGCAAACGGCAGCAGAGCTAGTGCCAGAATGCTACCACAATTACCTTGAGATGTTTGAGAAGGCCAAATCGAATGTACTTCCACCACACCGCCCCTACAATTTCCGAGTAGATCTCCTGCCTGGTGCTACTCCTCAAGCGGGACGTATCATTCCCCTTTCGCCCAAGGAAGCTGAGGTTTTACATGAGATGCTAGAGAAAGGCCTGAGCAATGGTACACTGCGACGAACGACGTCACCATGGGCGGCTCCAGTTCTTTTCACGGGAAAGAAAGATGGTAATCTTTGTCCTTGTTTCGATTATAGAAAACTCAACTCTCTTACGGTCAAAAATAAATACCCTCTGCCACTGACAATGGAGCTTATTGACAGCCTGCTTGATGCTGATGAGTTTACAAGCTTGGACATGAGGAACGGGTATAACAACTTGCGAGTTCGAGAAGGAGATGAAGCAAAACTGGCTTTCATCTGCAAGGAAGGTCAATTTGAACCTCTTACCATGCCTTTTGGACCCACGGGAGCGCCTGGATTTTTTCAGTTTTTCATTCAAGATGTACTTAAAACTCGTATAGGGAAGGACGTGGCAGCATATCAGGATGACATTTTGATTTATACAAAGCGAGGTGTTGATCATAAGAAAGTAGTACGGGAAGTCTTAGATCTTTTAAGAGCTCAAAACGTGTGGCTTAAACCTGAAAAATGCAAGTTTTCACAAAAGGAAGTTTCATACCTTGGATTAATCATTTCTCACAATCAAATCAAGATGGATGTAACTAAAGTCAATGCAGTACGAGAGTGGCCGGCTCCAAAGAACTTATCTGAAGTCCAGACGTTCCTTGGTTTTGCCAACTTTTATAGGCGATTTATAAATCAATTTTCAAAAATAGCAAAACCTTTGCACGAACTGTCACAAGAGAATGTTAAATTTGAATGGACGGAAGAGAGAAACTTAGCTTTTGAAAACTTGAAAATGGCTTTTACTACGGCTCCAGTTTTAACGATAGCGGACCCGTATAGGCCTTTTGTGCTCGAGTGTGATTGCTCTGACTTTGCACTAGGGGCGGTGCTGTCTCAAATCTCAACTATTGATAATCAACTCCACCCGGTTGCATTCCTTTCGAGGTCATTGATAAAGGCTGAAAGAAATTATGAAGTGTTTGATAAAGAACTACTAGCGGTCATCTCAGCTTTTAAGGAATGGAGACAATATTTGGAAGGCAACCCAAATCGTCTCGACGTCACTGTGTATACTGATCATAAGAATTTACAATCTTTAATGACAACTAAAGAGTTGACTAGGCGACAAGCCCGATGGGCAGAGATTTTGGGAAGCTTTGATTTTGAAATCAGATTTCGCCCGGGAAAGCAATCTACAAAGCCAGATGCCTTATCAAGGAGGCCAGATCTCAAGCCAAATGAGGGGGACAAGTTGACATTCGGTAGATTACTTAAGCCAGAGAACTTACCAAAGGATGCATTTATTGACGAACTGGATGGTCTTGGATTCTGGATCGAAGATGAATCGGATACTCAAATAGAACTTAATGATATAGACGTCGAACTTGATGCGATAGATACAAACGAAATGATATGGAGTGATGATCAAATATTGAATGAAATACGTGAAACTTCAAGAAATGACAAGAGGGTACAGCACCTATTGAATTTATACACCGAAATGCCCAACTCAAAACTGATGTTAGACTACACGGTTGAAGAAAATATCTTATATTTCAAGGGGAAGGCAGTAGTCCCGGACAACAACAATTTAAGACTCCAAATTCTGAAGTCTAGACATAGCAGTCAACTAGCAGGCCATCCCGGAAGAATGAGAACTCTGATGTTAATAAAACGTAACTTCCATTGGCCATCGATGAAAATGTATGTCAACAAATATGTAGATGGTTGCCAGTCTTGTCAGCGCGTTAAAACTCGAACCTCGAAACCTTATGGAGCTCTTCAACCACTGCCAGTTCCAAGTGGTCCGTGGGTTGATGTGTGCTATGACATGATTACGGACTTACCAGAGTCAGATGGCTTTGATTGTATTCTAACGGTGGTAGATAGATTTACTAAAATGGCCCACTTCATTGCATGCAAGAAAACGATGAATTCAGCGGAATTAGCCAAATTAATGATTAGAAATGTTTGGAAGATTCATGGAACTCCGAAGACGATCACGTCGGACAGAGGGAATATATTCATATCAAAATTGACTCAAGAAATAAACTCAGCGTTAGGTATCAAAACACAAGCATCTACAGCATACCATCCGCAAACAGATGGTCAATCCGAAATTACCAATAAGGCAGTTGAACATTTCATACGGCACTTTACATCTTACAAGCAAAACAATTGGAGTAATCTGCTACCGTTAGCTGAATTTTTGTATAATAACAATTTACATCTCTCAATAGGCATGTCACCGTTCAGAGCTGTTTATGGACATGACATCAGCTTCACAGGTACTCAAAATGAAGAGCAGAAGTTACCGGCGGTGAATGAATTAATTGAACAAATTAACGAAATTCAAGATGAACTGCGTGAAGCCATGAAGATAGCTCAAGATGAAATGAAGATACAGTTCGACAAGAAAGTATTGAAGGCGCCTGAATGGAAGAAAGATGATTTGGTGTGGTTGAGCAGCAAACACATCTCTACCACGAGACCCACTGCTAAGTTTTCCCATAGATGGCTTGGTCCATATAAGATTGAAAAGAGGATCAATACTAATGCTTATAAATTGATTTTGCCAAGGGAAATGCAGGATATTCATCCAGTTTTCCACGTCAATCTTCTTAGGGAATTCAGCCAAAGCAAAATAGAAGGACAATATGAAGCACCGCCTGCACCAATCAAAATTCAAGATGAAGATGAATATGAAGTTAATGAGATATTAAACAGAAGAAGAATTAGAGGAAAGATTGAATACTTAGTAAGCTGGAAAGGATATGCTTCAAATCATGACTCATGGGAACCAGAGAAGAACTTAACGAATGCGCGAGATGTGATCAAAGATTTTAATGACAAATATCCTGATGCTGAGAAGAAATATTTTAGGACACGGAGAAGATGAGAGAGGGTGAAGCTTTTTTCCCACGGGGTTTTTAATGCTAACCTGTGGAAAGGTAGCTAGCCTATCAAGAGGGGGCTGAGTTATAAAAGGGGGAGTGGTGTAATGATCCCAATACTAGGATTATGCTTATATTGTATTATCTACGTTGTATACTTCAGTTGTGAGAAGGGGGACTCTTAGTCTTCTTTTCCCTCACGTTGCAATCTCGTAGTCACGCTATATCATCCTATTGCTCCTATCTCTCACAAGTGTATTGGACCATTACAAACCGGAAGGAACCGTCCTGATTTCCCACCGGTTTTCTCATAAAGACTCTGTAATGCAAAACGACCTAAAGGCATTGAATTAAAACCCCATGAGATCCATCCCTGCATTGATTGCCAATCCCTAAGAGAATGACTAGGACATGAAACAAATTTTTTCATGGCATTAATCATAAGTAATTTTTTATCGGCTTCCAAATAGATACTTATTTTATTCAAATCAACCATATGTCTGATAATTTCCAGAACTGAGCCATGAACCTGTTTCTTCCAAACCCAAGGTACGCCCAAGATATCAAAAACCATTAAAAGTTTAGCTTGAGGACCTGGAATTTGATGGCCTTTGAACGTAATCCAGTCATCCGCCGCAGCAGCAGACCAAACGTCGTCCATCATTGCATTCAAGAATTTTATATGAAAAACTTCTTCTGCAATCCAAAGAACCAACGAGAAAACACCACACCAGATGTGTGGTGAAGCTGAAGAACCAAAAGTAAGGTTATGATCCACTCAAAACTTGTCTTCATCTGGCCTAATCCTGAGAATCTGACGAATTTGATATTGACGATGAAGGGGTAAAGTTCTGAACACTCCTTCTACATCAGATTTAAATATAGTTACGTTGCCATGATTCCTTTTTAGTTCAATAAGAAAAGGAACCCAAGACTGAAGTGAATCATAGGAAACCTTGATTTTATCTTTATCAATCAAATCATTAGGGGAAGGATTCCCAAAACTCATGTTAGTACAAACTCTCATTTTATCTGAATCCTTTTTCGAAGTCATTAACAATGGAATCACTTTCATCCCCGGCAAAAGCGTCAAGAATTTGTCGGAATATCTGCCTTTAGAAATCTCTTCCTCACATTGACTTTCTAAAAGTTCTTGATGATTGTCACAAGAACTGTGATTTGGGGAATTTGAAATTTCTGAAGAGGGTAAAGATGAAGAAGGCCAAAACCCTGAACAAAGGCCTTTAATGACAGAATTGACAAAAGGTTTGTTTGGGTGATTTTCAAGTAATTCCTCCATTTTGTCGACTTTAAAAGGAGTAATGATTTTAAATAAGTAATGAAACCGTTTTAGAATGAAAGCCGCATCCCTATCAATATCCAAAGAAGGAGCATCCGGAAAAGGGACAGCAGTCCTACTAGATTTGATAGCCGCTGAGAAACCACAAGGATCAGAAGTATCCCACTGATAACCACGTAAAAACCTTTCAGAAGAATACTCTTCAGGAGTGCAAGCATCTGCGGTGTTTTGCACCACATCCCCGGACATTCTAAAAAGTACTAAAATTAGAAAACTATCAAAGAAGAATAGAACTTAAAAGCAAGTAAACATTACCAACACAATAGTGTAGCCTGCTGCAAGCATCTTCTGACAAAGGACAATTTGCTGGACTATTATATGCAAAACAATACTGTTCCGCAAGTTCAACACCCTTAGCCGGCGTAATTTCAAACCCACTTTTATGCTTAAAATCAGGAGTATAATGAGGTAAAGAAGAAGTGTCAACTGGCTTCGGAAGCAAGTAACCTGGTTGAGAGAATGTTTTTCTTTGAAAAGGAGCTTGAACAGCAGACTAACATCATAACTCATAAGAAAAATGAACAAAAACTTTAATATAAAAAGAAAAACTTACACAAGATGAAGAAGAAGCAACAGGAGCAGTAAAAAGTTGATTATAAGCACCTCCAAAGAACTGAGTCTTAAGGACATCAAAGTCTTTGTGATTCCAGTCAGCAAAACAAACATATCTCCTGTCTGCCACTTGAATCCTAAAAGCTGCATCATATTCAGCAATATTCTTCCAATTTGCTCTAATAGGACCTGACCAAAACTGAGATTTGATATATTTCGAGTAATCTGAAACAATTTTGCCGCAGTCTGGGAAGGCCATTTCCGTAGCTCTCTTAAAAATACGGAAGTAATGCTCCCATTCTGCCAAATCATCAATTTCCTGAGAAAGGAACTTTGATACTTCCAAACCCTTTTCCTTCCCTGATGCCATAAAAGTGGCATCACCTTTTTGTTTATTAAGCAACTGTCCTTTGATTTGACGTAAATCAATGTATTTCCCCAAAAGGAGTTCCTTAGATAAAACTTCAGGAAAATAAGCAGGTTTGCCGTTCCTGTTAAAACCTTGGACGGCATTAGCAATGCTTGATTTGTAACCTTTGACGTCTGCCGCAAAAAGACAAGCACCTGGAGTATATTCAACGTCGACTTCAACTGTGTCAATTTTCTTAGTAATAAAGGCAAATTTTTTATTATCTTTTTTGGACTTGGTAGTTGAATCAGAAGAACCAGAAGAACTTCTATCTCTGTGATGATGAACACGTTTTTTGCCAGCAGATTTTTCTTGAAAATCCAAAAGCATATTAATTCGATTTTGAGCTTTGACGTTTGCTTTAGATAAGGCCACAACTCTATCTTCCATTGAAGGGACTGATGGAGAAGCTCTAGTCGGAGATACAGGGGGAACAACCGGACCACCTTGAACTGGAATACCAGTGTTAGCTGGAGATGCTGGTCTTGACAAATCTGGCGGATACTCAGGATTTGTCGGTGGAGCAAAGACATACATCCTGTCCGAATCTGACCTAGGAGTCAAGCACGGTCTAGCACCCAAGTTTGAATAAACTGGTCTTTTGGCCAAACCATCTTTCCAAATAAGTTTGTAAGCAAACTCCGACCAATGCCAATACCAGTTCCTTGATGAATAGGGGAGGATCCTGGCAAATCTTGCACAAAGATTGAAGATTGACATGTTGTTAGAACCATCGTTCAAGATATATAAGTCTCTAAGTTCATCAAGTTCGGTCAAAACCGTGACATGCTTCATTATAATTGCCGCCATCACTTGACATGCTCTAATTCTTGAACAAAGACAAGATAGAAGAGGTAAACAGCTAAAAAATAATACCAAAAATTAAAAACGGTAACAGGAAAAGACAACTTCTTCAAAAAATAAGAAGATTTATCATGAACTAGACGATGATGATATTGGATTGGAAAAAATTGGAAGAAAAAATAGGAAAGATGAGGAAAAGAATTATTCGAGGTAAACAGGATGAATAGCATTTTACCAGTGGTAAAATGCCAACAATGACCTGACCCAAATAATTACAACACCATCTTAAAGTACCTAATTTTCCCAATATTTCAATCAGTAAATAACAAGTCACCTACAACTATTAGTTTGGGTTTTTCTTGATATGTGGCCAGCCATCTCCAAGGGTAGCTTGATAGGCACCAACCAATGCAGTTATCTTGTCACACTGACATATTGTAATATCTGAGGATTGGATTTGCCTAATGTAACATTTATACTTGTATGCACAGGAGATTCACATCCAATTCCTTGAAGGACATTGGTCCCCTGTCTCACTTGGTCAGCAGACACTCTTTATGTTTTGGTCTGGGGACCTGTCCAGATGATTGCAGGCACCATCTGAATCCCTATTGAAATTTTAGTGAAGTCACCATAGTCTCTGGCCTGTCAGTGACTAGTAGCTGGGGCCTGCAATTTTGGTGTCTTTTGTCAGTTACTCTATGGAAATGGTCTTCAAAGACCCTGACTTGAGTGGACAGTATCATCCCCATCATTTTGCCTCTGGAAAAACTCAAGGATGCATAGTGTCAACCCAAAGTAGTCAACATCTCTCATGATATTGTAAAGACCATTGATGTACTTGCTATCACTCAAGATCTCAATGACCTTTATAATCCAAAATAAGTTGACCATGCTCCATACTTTACACTTCTGCCATGAGGGGTGGTACTCTTGAAACCAAAGCTGGAGAAACTTCCACAAGTCACTCCTATCGTGTAAAAGTGGTCAACCGGGTGCAGAAGCTCACAGGATGGATGCGGAAGGCGAGAGTCAACTTTGAAAGTCCACACTACATGTTGAGGAGCCCCGCTCGGCATACTCTCGAGGACGTCACCCGTAGGGTGTGATCAAAGCAGTAAACTTTCAATAAGGGATTGGTGTTTGATTAATGTTCCGTGGGCATGAGTTCGCGGTTTTAGGGTAGGGACGTGATGAAAAAGAAATGAAGCCTTTTTGTCAATGTTTTTGTTGGTCAGGATGAGATAGTACCATAGCATGGGGAGAAGCATTCTCAGGACAAAGGACATAGATATACGCTTAGAGTAAAACAATAGGAAATATTGCGTGTGGCAATTGCACGTGAGCGGCGATGAACAGGGCAAGTTGAGCAAAAAGGTGATAGTCATTTTGCAAGTTAAATGGGGTAATACGTCTATTCCTCATCTTCTTCACCGGCCTCTTCACCGGCATCAGCCTTCTTTGCCCGTTTCCTCTTGACACGTCCAGCTCTTGATCCACCATAAGGACTGGTGAGGGCAAAGTCAATGTGTTTTTGACTGTCGAGTCGTACAACAAATGAAGGAACGTTGACAATCTGTTTACCAACTCGAATGTGACGTTGACGGATGAGGACTCGAGCGTGATGGATTGATTTGGCCAATCCAGACTTGAAGACCTGAGTTTGGAGACGGCGTTCCATGAAGTCCTCGATCTGATGAAGTACAAAATGACAAATTGAGATGAGATGATCATGATCCGATTGCGCGGTGTGAAAATGGCTCCTGATGGATGCCAAGTACAAACCTTCAAAGCCAACACGTAATCCAATCTCATCCTGGCTTCGTCCAACACTCCAATTCGGACCAATCGACGAATCAAAGCATTTCCTTCGAAAAGCCTCTTGGGATCCTTGTCTTCAAGTTTCAAGAGCTCACGAGCAGCACGACGGATCTTGGAAAGGGTCAAGGCAATTCGCCAAATTTCACGCTTGTTCCTCAAACCAAATTCACCTAAGCATCGTGAAGGATCCGGGTTAGCGGTGAACATATATTGAGCTAAATGGTAAACGAGAAATCGAGGCTAACCAGCTAGCTTGAGCTCGGCATCGAGACGTGGGGCCTCGTATGGTCGTCGAGGAACCTTGTAAGTTTTGTTGTGATTACGGGGGGCCTATGAAGAACAAATCATTTCATACTATCAGTCCGAGCATGATCGAGGTCGGGGGAGCAACGGACAGAGCGAGAAGGGTCGAAATGGATGCTGCCTGCGAGGAAGACGACGTACGAGAGGCATGGTGAAGTTGAAGCGTGGACCGTTGGGTCTGCCGAGTTCTTGAGATGACCTTCACGGGTGATTTGCTTTGGCTTGAGGTGCTGGACGAGATCAAACGCTATTGAGGCTTGAATTGGTGTGAGTTGTGTTAGGTTGAGCCGAAGCGGTTGGAGTGCGCAGCTGTTAGGTTTAAGTCTTGAGTCTATCACTTCTACCACCCCCCCATCTGCCATCACAGCTCTAACACCCGGGTGATAGTACCTGTAAGAATCGGTCCCGGGCGGTCAAGAAGACGAAGTGAGTGAAAATCATCAGAGTAAAAAAGAAAGTCAACTGCTGACCTCGATCGGATTGATCTTCTCATCAGAATAAAAATATCATGTAGGTCAAACTTTTCTAAACCTCATCTGACTCACTCATATCGAAGTTGAACTCACTCTTGCCAATCTTCGAATAGTCCCCTCAAAAGTCCAACGCCATGCCTCACTCATTCGGTTACCGAGGTCGCACCCGCGACATGTTCAAGCGAGGCTTCAAGGAGGCTGGTCAAATTCGAATTTCCACCTACCTCCGAACATACCGTGTTGGTGACATCGTTGATATCAAAGCCAACGGTGCCCAACAGAAGGGTATGCCCCACAAGTACTATCACGGGTAGGCCCTATTCGCAACTCCTGCTTATGAAGCCTCATCAACAACTGACTTTTATTCATGCTTTCTTAGTCGTACGGGTATTGTTTACAACGTAGCACCGCGTGCTGTGGGTGTCATTGTCTACAAGGTAGTTGGTAACCGATATCTCGAGAAGCGAGTCAATCTTCGAATCGAGCACGTCAAACACTCCAAGTGCCGAGATGACTTCTTGAACCGAGTGAAGGAGAACGCAAAGCTCAAACAGGAAGCTAAGGCCAGAGGAGGTATGCACTCGCAAACAACCGTATCTCATTTGGTGGCGTTTGGTTGCTGACTATCTATTGGCTTGCTTCTGCGTCAACAGAGACCATCGTCCTTAAGCGTATGCCAGCTGGTCCTCGTGAAGCCCGGACCGTCTCCACACAATCTAACGCTCCTGAAACTCTGGTACCTATCCCATACGACACAAAGATCTAAACAATCATGTACTCTTTCTCCGATGCAATTATATTAATCATATCTGAGGGAGGTTGTGACTTCGAAGACACTTGGTGTATGCTTTCCTATGTACCACTCTATCATCATTGTGGGACACAGTCTATGATATGCAGTCTATTTTACACTTTGGCAATTGATATGCGTCCTACTTCCCCCAAAAGTGGACTTTCACACTATGTAGAACACATACTGGAGCTAGTTGATGTTGTGAAATTACTCAGGTGTTGACTCGACACGTTGAGTAGAGCTCCTATCTCTTTTGGTGAGTATCAACTCCATCCGCTTCGCCATTGGTAAGGTCAGAGAAGACCCGTACATCGGCGTCTGTTCTGTACATTCAGGTGTAATTTTTTGAATCTTTGGTACTTTTGCTAACCTACAAGAGTTTTCAACGTGGTAAGTACAAGCTCGCCAAAAATTCCAATGGATGCTCGAGCCCACAACCAACTCACCATCCTGGCGTAAATTGTAAATCATATTTGCGTGCAATTTCGACTATAACACCCACCGCCTCCATTGTAGCCAAGTGCATACCGATGCAGATCCTTGGCCCACCCTGAATTGCAAGTGCCGCACAGGAATCAATTTGAGAGGAGAGAGACGTCAGTAACTTGGGCGCTCCGTATGGAGGGAACTCAGAAAAAAAGACCCACATTGAAAGCATGAAATTTCCATTGACCATACTGTCTCAACTTTCCATCCTGGTCTATCCATCGCGATGGCTTGAATTCAGCACAATCAAGGCCCCAGATGTTTGGATCTCGGGCCATTTGCCAATCACTGTTCAAATCAGATGTTTTGCTCGTCATATTCTAGATATGATTGATCAAGTATAGAACCATGTCAAATCCACTGACCTCCAGCGCAAGCAATCATTCGGTTCAATGAGAGGTCCATCGGGGAGTTTGTCATGATTGACTGCAAACTTAACATTCTGAAAAGAAGTAAATCATGATTGACTTGGTCTTATGTTTTTCTGCGTCTCAACATGGTTCATAGCATAGTGAAGAGTCCAATCACGGCACAATGTTGATGTTTCATTGACTCACCTTAGGTACGCTGGGATGAAGGCGTAGAGTTTCGTAGAATACAGCGAGAACATTGGTAAATTGCTTGTAGCTATCGTAATCCACCAGGGCATCATCGTTGGGTATCAATCGAGAGATTTCTTCCCTGATGGGGACAAGTAGTTCGGGCCGTTTTGTGAGGTGAAAAAATGTCCAAGAAAGTGCTTGGGCCGTAGTATCTCTTTACATGGCGAAACTCGCAATTTGTTACGTGTCAGGCAAGTATTCAAGGACGAAGAAACACGCTCGGAGTACTCTCAGAATGAAAAAACTCACCTCCCAGCGATGATGAGGTTCAAAGCCGAATCCTTCAATTCATCCCGGCTCAATGAGACGCCTTTTTCATCACTAAATTCCATGAAAAGTCCCAACAAATCTCGAGAAGCTTCAGTTCGAGTCTCAGGTGTTAGACGTTCATCAATAAGGTCATAGATATATGTATCAAGAGTCTTTCGTGAGGCAGTCATCCATGGGTTCTTGCCGAAAAGTCTACCAAGAGGAATTGAGAATGCAGTAAGAATGAACCGAAGGTCAAGTTGTCTCTGAACAAAATCGAATGCAGTCGAAAAGGGATCGAGTTCCTGGCCAGTCTTGGCCTGCTCCAAACAGCCTATCCCGCGGCCAAAACTGCCTTTACGGAAAATTATTGATCAGTAGATATACGAAGAGAAAGCCATGGTGAGACGAGAAAGGGGCGAAAGGTTTTGAAGAGTGATTCACGTCATTTGGATGAAAGCCTCTAGAGTAAATCGATGAAAAAAGTCATCTAGCTCTATAATCGAACCTTCATTTGCTTTCGCTTCTAATAGATCGTTGAAAGATCGTAGCGTGTGATGCATTGCCGGTGTCACGATTGTCTAACACAGAGACCAGCTGTGCTTCAGTCAAAAACACCATGACCACGAGTCCACTGGACAATCGCTCTCGTGCTCACCCTGAAGTTGTGAGCATTCAAGATTCGGGCTGTGACCTGCCGAGTGGACTTCCATCTTGTACCGTCGGCCACAAAAATGCCTTGACCGAACACGTCTGACATAACCTCCTGGAAGAAAGTGCCCTGAGGAGCGTAAAAAAGTTGCAAGTACGAGGTCAACATAAATAGAAATCCATATCACTTCTTGTTTGTATTCATAGGGTTTACTCACCTTGACATAGTTTTGAAAATTGGCTGAGCGTGATTGGACATAAATCTACTTCAGAAAATTCATATTCTAGTGCAGCATAAGTTATGAAAACTGACTTTTCTGAACGTGTTCGATCCAGTCTGGGCGACTGATCTCTATGAGCCTCATGCCCGGAAAGGTCACCTGTAGAAAGGAGAACTCCTCAATGACCAAAGCTTAATCTCGCAATCTACTTGGACTGACAGAATACCCAAGTCCGTATGTTCTTTCCTTCCTGGAAGTCCATTCAAGCATGTTGCGGCTATTCAACATAACCTCCGGTAGCTTTGAGATTTTGTTTTGGGAGTCCTCGCGTGACATTCAGCTTCATATATTTCTGAGGGGATAGCGAAAGGGGCGTGAGAATGAAAATGACTTACTTGTCCTAACCTTCAATGTGGAGCAAAGCCAGTAAGTGTGATCAACGATATATCATTTAGACTAGATTCAAGGTGATATCACTCACAACGGCCAACCAGGCAGATCCTGATATACATCCTTTCTTTCACTTGTTCCGATTGCTTCATATGGACATATCAAGCCTGAAATAAGTATTTGACCGCCCCATCTCGAGCATTCCAAAATATAACTTACCACGATTCCTACTGGAAAGAAAGAATGTCATACATGTGAGCAACAAAATAGTAGTGAGAGACTAAATTTTGTC
Organism: Melampsora americana; assembly: GCA_022264835.1. Classification (NCBI taxonomy): domain Eukaryota; kingdom Fungi; phylum Basidiomycota; class Pucciniomycetes; order Pucciniales; family Melampsoraceae; genus Melampsora; species Melampsora americana. Next base: position 223,893 of record JAIFHY010000093.1, on the reverse strand, counting down.
TTTATTTGCTCTGCAACTTACTATTTGTAAATTAAGGCTACCAATCTGAGTATTATGATAAGCAAAGCTGCTTCCTTGAAAAGCTTCAGGTGTTCCTCCATTTTTCGGTGTGATGATCTCAAAATCTAAAAGATGATTTCGCGTACTAGTATGATCAGGTGTATTTAAGCAAGAGCCTTGCGCGCAACCCGAAAGTGATAAAGTCGATCGCAAACAAGCAATTGCTTATAAGGCACTCGATTCTCAGGAGAGATTCATCTTAGTGTTACGTGTTCCTCAACTCAGTCTTTAAAGATATGCAAGCTTTGATTTGCTTTCCAGTGATTGGATGGGCTCAAACGATGTGACTGACGATATAGCCGGCTTCCATAGGGTACCATTTGCTTGGGTATTTAACCTGGGTAAGGCACTTCAAGCATCTGATAACAAGTATAATCGAAGTTGTAGGGGTTCGCAATGCTTCCCAGCTGGCAGAGTAAGTGTGGACAACCGATACAAATCCCATTTTCAATTGAGATCGCGCCCGAAAGCATTCAGACCCACAGATCGCATCAAACTCCGAGATCGTAAAAGACTGCCCGGCTTCCTCCAATAATAGCAGCAAGCTACAAGGTATTTCAGGACCTCTACTCCATGTAACGGGTGATTGGTACTGCAAGGTCTATCCACGAAGCTCAGCACAGATTCCACAAAGTTGCCCGAGTTGGGCGCGATAACCTCGGCGTCCTTTTTACATACAGTCCGCTGGATTCACTTCTATCAACAGTCAGGAAAGCTCAACCTCTTGAGCCCAGTTGACTTCAGAGTTCGAGTTTAGTAACTCCTATTATTGCATCTTGATACAACATCACGATCGCTAAATTCAGTGAGTGATCAAATAGGTGGTTCAGATTGTTAACAAACTTTTTAGGGTCAAATGAAGCTCAGGAGGTGCAGCCACTTCACCCTTGAGCATTCGCTCACTCGGACTTAACCTGGAATTCCGTTTGAAGATCTCTTTCGGTCTATCAGGATCCCATCTCTCCCAGTATGTTTTTTGAAGGGAGTTGAGGGGAAGCATGGTTCACTCGAAACAGTTGTTGTATGGTTAGGTGAGTCATTAATTCGGAGTGGGATTTGGAAAGGTCTCTACTACAGATGTACATCACAACCGTATATATTCTGTGGGAAAGGTGGCCCATATTGTTTAGACTTGCAAAGAAGTCATCATTGGTATTATTGTGTTGCCGGATCTTAGTGCTCCGTGTATCTTTTGATTTTTAATGGATCAAGGCATTCAACATGAGGCGACCGGCAAAACTGGTATCCTTCAAAGAACCTCTCTTCGTGGTACGGGCACTCTTCCCTTTGATCCTTGGCTAGTCTCATGTAGTTCTTGGTATCATCATTGTTTGTTGGACCACGGATTGATTGAGTTTTACGTACTTCAAAAGAAATGAGCAGTTGTGAACCACCGTTGTTTTGGAGTTGATTACCCCGAGGTCCGCTACCACGGGTATCAAGTTAAGCTTAACAAAGTCTACAAAATTTCATTTCCTCAGACGATCAGGCCTACTCAAGTCAGGGCAGAGCATTCTTGAGTTATTAACTTCAACTCAACAAAGTCTTCTGATTCCTTCGATATCTTATTCATCATCTCACTCATGGCGTCTCTTAATCTCGCACTAGTCTTGAATCTTCTCTTCAACTTATCATTCCAGGTTTCATCTTCCGGTCTTCCCCCAAATCAACTCACTCTTCTTGGCAATCCTCAATGGTCTACTCCTCCTGACGTCAATCCTACCAGCAAGACCGTTTGTAATCTTTCTGAATGGTCTAGATCAATCAAAAGACAATTCTTGTCAGAGATATCCGATGGACGTGCAAATGAATGGGTTATTGTGATGGGTAATGAAGCTGGAGGTAAGTCTATCAAACTCTCATATATTCAAATTGCTATTGAACCTGATGTTTAATTTCGATAACATACAGATACTGACTCAATGGCCGGAGCGATTGGTTGGGCATATCATCTTACCCACCTCAAAAAACACCCCCAGAAAGCTATTTCGTTGCTTCAAACTGTTGAGGACGCACTTGACTTGAGGCCGGAGAACCAGTTAGCTCTTGAGCGTTCTCGAATGTCTCCTCGTCATCGGGATTTGCTTAGTAAGCCACTCTTATCAAGTTGTTTTATTTGCATTGAATCTTTGTTGTGAAATACAAATACTAACGCTTGAAAAACACCTTTGACAGCCATCGATGAATTGCCCATCAAGCCCTTTGAGCTTTCCCGACACATTGGTGGAATTGTCTTGGTTGATCACAATTTTCCCGATCCGGGGTGGCGTCACGCCCGAGTCGTTTCAATCATTGACCATCATGTTGATATGAAAACCAACTTGACTGCAGTTCCGCGTGTTATAACTACCTCCGCCTCTTGCTCATCATTGGTGTCCAAACTCATCCTGGATGCGAATGAAGATGGGAAGCATCGCGATTTTGAGAAGCGAAGTCATCACTTTCCTGATGAACTTCTCTTCTTGCTCTTGCGTGCCATAGCGCTCGACAGTGGAGCACTCAAGTCTAGCAAAACGTTTGACGTTGATCGCCAATCCGCTCTTCGACTCTTCAGGCGCACTTCTACCTACCAAGATCGGCTTGATGATGTGAGCCCAGATTTGAAATTCGGGCACAAACGTGAAAGAAAGGCACTACAGCAAATGATGGGAGAACTTCAAGCTGAGATGGCTGAGGCAAGAAATCAGTTGCAACCCCTTGACCTGAGGGACCTCCTCCGACGGGACTGGAAAGCCAACGCGTATGATCCAATTTCCAACTGCGCTTCTCATCCACCCTTCCATCTTTTGTATATCGGGTCATTAATTTTCCAAAAACTTCAATCCCTTCAGATTACGCACCAAGTCGATTGATTATCCAATCCTGACTCTTGGCTTTGCCTCCATACCTTATTCACTCGTTACTCAAATCAACCGCACCCCAGAAGCTACTATCCCTGAGTGGTTCGCGATTCAGCGTGCGTTCACATCCGAAATCGGTGCGGATGTGTCGGTAATCCTCAATAAATTCAGCCCCTCAGAAATAAAAGAACACGAGCTCGCCGACCAGGAGCGAGAGCTGGTGATCGTAGTTGCCCATGGATGGGGCAAACGCCTCAGCTCAAGTGCAGCAACCGATCTTTTCAAAACTCTATGCTCGGCTGCAGAGGCCGGACTCGAAGGTCTTGAACCATGGCATCGCCCGGACGGTAAAAGCATGTTGCCAAGAAGAATGGCGTGGAGAGGCCTCCAGGTTGGTAGAAAGGTAGTGATGCCATTGATACAAGATGCGGCCAGAGAATGGGCTTATCAACAATCCACCCAAAACAATGAGTAGTCAATTTGTATCTGGAAATATATAGATTGCGTTTTCTTTGCATCTTTTTTCTGCAATTGCATGTTTTCTTAATAGCATCTATGTGTTTCATCAGTGTCTTTTCATCGTCCTGCAAGGTTGTACTAGTTTTGTAGTGTTTGTTTTCAACTTTTGTTCTCACGGACTCACTTTAGACGGAAGTAGTTCATCGTTTGTAAGACGGATCCTCTTCTCAAGTGTAACACCATTATCGTCGCAGAGTGATGTAGCATCTGTGCATATGTTTCTTTGCAAGATCACTATGTACTTCATTTTGTCTTATTGTGTTGTTCAATCAGGGAATGAGCAGGTCATTGGGGAAGACTTATTATACATTGATTGCGTCTGGCGTCCGTCAGAATTGAGTTATGCTATACTCCTTATGTAGGCAAGGATTTGGTTAGGAGGGACAGTATTTTGACTTTGCCACACCCAAACCAGTCTCTAAGAAAGTACATCTTTTTTTCTCTTCCAAGACACAATAATCCAATACTTACTTGGATCAGATGCCTGAATTGTCCACCCACAACAAGGGGTGTTCAAAGATAATTTGCAGTTTTAAGTCCAAGATGCCCTTGTTTTAAGTCCAAGAGAGAGCTTGAGGTGTCGCATACCTCAATGGTTACACAGATGACTCAACACTGGTGGGAGTGAGAATCAGAGCTGAGATATTATCGTTGAAAAAGAATCACTGTTGTGCTGGTCATTTTTTTCCAAACATGGACTTCATTTTGAACCACACCAATTACAGGGACAGCCTGCATTGAAAATATCCTGCCAGGCCAAGCGCAAGACTATGATTGCTCAGAATTCTCGAGTTTGAGTCCCACAAGGCCCCACAATTCTATCTATGATTTGCTATGTTTCACGGATCGGCTCAAAGCTTTCATGTCGGAAAGAACCTAGAATTTCGTAGGGAAAGAGAATATGTTTTATCGGGCGGCGTGATCCGGACACCTCTCAACTCAGCAAATCACACATGTAGGGAATTATTTCTATTACTGTTAACTGCACAGTCCACATCCAAAGTTTGGTAAATGTAAAGCTCATCATTTTGGAATTTTTGTTGAGCCAATTATTTACTGCGTATCTAACTCTTTGACGTACGACTTTCCAAACTAATCATCCAATACGTATCAAAAGACCCTGGTTCCCAGAGACGGAGTGCTGGAGGAGAAGTAGGCCAATGGCATAGCCTAATTCTCTTTGACTGCATGGTGTGCTAGCTTGATGGCATTGATTTTGTTCACAAAATCTGGTTCATGATGCTTTGAACACATTTTCCTTGCATCAGAGATTTCTATGGAATGTGGCGATGCTTCATGCCCCAAATTTTCACATTGTGAATTTAAAGTTTGATATGTAATGTTGTATGTATGAGGGCAGTGCATATCTTGTGTAGGTATTGTAGTTCGGCATGGGTTTTCAGAGGTTTTGTAACTGTGCAATCGATGTTATGATGTCATCGCAGGGTTTGATTTGTCTTTGATGGAAATCGATTGATTATTTGCTCATCACTTTGATTTGATTGAGTAAGTTGTTCCTATCTTACAATATGATATATGACCAAGGGCGAGGTGGCTCATCGATTGAACTCTCGAACGTGTACTGAAGCTCAACCTTTGTCTCAGAATTGATAAACATCGATTCAATCCTGATAGAGATCTGGTAAAGTCATCTTCATTAAATTCCGATCACTTTTACCAATCTTTAGGATTTTGTTGTCTTCTCTAATCCTTTGATTGGTTTTCAACATATCTTAACCTTCCCTTTCCTCCTCTTTACCTTTTAAAAATATTGGTTTTCCAATCAATCCTATTCGAAGCTCAACGTCTTTTCCTCGAGTAGCATATCGTTCAGAACTTCATCTATCTCATCACTCACCATGTCTGACGCTCCTGTTTCCGGTGCTCCCAAACGAACCATCCTTAACCTCGGTGCTCTACCACCTAAACAGGTTGGGTTTGGTCAAAATCTTGTGTGTTCTCTTACTCTTTGGCGGCTTGTCTGTTGTTTCTGCTGGTTATTTCTCATTCTCAGCTCCATTCATCAAGTATCCTCGTACTCCATCCCGAGTCGACCCCAACAACCCTCCGTGGCCTGCGTACCGGGGATATCACGGTACGTTTTAACTTTTCATACAAACCACATTCTGCAATCATAGCTGAACTTATATCCTTGCAGAATACTCCTTCGCTCACGCAACTATGGGAAAACGTCTTCCTACCATACTGGGCAAGGCAATCGACGACACAATCAAAACCTTGAATGAAGAGAGCGAAGAAGAGCGCATCGTGGATTTGGTCCGCTGCATCGAACGTATGGAGGACTTAATGGACGATCTTCATCAAAATGTGAGTGATATTGCTCTGCTAGATAGATCTAGGTTTTCAGGTGATCCGATTGGTCAATCTCTGACCGCATGCGCCCAAATTGTTGACCATCTGAACACGTGCCATTACCGTACTTGTTTGAATTTCAGTCCAAGCTCCGTCCAATCGTTGACGACGGAGAAGGTGATATTCCTCTCTGGAACAAGGAAATCGCTCGTTACTTTCGTGGAAAGGATTTCATGAACGCACCCTGGCTTTTTGCCGAGGCTTATAAATATCGCCGATTACACGAGTGCTTCAGTGTATCCAAATATTGGAGCGCATAGTAAATATTGTCCACTTTTATAACTTTATCCCATTCCCAATTTCAAGGGCAACCGTAACTTATGATCCATTTTTGGCGCTTGTCAAATTCCGCAGTGACGTGTTTTTCCGTCAAAAATCAGACACGTTCTCACGTTCTGGCGATGCCGTTTTTGAACTCTCAACCAGATTCGCAGACCCTCCTAAGATGATTGAAGAGGAGGGCCCCGCTAAACAAGATCAGCTCAAACTACTCTTCGCCGAATTGACCCAAGTTTGCCTATGGGGCAATGCAACCGACCTTTCGCTTTTGATTAATGTTAGTTTGTGAACGCCAAAGTTGTCTTTATATTGTTTTCTCGCTCATTCATGACCGTAAACCCACCAGATGACGGAAGAAGACATAAAGAATTTACAATCGACTGGTGGAGCTCACCTAGCAGACACCGAAAAAAATATTTTGGGCAACGATTTGACCAAATTATGGGAGCACGTCTCAACCCTGAAGGGCGGACGGGTGGACTTCATTCTCGATAACGCTGGCTTCGAGCTGTACTGTGATTGTGTTTACGCGGATTTCTTGATCCAATCTGGCTTAGTTAACCAAGTTCGATTCCATGGAAAACGATTCGCGTGGTTTGGTGAGCACCTTTCCCACTAAACTTTTGCATAGCTGCGACTTATCCAAGATTATCAATATCTAGTCTCTGATGTAACTCGTAAAGATTGGGACTGGCTATTGAACTCCATGGTCTATGGACACTTGTTCACCGACAAGACTCCAGACGAGCTTGCTAGTCTGAAGCGCTTAGGAGAAAGATGGAAAGTAAGTCATCTTCTTCATCTCACATGGCTAAGCAGCTGCTTACAGTGCAATAATTCTCAGCAATACGAAAAAGAAGGAAAATGGGTATATGAACAACACCCCTTTTGGTGCACTGGTTACACCTGTAAGTCTTTCGATGCCACACTCCTTTTGCGGCAAAAAATGATAATCATGACTTTTTCACGACGGCTGCCAAACAGTCTGGGACCTTAAAAACGAGGCCCCAGATCTATTCTTACATCTCTCTGATTCAGACTTAGTTCTATTCAAAGGTGATCTCAATCATCGCAAGTTGACATATGATTGTCATGCACCCCCAAACACCCCATTTGAGGTTGCGATTGGACCATTGGCTTCAGAAGCTGGAGCGCCACCTGTGGCTTCCTTGAGGACCATCAAGTCAGACGTTGTGGTCGGTATCACTGATGAAGATGCGACACGCCTTGATAAAGAAGAACCGGGTTGGAAAATCAGTGGTAAATATGCTGTAGTTCTCCTTTCTAAAGGACAGCCTGGACAACCGGTCCAATTCACTTAAACAGGTAATACGTCTCGGACGTTCTGCCGTGTATCAACTCCATGTATATGTTCTCGCATTTATCGGGCTTGTGATGTTCTTCATACACAATGCCTGGGGATCTGTGGCAAAAATCATGTCTTCAGCAGCAAACATTTCTTTTTCTTCTTTTCATGTCTGAAGCTAGTGTTCAATGACTTAGTCCTTTCAATTAAACTGTAGTGTACTTTGAAGATTTTTCTGTGAGTGTTTTTTGATGGTGGTCAGCCTTTGAGCATGTAAAGCATTGTTTGTGTGATGATAGCTTGTCTTTTAGAGGTGAAAGCGTAAGTTTTGTGTTGGTTTCCTGAGGGCTATGAGAAGCACTAGTTATGGTGCTTCATAACAGATTCAGAGCTCAAGAGTAACATATCAAACACCCAGATAGGAAAGCAAAGGGAGAATATGAGTTGATCTGCTTTCATTGGCTCTGTTTGAGCCGCGAGATGCATTCTTTAGAGGAATAAATTGTGAGGTAGTGGAATCCAGCTGCCCCTGGTAAGGTTGATTTTAGTTTTCAAGCTGTGTACTGATGAGGTGGACCCTATTTAGTAAACTTCAGGCTGAAGCTATCATTCTATTTCATAGTCATTTATCCATGTGGTAGGATATGATGATAGAAGGAAAGATGACTAGATTTCTAATGGAGTGTTGAAGAGGATGAAATCAGATGGGTTTGAAGATGAACTTGGAATTTGGATGATATTGGGATTCTTGGTGATATGTAACAATTTTTGATGAGTGAGACATGTAAGAAATGAGTGATTTTGATTTTGATACAAATAGATATATTAAGCTGAATGAATGTTCAACATATCTTGGGTAGTTAGTTAGTTGAAGATGAATTTGAGAATCGGATTGAATCAGAATTTGAAGAGCATTCTGGAACAATATGATGAACTTGAAGAAGAGAGTTGTCAAATCCAAAGTACAGAGAAATTTGTACAAACCGATTGAAGGGTTTTTAATCAATTTTCTTGACAACCACTTTTGAGTTAAAGACCACCAATTTGATCTTAATTTTTGAATTCAATTTAGAGTTAAGTAGATAAGCTTGATGGCTAAGCTACCATAAGGGGTCAAAATCAAGCTGATTTATCAGTTTTTTGGTTTTCCCAATTCATTTGGTTTTTGGTGAGTATGTACTTAATTAATTAAGCTTCAAAGTTCAAACCTCTGAATTCGAATTTAAAGGATTAAACTTGATTCTGAGCTTAATATCATCATCATTCATCATAAAACTATCATCCTTCAGGGTTAAGTTCAAAGAAAGAAAGAAAGAAAGAAAGAACGAAAGTCAACTTACGATCCATCCATCCATCCATCCATCAAAACTAACTCAACCCCTTTTCGAAGATTTCCATTACATCGGTTTGTTTGATTTCCTTTTCATTTCAACATCAACCTCAACCTTCTCATTCTCTTCAGTCAACAACCACAACCCGTCTTCTTCAGAGATTCACAATCAATCAACTAACTAATCTCAACCTCACAAAACTTTCTTCAACCGTATTCGACTCTCAACCTGAACCCTTTGATCGTTTTTTTTCAACTTTTCCATCATTCGATCAATCTAAACTTATTCAATCTTCACTCTTTTATTATATCAACAGTAATAGTCTAGATCTATATTATTCCTTCATCGGTGAGGTGAGTATTCTTTTTTTTCGAATCAGATTCTTTCTTTTTGCTAGTAAACCAGGCTCACTCACTTGTTCTTTTCGAACCCCTGTTTCCTATCTCTTCTTTCAATCAAAAAGTACCTTGGATCATTCGATTTTCGAGGTCTTACCTTGAACGTCTGGCTAAGAACCGAATCAATCATTCTTATTTCACAAAAAACCAGCCTTCTACTTTCATCCCTAGATTCTTTTCTGTCTTTATCTTTTGGATACGATGCCAAAGTCAAAGTCCTCGGGCGCTGCCAAGAAGAAGAATAAGAAAAAAGCTGCTCAGGCTCGTCAATTGGACTCGAACCAGAACCATTTGTCGATTGATCATCAGGATTCAGGGAGTCTTGCAGATCGATCTGATATGATTGGTGCCTACCCCAACGAGGATGCTTCTTCTCACACCCAACGGACAACAACAGGAAGTCTCTCTCAGGATGATGACGAAGAACGGCTAACGACTCATGCGATGCATCCGAGTCTTGCCGCCGCTACTCGACAAACTCAGGAAGATTTACTAGCTACTGCAAACGACCTCTACAGGCAGATCGAGACTGCGGCTGCGGCTGCTCTGGCTTCTCATCTCAGCCCTCAGAGTCTAGCCAATATCGGCAACAACAACTCGCCAGCTTCTGGTGGCATACAGGGCGGCGGAAGTGGCCACTCAAATCAGAGTGAGTTTTTGTTGATTTGTTCATCTCGGGGGGAAGGAGCTATTCAACCTGGCTCTAGTCAACAGCCTTCCTTCACTTGGCATTGCTGACTTTCCCCTGTTTCCTATTGCCACGCCCTTCCCATCTTTGACTTGTCCTCGTCTATAACAGACGGTCACGCACCTCATCCAGATGATGACGCATATTGGACCTCCTTACCATCTCATTTGCGCTCATTTATTCGATCAGCACTTCCTCTCGCTGCGGGTCATTCATCAGCAAATTCTAATCATAATCCGTCCTCTCAGAATCATCCCCCTGTTCTTCCTAATCTATCATCCTTTGCTCACGCCACTGGCATGATCACTTCAACCACTGGCTCTAACAATTCACAATCTGTACCGCAGCTCTCAAGTGAGCAAATGGCCGCTGCAGCCGAACAACTTGCACGCGTTGTCCAGAGTCATGATTGGGGTCGAGCTGTGTCCACAGCGGCCCAACAAGCAGGATTAACGCATTCTAACAGCATGAATCACATCCTCAATGGTAACACTCGGCCCTCTCATAACTTTGGCCGGGAGATCAACGGCGGAGCTGCAACAGTCAGTGTGACAGGCGGTACGGTGACGGGGACTATACCACTCGGCAGTTTCACTTTACCACTACCCTTGCACTCTCATCCAGACCATTCTCACCATCACTCCCACAGCGTTAACGTCAGTGAACCGGTTTACTATACCGGAGAAACCACCATCGTTACCTCTCGGATGGGTGACAAGTCTAATGGTGATGAAGGCGTTCTGGACGATGAATATTACAGCGATGATGGGAGGATTTCACGGAATGACATGTCGTTAAACAATAACGCGGCTGGATGTCGACATAATCTATCGGAGCAAACCAGCAACGATAGCAATATGGGTATGAATCATAGCTCTTTACCAGCACCCTCAACTGGTACGAAGAAAAAGAAGAAAAACAAAAAGAAGAAGTCGGTAAGTGATCGTTCCCTTATCTATCTTAATGGATTGTCTGTTCATGTTTTGTCTACACTTGAAATTTCACAGGCCAATGCCAGTTCGAACGAAGCAGCTCTTAATCCAGAGCCGGTCCCAAACGTACCTCATCATCGCACATCTCCTCCTTCTATCCCACATCCATCCAAGAACTCAACGCAACCACCCGGCCGGAACCCTTGTCCAGAACCCCCGAATTCCATGGCTAATCAACCTCCCATATCGAGATTACCACCCATGCCCAATAACGGCGTATCTAAGAAAAAAGCTTCTGGGCTTCCTGCTACAACCGGCTTGAGGGATAATCATAAATCCGCTCCTTCAAACGTCATCCCAAATCACAATTCATCTCATCCCCCAACCGAACGCGAGCGAATTCGAGACTTCTGGCTAACCCTGAACCAAGAGGAGCGCGCGAATCTTGTGAAGATCGAGAAGGATGCAGTGCTCAAAAAGATGAAAGAACAGCAGCGGCATTCATGTTCTTGTGCAGTGTGTGGACGGAAACGACTGGCCATCGAACAGGAATTGGAAGTTTTGTATGATGCGTATTATGATGAGCTGGAGAACTATGCTGAAGCGAGTAAGAAGTATTACGGCTCTGACTTGAAGATGAAAGGCGTCAAAAGTTCAGTTGGGTATCCCAAACCACCTGGTCCCGGCCCATTCCCTGGAAGTGTGGATGTTATGACGACCAACGTTCAGCCACCAAACAATCAGTCCTCGCTGAAAAAGTCGGTTCCAAAGCCAACCCGCGATCACAAAAACATTCGACCTCGCACTTTACCTAATTCACACCAAACACATCCCCCTATTCAATCCGTAAATTCAAATTCACCATACCCTCAGCAGCCGCCGGGAAAGCGGACGATACCGCTTCCGCCTCAGCCAAAAAAAGCACTATCTCATAATAGCAACAGTGACCAGGATCACACACACTCTCCGAGCTGTCCTCATCATCCCCATCACCACGGACCTAACCACTATCATCACCATCCTAATACAAATACCCACGGTAAAGCCGTCTCGAATCATAACCCTTCTCTATCTTGTCACCAGAGGTCGCAGCATCATGTAGAAGATGACATGTTTCCAGATGACGATGGCGATGAAGAAGAGGAAGAAGATGAATATGATGAAGAGGATGAGGATGAATATGAAGAGGTCGGTTTTATCATCTCATGCGATTTGAGACCTCTCTCTACTTTGCCTGCTGTAGATACCATTCTTTCCGAACCTGAGACTTGATATTGACGACTTCTTGTTGTTTATGCTAATCAGGAAGAGGAGGAGGATCAGGAATTCGAAGACGATGATGAAATACCCGCCTTAGAAGAAGTTCCTAGCGAAGTACCTAATCCTGGTACAAAGAAACCCCAGATGAACGGTAATCTCGCATCTTACAATCCAAAGGTCACCAACGGAGACAAGCCGAACAGGACGAATAATAATAGCGATCTTTTCGGGTTTGGGAATTCTCTCACTGTCAAAGGTTGGTAGATTCTTATCCTTCAATCACTCCCTGTCCTAAATAATCATCCTGGAACCAATGAGTTTGCAACACCCTGAACACAACGTGTATTGAGCTCATTGCGTCCTTTTTCTCCCAATCTCCATCCCCTTCTCTTTTCACAACATCCATTTAATCCGTTCCCCACCTGTTGCGTGACACCTTAATTCCCCACTTGCGTCCCGGTCCAGGAGGTATCTTGACCGTTGCGGATGATCTATTACGAAACGATGGTCAAAAGTTTCTGGAAATGATGGAATCTTTGGCTGATAAACGGATACAGCGTGAACGGGATGCTGCTGAAAATCTTCTTGCTGGTCTAGACGATGACGAGGATGATGAAGAGGAGTACGATGATGACGAGGAGGATGAAGATGAAGATGAGGTAAGAGTTGTTTACTTCATCATGTTGGATTGAACACTGATGATGAATACTCTTTTCATTCTGGCGGGTTCGTGGTACAGCTGGATGATGATGATGGGTTTGACGATGAAATTGTCACCGAGGAGTACCGCATGAAAGAAGGAAGGCGGATGTTTCAAATCTTTGCTGCTCGGATGTTTGAACAGCGTGTCTTGACTGCTTACCGAGAAAAGGTTGCACAAGAAAAACAGGCTCAACTTCTTCGGGAATTGGAAGATGAAGATCGACTTGCTCAAGAACGTGAATTGAAAAAAGTCAAGGATGCCCAGAAGAAGAAAGAGAAGAAGAAAGCTCAAAAGCAACAAAAGGATCAAGACTTGGCCAAGAAACTGAAAGATAAAGAACAAGAAGAGTTGGCTGCTAAAGCTGTAGAGGAGGCCAAACTGGAAGCTGAGAGGCGTAAACAGGAAGAGCAGCGATTGAAACGCGAGGCACAAAGAAAAGTCCAAGAAGCTGAACGTGCGAAGAAGGAGGAGGAGAAGAGGAAAAGGATAGAAGAGGAGGCAAGGAAGAGGAGGGAGAAGGAAGAAAGGCAAAGATTAGAGAAAGAAGCGAGAGCTGCGAAAGAAAGGGAGGAACGTGAAAAGAAAGCTAAAGAAGAACAAGAACGAAAGATGAAACTCGAGGCTGAGCGGAAAGAGAAGGAAGCTCGAGAAGCTCGGGCTAAAGAAGAAGCTGAGCGTTTGCGGCAAGCTGAAGTGGACAGGAAGGAGGCGGAAGAGACAGCTAAACGCGAAGCGGCAAAGGTGCGTTGTCGACCTTATGATCATACCTAGATTTTCCTTTCTTCTCAATCTTGACTTATCTATTTGTTCTTTTAGACGGCCGCTGCAAAACTCGCAGCTCAGAACAAGACCGCCGCCGCTATTGCTGCTGCTCATCAAAAAGCTCAACCACGTCCGGTGGTTTCCCTACGCCAAACTCCCGCGAAACAAACAGTTCCTCCGCCTAAAGTTTCGCCTGTTCCACCTGCTCAGCCGTTGATGCCCGTCCCCTCTTTCCCAAATCACACACCTAGTCGACCAATCGCCCCTCCTGCTGCCTCAATGATGCCTAGGCAAATGTCTGTAGGCATTGGATTGGGACGACCGGCTTCAGCTGCAGCTGCCCCTCCCTTTTCGGCTGCTATACCCTCGATGCCTTCGTTCAACAACGTACCTCCAAGGCCTCCTAGTGCCCAGTATGGAACCTCGTCATTCCCATTACATAATGTCTGTGGTCCTTCGAATATACAAAATGTACCATTGGACATGCATCCTGCGCTCAACAACAATGCGGCACATTCCGGATCCTTTCTTCCCATGGGCAACTTTCAACCTCCACCCCCTATGGGTCCGATGATGCAACCGAACGTGGGTCGTGTGTTCTCGGGCCCTGCACTTTCCACCTCGGCTCAACAACCACAACCACAACCACAGATGCAACATCGACCCAGCGTCATCTCATCGCTACCACCGTCGACTCCTACTCATCCTTCCGGTTTTATGAGTCCAAGCCTTACTTCAGCCAGTAGTCCCCTGAGCGCTTTGCACCTTGGTAGTGAACCAGTTAGGAAAGCAAGTGCTAGTGCCATTGGTCCAATCGGTCCTTCATCGCTCCATAACCGTCGCAAGTCTGTGATAGATGAAAATTTCGCACACGCTGGACTGTTCAATTCAATCGAGCCTATCGGCCGGTCAAGGATGAACGGCAGTATGCAGGCGATGGGTCCAGTTAGTGGAAATAGCGACCACGATTCCAACTCGATCTCTACTGGAGCCTCACCTCGCTCACCTTCAAACGTGTTGGGATCTTCAGCTTTATTGGCGGACGAAAACGATGACCTTGATAGCGACTCGACTCATCGACAGGGTGTCCCTGCTGGTCTTCCACCTGTCAATCCCATCGCCATCTCACCGGCCAAATCCACGTCGTTCTTCTCACCCGCGTCACTTGACGGTGGGCTAGGGGTAGGGAGTAGCATTTGGGGAGCCACACCATCGTCGATCACTGGTGCCGGATGGGGTTCATCTATGCTTTCTAATCAGACACCACCTCATGTGCCTTGTACGCCGTTACCATCACATCTTCCATCGATTTCACCTATCATTCCATCTTCAGTGGGTAACAGATCAGCTTCGATCAAGGAAAGTACATCTGATTGGATTCGAAGACGAGCGATCTCAGCGTATTGTAATATGGGATTAGATGAGAAATGGATTCCAGTAGGAGATATCTCAATTGAAATGCAAAGGATTCATGCAGATACGATGAATGTAGGTTTAAAGGATATGGTAGATGCATGTCTTATCAAACGAAATCTTCAAAATGGCGGTGGTGATTGGCAGTTTAGTCAACAGGGCACCGTTTTATTTGCTCGTTGGTTACCATCTTCTGGTCAAGAACCGGTGGTCCATTGTAATGGTTTAACTAATGTGAATGGTTGAAAGTCATAATGAAGAAAGCAAACAAAGAAACATTAACAGAAATGATTTTGTGTGTGTGTGTGAGTGGTGTGCGTTGGGTGTTGTGATTTGGATTTGATTTTGATCTTCTCATCAAGATATTTTTAAGATTCAAAGTCTTATACAATGATCAATATACTTAATTTCTTTGTAATTTGAAAAAATGATAGATTTTTGATTGTAACCTATCTTAAAACGTCAATATTAACATTTAACATCCTCACTATCGCTATCACCATATCACTACCACTACCACTACTAATTGTTTTGCCTTGTTTTGATTTGTTTTGATTTGATTCTACTTTTGATTGGGATTCGATGAGACGTGAACTAAAAAAAGATTTTTTCCCTACTGCAGCCGTAGCTAATCATGAAAAGAACATATGAGCTCTTTTTTTTGATTTTTTTGAATTGGTTGATTCTTTTTTTTAGATACAAAAGAGCTTATGTTTTTTTTTGCAAGGAAATGTGGTGGGACGAAAGATTTGAAAGAATTGATGATGACCAAATGAACTTTTTGATGTGTCTTCAAGCAATCGAAACTTACGAAACATGAGTGATCCTAACTATACCATGTCCATAGCTAATTTAGACCACATAGACACGCTTTCCAATCAAGGTGAATAGAAGAGTATTCATTCAGAATTAGTTGGCAGTTGTATATGAGGCATTGAGTATCAAGTGAAATGCTCAGAGTGGGTGTCAGATAGGCAGGTCTCCAACTATGAGGGAAATTGTAATTTGTAAGTCAGGTAAGCTTAGAAGCGCGTGTTCATCAATCAAATTCGCGCCAGATGAACTCATAGATTTCATATTTTGAATTGATTCAAGTGGTGGTAAGATCATGATGATTCAAAAAAAAGTTATACATTCAATCAAATCAATCATCATCATCAGAAGAAGAAACAACAGATTGTAAAAAACATGATTTTGTTTTGATAAGTCAACATTCAAAAGGAAAGAGATCTTTAATTCTTCTTGATTGACATATGCTTTGATCTATGAAAAGAAAAAGAAAATCGGTTAGATTGATGTGATCTGTTTTTTTGAAAAGAGATTTGAAAAAAGGAATCAAAAAACAAAAAAACAAAAAAAACAAAAAAAACAAAAAAAACAAAAAAAACAAAAAAAACAAAAAAAAGGCTTAACAAGTTCTCTTCTAATTCTGATAATTTCTTTTTATGTTGATCTAATTCAGATTTAAGTTTTTTTAAATCTTCAGCTTCCTTTTTTTTGGAAAAAAAATCCAAAAATCCAAATCAAAGTCAGATTTGAATTGAATGAGCTGTTGTGAACAGATTAAGATGAAAGAAAGAGAAAGGAGATGAACCTTTTGACGCATATAACGAACTTCTTCACTACGTTCTTTTTGTGAAAAGTCTTTACTGGTAGCTGTTGCTCCTGGATGATCAGAACTGATGAAGAAAAGTTAAAAAAAAATAAGTTAGTGAATCAAAGAGTGTTAAATTGAACTCAAAGGGTAAACTTACTAAGTTCTGATTAATGAAGTAGGTAAACTAGTCTTCATCAATGAAGAACTAGTCGGTAAAAGATGTCGGGTTGAGATTGATAACATCTTTTGTTGAATTTATGTGAAGTTGATTTAATCTGAAGATTTAGGAAAGAGAAAGGATTAAAGGATGAGGAAAGGAGAAGAGAAGGGGAAGGAGGAAAGGGTAAATTAGATTGAACTTTAGCATTCTTCAGGTCGCTTAATCGGTAATCATCATATTACCGGATCATCATCATCATTCATCATTCATGCATCACTCGTTGATCCTTTCACTTTACAGGCGTACCTACCTTCTGGAGAATCCTATCCTTTGAACGAACCTGTTGAGCTTCCCGTCACGAAAACTCAAAACAGGCAATCGATCCGGATCAAAATCCCTGGTCGTCTGATGTGTCATCCGAATGCATTACGAGATCAGCACAAGTATACCAGATGTGATTTTTCATTCAAGCTTTTGACTTTATTCTCTTCCCTCTGTTACTTCTGGTACAGAGGATGGTCGTAAAGAAAGATGAGTGATTGTGTAGCTATAAGCTCATACTACCAGATGACCATTTATCAAAGGTAACACTGTTTCCTATAAGGAGTTGGTCACCATTTTATTTGTTAGGCAAAGACACGTATCATCCGTAAGAAATGCATACCCATGATATACATCCTGCATGCAAGTTTTACCTTCGAGGATTCAAAGATAGCGGGAATAGCTGGGAGCATCACTCCGATTATATGTATTGAGCTGATCAAGTCAAAGTTATGTTGAAGTCAAACTTACAAAGGCCAAATGGGCAAAACCAATCAGGCATGGTCATTGATGAAACTTGGCACCGCACCAAGTGGTCATTGGTGCCGGATGGTGAGTGGACTTTGGTACAAACTTAGCAGAGATCGTATCAAACTCTGTACAATTGTTTTTCAGACCTTGTCAAGAATTCACTGCCGATTTGCTCGAGTTTTATGCGGGTGAATCTCGCAAAGGCTTTTTGAAAACGACTGTAGAAAGAAGGAAAGTATGTCAAGCTCGATGATATGGAATCTGGAAGATGAGGATCGCAGAGACTTTCACAAGTTGAGTTGATGGCCATGGCCCATCGAATGGCATTCGCCTTTCGTAAAGAGATTCACGTATCTACTTTGATAGAAAAAGACCGTCGTGAAAACTCCCGAGTTTCGTAGTTCTGAGGAGTCGAGGACAATAGAACCCACGCTTCGATCCTGATAGTCTTGGACAGAGGATATATTGATGGGTATGGGTGTCCACATGAGCAACTCTTACAAGTTGCATCTCATGGAGATGACTTCAGAAATCATCTTCCCCTTGAAACAGCTTTCACATCGGCTTTCGAGAAGTCTTCAATCATGGAGACGTCTGTTTGAAGCCTTTCTCTGCAATTTGCTTTATTTTTCCTTTCATGACTTTACACCTCCTCAGGTACCCACTTTCTTTCAATAGCTTTCCGAAAACTGCACTCTTTCTGTCACTCTTTTTCCTGCTAGTCGACTCTAACCCGCCAAATGTGAATTCCGACTCCTTTTAATGAAGCGAGCGCACCAGAATGCATTGCTGACCAATATTAAACTCTCTTCATGCTTTCTTCAGAAAATCCACCGTTCAGGTTTTCAACCCAGCTTGTTGCGCAAAGCTTTACAGTATGCCTTTGAAGGGTCACCGGTGCTATATTTTTCGGCTCATCGTGGCCACCTACCTTCTTGGGAATTTATTAACCACATTGTCAACACCTGTACCAATGGAGGTCGCGATAGAGCACTCGTATGAGGTTGAAGGTATATCAAGATCATTTGCTGAAGATAGCGCCCTTCGGGGAGGGATGGGACATGATTTGTCGCACGAGGGTCCGGGGGCCGGGCTTGTTAACAAGAAGTCATCCGGCGGTGATGACCCTTTTCTTCACACGGACCACGGCGATAAATTCATATCAGAAGAGCATTCTTCTTCCGCGGATCGAAAACCTACGACTGAGCAGAAGAAACAGGGTGGCTTTGTCGCTCGCTTGAGAGATTTAAAAAATGAACGCTTTCGCCAAGGTGAAGCTCTCTTCAGGGAACTCTTTCCAAAAAAGACTCCAAAAGAAATCTCGTCTATTGATTCAGCACCGAAGAAATTTCTCAAGACCCTTTTCAAACCGTTCACCCTCCTCTACAAAGGCCTGAAGAGGTTACTATCCAAAGCTTATTCAAAATTCACGTCTAAGACTGGAAAAGGTGTAGAAGAAGTAACACCTATCGATCATGCAGACTCCTTTACAGCATCGCCGAAACGATTCGAGCCGGGCGAGTTTGCTGATCCTTTCCGGTCATCATCGAGATCAAGTGCGGACTCACATGGGGGGCACGATTTGGATGAGTATTCCCCCTACGGGTCGCCGAGGAGATCAAGCTTCAACGCAGAGAAAGGCCACCTCGACGCCTCTAACCGTCTCCATACACAATCACCGGACGACACACACACTCCCATTGATAAGACTGATGTTTGGGATCAACACTTCAAAGGTGCTCGTGATGATCATACGCAGACGGCCTCAACTGCCTCTACCGACCTAAACCCTTTCGGCCTGGGAAGTATCGAGAACGAGATCAATCCTGATAAAGTAACCAAGGCGAAGGAGGTGGGGACTGAAGCTAGCGCAACAACCCCGCCTTTCCAAATACATTCTACCATAGATGAACAGGAACCTCGTGTAAATCTCAATGCCATCGCTGAATTGAAAGCAAAATTGAACCCAAACTTTGAGTTCACCCCCAAGCCTGAACATGTACCCGCAACAACGGAGTCGAAAAGCCCTGATTTGGACTCGAAAACTCGCGTTCAAGATGGCATAAAGGCCGAGGAAGCTCCTTCGAATCTGAAAAGTGAGTCTGATGCCCAACCTGCTCAAGATCTTCGTTCTCCGCCCGTGAAAATCGCTCAAGAAACTCAGAATCCTGATCCCATTATCTCAACAGCCGGTGATAAGAAAGTGACTTCTCCAGTTGATCCAATCTCTTCTAAAGCTCTCAAGATAGAAGATCCGCCGGCAGATAAGCTGAAAGAGCAAGTGAGCCCAAACTCTGACGTCACCCCAAAGCCTCATCCTGAGACCGCGGCAACCGAGTCCAAAACACTTGATCTCGACTCGAAAACTCGTGTTCAAGATGGCATCAAGGCCGAGGAAACTCCTTTGAATCTGAAAACTGAGTCTGATGCCCAACCTGCTCAGGGGCTTCATTCTCCGCCAGTGAAAATCACTCAAGAAACTAAGAACCCTGCTCCCAATGCAAATGATCCCGCTATCTCGGCAGTCAATGATAAGAAAGTGGCTTCTCCACTCGATCTACTCTCTTCGAAAGCTCTCAATGTAGAAAATCCACCTGCGGTAAAAAATCCGAAGGTGTTGAAGACTCCGGACGTGCTGAAGGCTCCGGAAGTGGTAGATACTCCATCAGCGGCAAATATCCCACCTGTAGACTCCGTCAAGAACACCGATCTTCGAAAAGCAGAATTAACAAATGCAGACCAAGCACGATCCGAACTATCTAGTCGTATTCCGAAAACCCTTTCACCAAGCCAAGAAGCTGTGATCCAAGACTCAAAAGTGAAGTCCGAGATTCCCCAGAAAAATTCTCCCGAAGCTGCGCACGGTAACACCAAAGGATCCACCATTACCGCCAAAGACGCAAACGATCTCAACCAAGTCGATCTTAACACGCATCCCGCAGAGGCAATCACATCTGAAAAACCTCGTCTATCGATATTCGGCGCACTCGAGAGGACTCTGGGATCTATCAGGATGCCCACTTGGCTGCATCGTGATCCTCAGGATGAAGAGTTTCTTCAAGAATTGGAGTCGATTTCCCCAAAATCCAATTCTTTGCCAAAGTCATAGTGACCTCTTGTTGTTTCAAGGTGAGCAATTTATGGATCTCAATGAAGTTTTTTTTTGAATACGGTACTGATCAAATCTAATTTTTCGAAACGAATGAAGTTTCAGTCGGTAGTCCTGGTATATAGGTTGCCCATCTTTTTATCATTTATATACTTCACTTCTTTTTGGGTTCATGTTTAATTTTTTTCAATGTCTTCTTTTGGTTCGCCTTTTTACCCTCTTTTCTCATCATACGCTCATTCTCATGATGTTGGCCTGTAATTCATTGCATATCAAACATTTGTTGATATGGTATTTTTAAATCCGAAACAAATCAAACCTTGTTGCATTCTTACTTTATTCTTCAGAATTCACATAGTGGAATTGAGCTTGAAAACCTATCAGATTTTTGTTGGGTTTTCAAAGTGTATGATCCCTTTGCATTCTATACCAAAAGTCGATCTTGAGAAAAGAGGTACATTTTGCGTGAACAATATCTTGAACATGAGAGTTTACAACTTTTTTTCTTTCCAAGAACCGAACCAATTGAGGGAAATGATGCGTTCTCATCCATCACCTTCTTGAAAGATTTCTTTGGGCTCACACAGCCTTAAACATCAAAACAATACCCTCTCGTCCGATCAGAATCAAGACTGAATATGTATGTACACACAGTGAGAAGAATGACCGCAACCCGGCGATATCCGAAACCAGATTGAGCTATGTCGTTCGATGTAGATATCCGAGAGTTTTGTCGGGGTGTCTGGTCAAGCGCAGATCGAAATGAGGAATAAGGTCGCAAATTGACAAACGCATGAAGACCACGCTCAAGATTCAAGTGAAAGAAGATAACGAGACTGAAGTGAGATAAAATCAAAAGAAACTCAAAGTTTAGTGAGATGGATCACCATCAAGTGGCTACACTCGGTGAGGCTAGATAGCGATTCTATACTTTGTCTGGTCACCCAACTCAGAACATTGGCAGGCCGTTGAAATTATCGAGCAGACTTTTCGAGCAGAGTCGAGCAGAGCAACTGTCTCAGACTTGCGAAATACATGACATATCAGGTGTCACACGCCCCAAATAGATCACGCCGACTTCCCATCTTGTCATCACCTGACAACGCGTCTGCGCGTGTGCTTGTCCGAATACAAACATCCTCTCCCCACTCGATATCGACTTTTTAAAAAATCCTCCATATTATGATTTTCATGCATGCGATTTTCATGAATGGGATTTTCATGCATAGCAATCCACACACGCATGAAAACCCCATTCTTGCCCTTTCTTCAACGCGGACTCATGTATGCACTTGCTACGAGCATGAATTAAAGTCTTGAGTCAACCACCAACCCTTTCAAAGATACTTGGCGTAGACATTGGGTTTTGTAACACCCTTCTCCCCAAAGATTGGGTATCCTATTTAAGTCCGCCAGGAATTCCCATTAAAGGAGACCGATTAAGACTCCTTGGTTCGAACAAGCCTCATCGTCCTTCAACCTTGCCGTCGAACACTTATCTTCAACGTATCCATACCCGTTTGCTACCTATTTTCTATATTCTGCTACCTTCCATAGTCTTCCTTTATTCCTTTATTCCTTGCTTCCTTGCTGTTATGCTTCTCATAGATCTCATCAATGAGCTATCCAAGTCTTACCCCGACACGCTCAGCACTTTGACTGTGAGTCAGTTCACCAATTTCACAGCACTGTCGGCCGAGTTCATCAAAAGAACAGACGGGGTGTACGGAGAGTCGCCCCACGAAGCTCCCATCGAGTTTCTTACTCAATGCCTTGATCCCGCTCAACCAATGGCGACGTGGGCTCGACTTTGGAACCTCACGTTTGATCACCTCCCGTCTTGCGTATACAACACGACTCTATTCAAAAAGTATGGTATACCTTTCTTGCATCGGCCCAAAGATGCTCTCACCATACCTCAGCACACCTTCAATCCCCCTACGAAGCATTGCCTTACCTGTACTACCGACGTCCATGGCAACCCAGTCACTCTCCAGACACGTCACCAAGTCTGTGGCTATTTGTTTGACATAGATGGAATTAAAACAGTCCAGTCTTTTTCGGGTTACTGTCGTAGTAAGTACCCAAATCTCTATGAAGCCAGACATAAATAAGCTCTGACGATAACTGGTTCTTACATATAGATTGTAAGATCACGTACACACCTTGTTTCCTTCGTCGAGGTGATGTACGTGAATATTACACCTTAGAAGAAGGACATCCAAAAGATTTTTTTCAAGTCACTCGACACTATTTTATGACCCATAGACTTGCCGATCATTTCAACCACCTGCAAGCTATTGCCGTGTAAGTCCATCAAATTACCTTTGAACAAATCGTACTAATCTGACGGACATTTGGTTTTTCAGAGTTAGTATCTACAATCTTGTGGTCATTTATAATCACGCACATGCCGCTGTGGATACAACGTACCCCAATGATTTCCGGCAAGCTCGATACACTCGTCAGATCAGCCACCACGTTTTGTCGCAAGGACTCGATATATATCGATTGATGCGAAGTTTTCATGCCCGAGGTGTCCGCTTGAGGAGCGATGCCAATGGCGTGGACGATCGCCGTTTTTTCTCAGCCATGAAGCAACATTTAATGTGGCTTGAACAGGAAGGCTCACCCTATGCCTTTCATGTTTGCTCTGTCTGTACCGCCATTGAACCCATCCCGGACTCGGAGGATGCAACCAGTAAGTGTTCTTTTCTTGATTCTCCGTTGCATTTGTTTTTGATTTTGATAGACTCACTGATCAACAACTCAGTCATGCGTGCAGTAGTCACCGATGGCGTGACTATTGGCCACTGGTCTTGTAGTGCGTCAGAAGCCCAACTGAAACACCTTGATCCCAACGGTCCCAACTACTGTGATGTCCCACTCGATCACGTCAATGATTGATTCTGCCCCTTGCACAATTTCCTCCACAACATGTGTTATGCCCAGCCCTGCTTGCGACCTGTTCAAGATGGCACAAAAACCTGCGACATTCAAGAACACATCAATGCATTCAAGGAATTCAAGTCTCGAAACAAGTCACTGTTTGGTCTCCCCAAGCGAATGAAACGACCTAACACTCACATTAAACTTGATCCAAGTTCTATTCTTGCACCTGAAACCGGCGAAGTTACCCTTACTGAAGACGACCTGTTATACGGCGATGTTGACGAGCGCGAACACGAGTCGGCGCGAGATGGTGGCGAATCAAAAAAAATGAAGAAACCACTTTTCACTCGACTTCGATCTCACAACGAGCAATTAGCAGTGTCACCGTGTGGTGTAGTTGTGGCCAGGAAGACCTTTTATAAATCAGAATCGGTTACTAAGGTGAAGGTACGTCTCTATTTTTTAACATCATCCAGACTTATCTATTTATTTACTAACCAGACCCCCGTCGTATGTCTGGTATGACCCAGGAATTCATTTACGAAGTGTACCCCAATCAATTGCCCCAGGTCATTTTCTACGACAACGCGTGCGGTTTGTATTCTCACATACAATCAAGCCCTGAAGACTCCAAGAGGTTTGCACGTACTCTTTTGCCAGTTGATGCGTTCCACATCAGATCACACAAAGTCTCTCACACCGCATGCCGCATGAACAACGACCCTAACCTTTTTCCTGAACTCAAGGTCGTCATTTCACCGAATGGCGCCTGGAAATGGAAGTTCAATTCCTCGGCTGCCGAGATCGTTAATGCTTGGTTTGGGCGATTCGACCCCATGTGTCGTGGAATGCATCCAATCAAGTATGCTTTTGTGTTGGAGGAGTTCATTCGTATTCACAACGATCGCCTGGTAGAGAGATTAAGCAAACGTCCTGATGTTCGTTTTTGCCTCAATGTGGAATATACATCACTTCCACTCTAATAATTCAACTTCACATACAAAAAAATCTTGTAATCCTTTATCCTATTTCACATCTAATCCTTCTCTATTCAACCTCACGATCAAGAAAAAAAAGCTATTATACGTTGTTTCATCTTTGGCTTTAGTCTCAACACTCTTGTGCTATCTACTTTCAAGAACTATGTTTGGTTGGTTCTACTGTTTCTCTCTTTGCAATGTCATATGATTTGACCATCTGATTTAATTGATTTGTTGTAAAAACAAATCAAACATGATTAAACACCATTCAAACATGGTTGATTGCAGTGGATGCCGGACTTACTTGTCTTGCTGATGTGTGGCACATGAGTTGTGTAGTATAAAATAAAATTGAAATAAAAACACCGACAGGCTTACAACATATGATTCAAGGCATAGTTCAGAACTTATTCATCACGCAGACATGAGGCATCTGAGGCGTTGAGTAGCTCGCATATGCTGTTACACTCATGGTCCCAACCAAAGTGATAGAACGCCAATTTGGTGGTGCTGGATACCGCCTTATAACTTATGATGTTAGAAGTAAAAGAAATGACACAAAATCAGAATCAGATAATTGAAATCATTCGCAAATGTAAGAACAATTTATCTTGATCACCTTTTGTTACAGCAAATTACGTTGGATATTATACCGTCGATGTCACAATCGATTTGGCAAATCAAAGTATTGCCGAGACTGACATCTAATGCATAATGAATGAATGCATGGATTAAATCTTTCCAAGGATCGAAAGCCGGCGCTTGCATGATGAACTTGGAACTGTACACGTAGCGTTCATTTCGCATGGTGTTCGTTGGGCTACCACAGAAGAACCACCCAGGTTCCTCTGAACGCTGAGGGCCAACAAGCTGTAAGAGATACACTTCTTGAGGCTGGATTTAATGGGTTCATCAGTATGTGTTCGATGTTTGACTTATATATATGATCTCATTAGATTTGAACACACCTTTAGCCCTAATGCTTTGCAATACAAGTCACCCAACTTTGAGGCTTCATCACTCTGAGCTTCAAGATGAAACAGCCACCGATCACGTAGATCGTCTTGGAACAATTTTAACATGCTAGCCA
The DNA here is from genome assembly GCA_022264835.1 of Melampsora americana. Taxonomy (NCBI): domain Eukaryota; kingdom Fungi; phylum Basidiomycota; class Pucciniomycetes; order Pucciniales; family Melampsoraceae; genus Melampsora; species Melampsora americana. The sequence goes on along the minus strand of JAIFHY010000093.1, from coordinate 198,409 downwards.
CAAAATGATTGGACTGAGCCAAGCTGAGGACTTGTGAGCGGCCGGAAGTCGTACTTTTGTTCCAATACATATGATACTTGGCGACGAGTTTCTTCGTAATATTCCCTTGTTCGACTTCAATCGTTTTGACAAACCAGCTCTCATAGTCTCTGCTTCTGACTAAATTCACTGAGTCTCCAAGCTTAAATAATACGAGTTGACTATTGTAACCACTGAAGTCTTCTGGTTCGAAGATTAGCGGCTTTACACGAGGTGAAAGGGTGGGCAGTGGGTACATGAAAGCGGCCTCCTGTGCGCCCAGGTCTTCCCTGAAGAAGTTTTTGTCTGGACCTGAATGCCACGTTAGTTACTTTCTTGAAAGTCAGTTTGAAACAAACTCAACTGCTTTTGGCGTGATCGGTGCATGCTATTGCATTCGATCACCGTGAATCATGTTAGTAACCTCGAGGTAGGTAACATGATTGTATTTGAACTCACATTGCGATTCTAGCTCTTCTTTTTTGGCCAAAGAGCTTGTCGGCACGGTGGTAGCCGTCGTAACTGAAGGTGAGTCATTTGAGGGATGGGTGGTAACTGAGGAAGAGTCAGAATTGGCATCTTCCTGAACTCGATCTGTGTGAATAAAGGTGTCTGAACCCTGGAATACACCACCAACTGTACGACCACGACCAACAGTGCGAGCGACGAAGTCTTCCGCGCGTTCCTCACTGTCCGATACGTGGGTAATAATAGAGAGCAAGCTGGTCTGATCTTCAATAGGAGTACTAGGTGGAGGAGGATTGGGAGTTGATGGTTTTTTAGATGATCGAGTGCGATATGGCATACTGAAGAGATCTAAATAAAGCGGGAGGGAGAAAGTGTTTCAGATAATAATATTATGATTTGATTAATGTAGAGATTAAGGTAAAGGACAATGTTGTTACAGATTGGTTCAAAATAACAGGCTGACTTGTTGAGGGAGGGAAAGACTCCGTTAGCATCACCGATTATATACATTCTCTTGCTCAAGTGGAGGCACGGTTGGTTCAATTACAATGAAAATAAGCGGGATAGACCCTTCATCAGATTGGTGGATTGTAATGAATCTACACATCATTCACGTAGGAAGGTGGCTGGGGATTGACTACCTCCATATGATGGCCATTTGTGGATCAACCACACAACAACTTTGATTGCATCTATATTACACTAACTACATTAAATACAAATTCCATTCGATTTTAATAAGAAGTTAAATAAAATGAAAAAAAGATTTTAAAACCCATTGCTCAAGTGTTAATCGACAGCCAGCTACTGATTAAACTTGGCACGCTTTGTAGGACGCGGTTCGGGTGCAACCTCATCCTTGGAAAGGTGGGACTCCTTCCATTCCAAGTTGAAGTGTTTTTTGCCTTCCTTCACGGTGTGATCGGGGTGTTCCAACAAATAATCATCCAAACGTGTTGTATCATTATTTTTCGCAATTGTTCTAAGCCACCGCGTGTAGGTCGAAACTGTGGAAGCCTTGAATTTATACGGTGCTGAAAATACTTGACTCCAAGCCTCTGGAAGAGTGCATTTCTCCGCCGCTTCCCATAGTTTCCTCATCTCCAACATCAATACACCTTGGGGCCATGATTGAGATCGAGAAGTGGTGTTGCGCGAGGACGGCTGAGGAGAGTCGGATGAAGAAGACGGTTGGGGTGGATTGTTGCTACTGGTGATGGCGTGAGGATTTGGAGTTGGAGTCGAACTTGGACATGGGCTGAGGGAAAGGGATTGAAAATTGGGGCGAACTGGAATATGTCCTGAGTCTTCATCACTGGAATCGCTGGACTCACTGATTATGTGTGGCTGTGGGGTGAGTGGAATTGGACCTTTCTGGTGGCTTGGTGAAAGGAATCTTCGGATATCCATGACACCCTTAGAAACCTTGGTGACTGAGATCAAGTGAGAGTCCACGTCCTTACATTCAGACGTTTCAATTCCGGGAAACACAACAAGCAGCTTGTTCGAGTCGACTGAAGTAGAACCAGCCGAGTAACATTCGACCATTGACATTTTCATATCAACCTACACCTCAAAATGAGCAAATTGAGAGGTGAGTTCCTGTTCATCATCTTGACTATCATCACGAGGCAGAGTTGACTCACCCAAGATTGTATTTCAACGTGCCATACTTGTAAATTTCCATTCCAGAGCTCACCAAGGTTTTCCTTAACAAGTTCCTTGAGGTCTTCGGATTCTTCAAGGGCAAAAGTCGGCCATTCGGGCACATATATTCGAAACACACGACACACCTGTTCAAGAAGTCCTGAATCAGTAAGCCATCAAAGTACATGTACATATTGAGAAACGGTGAGACTACTGACATCTACTACTGGCCAAACTACCATGGTAATGTTATTGTTAGCTGACTTGATACGTTGCTCTTTGGCCCGTTCGTTGGCTTGTTGTTTGATCGAGGTTATGCGAAAGTTTCTCAATTCCGAACCAGTTAGGCGATCAAGGAAATGGCAGCGTGTTTGTTGGCCTGATGGTGTGGTGTTTTGAACATCGGAACTGGTAGGTTGCTGAACATATGGCGCGACAGGTTGGGCAGGTTGCGGGTTTTTTTTGTTTTGCCTTTGCCTGAGCTGTGTGGTGTGTACGGAACACCCAGCGTGTTGGTTGTTAAGATGATAGCAGCACTGAAACGAACATACAAAGCGATTGATCAGCTCGATGAAACTGTTAATTTGATCACAGATGGAATCACCCACCTCCGAACATGCATTGACCGTACATTGATTGTTCCGTCGGATACTATGGCCGTCTGCGGTTTGCCCTTTGACTCCCTCACACTGCAGAAAGGTTTTGATACGAGTAGACTGACTAGCAGGCTGGGTAGACTGACTAGCAGGCGGTGTCAATTGTTGTGGTCGAGGTGGCGTTTTATTCATTATCCTCGAGAAGTCCATAGAATGGAAACCTGATATGGATATGGCGGAGTTGATTGCAATGACTTCAGAAAGGTATTTTTCCCGATGGAAAGTTCGGATGTAGCCTTTGTCGTACTGGCACTGTGATTTCATGTGAAGGATATAGATCAGCATAATACATTTGATCTGCTATGTATGGTTTGACCTTACAGTGTGTCCTACTTTTGGATTTCGGTGTGGCTGAGGATCCCAATACACGGTAGAATGTGGGCGACGTCCTTGACAATGCTCGTTGAAGCAAATGAGTCCGGTTTTAGTGTTTCTGAGCGGTGGAAATGGTAAACGTTGAAGAGGATCAAGGGGTATAAGTCGATATTTTTTGGCCGGTTTCTTTTGGGCAATGGTGCGTGCTGGCATTGAGAAAAAGGTTTGACGCGTCGACAGACGTGGTGCGGAAGATTGAGAAGCTGTTGGGGTGATACCATGTTTACTTCTTATGTTTCCGATGATTGATAAAGGTAAAGTTGAATGCAAAATCTACAGGAATGATCGGATGGATTTGGTGAGGTGGATGTTCCCCATGTTCCAGAATGGGATTGCCGGTGGCGTGGGATTGATTGACGTCTGGGGATGACATTACGGACGTATCGTCATAGCCGAATGCTTGATTTGATTTACCGGATCTGTCAATGAAATGTACTGCGTCTCATGGGATACTCAGGGCTTCGCTCGGATATCTGCTCGACTCTGCTCGGCCCGACTTCGCTCCATAATTTCAACGTCCTTCGTATGTTCTCACCCAACTGGTTTTACATCCTTCTCAGCATGATGTCATTCATCCTAGGCTTTGATTTCTTTCAAATCATTTAACATTCTACACTTTGATCATATCAAATCACTTCATCAAAACATATCGTCCATCGAAGTCATTCTTCTGCATGAGCTCATGTCAGTTTTAAGGTCAAGAAGAGAACACAAGTCATTAGCTTTAAGAGCAGAAGCGGTCCCAGTCTGTTACCTGTTTCCCTGTGCCATTCTAGTTACCTCCGTTACCTTTGACTCTAAGTTTGATCGGTGAGCTGATGATTCTGATATGTACATTTCTCGTCTTCATTACCAGGCATGTTTATACTCGATGTGAGTACCTTGGACGCGAACTCACCAGCTCTGTCTCTTCACTATGGATTAGACTTATCCGGAACTCATCACTCAACATTTGCCAACCTCGTAACAATTCAAATCAAGCGGACTTATGTGTTTCCGGGTAGTCCAAGACGTATGTATTTCTCCGACCTGATCTTGCTTCTTTTCAATTGCAGAGCTTCGAATACTCGTCGGATTTCAATGTGACCCATAGACCTACTTTTGATCCTGATGAATGGCATATTGGCGGTGGTGGTACATATGGTAAGTGAACATATCTCTCTCTTTGCTCAAAGATTAGTCACGATTTGCTGACCGAGCTACTTTCTGCAATGACTCATCTACAGCCGCGATAGGTGCTCGAATCTGGTCAGTCTACGACTCTTATTGAGAAGACCATGTAGAATCATGACGGGAACTCTGATGAGATGGAACCAGCGATCTCTCGCCTTGACAATTGACGCGAAGATCTGTTTACAATTTTTGATTTGAACGGATTGTCAAGATAGGTTACCGCCTAAGCAGATCTTGATGCTCATCCACAAAGGTCAAGATTTTCCATCCAAAATTGAAGAAAGTCTTTTAAATTATTCTCCATCTCTCTTTACTTTCATCACCGATCCTAATCATCCTTTAACGACTCGAGCTCTCAACATTTACTCAAATACGAAACGTGATTTTAAATATTTGACTCCAAAGCGTCAAATCAAATTGATTGAGATTGCTAGTCATACACCTAAATTTGTTCATTTGATTTGTTCACCTAGTCGGATGAGTGAAACGATCGAAGACCTTCAAGAAATTCGTACTGGATCACATCAAATTAAGTCGCACCTTGATCAATCTCAGATCACGAGTTGGTCTCCTCTGTTCGTTTACGAGCCTATTCCAAATTCATGTCTACCACAAAACCTCAAGAAATTAATCAGTTTATCAGAACATATTGAAGTCTTGAGCCCAAACGAATTAGAAGCTAGATCTTTCCTTGGACTCCTCACTCCAGCTGATGAGATTCCAGAAGAGATAGAAGAGATTGCTCGAGTTTTCCAAAGTCATGGGTTTAAAAATGTTGTTATCCGTTGCGGTAAGATGGGGGCCTTTGTACTTGGAGACAAAGATTCGAAAAAAGGAACTTGGGTTCCTGCGATGATTGAAGATCAATCCAAAGTTATCGATCAGACTGGTGGTGGAAACGCATTTCTGGTTTGCTTCCAACATCAATTAGTCTCATAGTGACTGATATTACTATTCTTCTTTATCCTTAACGGTTTGCTGATTTGATTTGAATTCGTATTCATTCAGGGTGGTTTGATGGCAGGTTTGGCAAAAGGACTTGGTCTGGTAGAAGCATCTTATTGTGGCTCTGTATCTGCGGGACTTACAATCTCTCAGTTAGGTTTACCTTTAATGACTGTTGGTCATGATGGGTGTGAATTATGGGGAAGCTTAAAGCAGGTACCAGAAGGGTTGAAGATTAAACTTATGGCTCGCTGAGTGAAGTCAATTTTCAGATTTCAAGACTACTCCGGGATGTGCTTATCTAGATGTTCTCTCGGTCTTTGGATTTGTAGATCGTTTGACAGTAGTTGAGAGATTTTTGAAAGATTCTGGCTATTGTTTGTGCTACATTCAAAATGTTTTTTGTAATCCTATTTTGAACACGGTGATAATTCACCTTCAAGATTTTAAGAAGCCCTTTCGTCAAGAGCGTTTATGAAACAATAGTAAACCCCTCAAAAACAGGTTGGAGGGATCTTTCGACTCATGAGTGATGAAGAACACAGTCCACCAGATGTGTTCATGATCTCATTTAAGCCCCACAAGTGGATGACTATCATATGTATGTTGATTCGCATCCGAGAAATTTTATCATTCAAGTTCTACTTTTCAATGCTTAATGACTTTGGCGGATTGGGCGCATACAAGTCTATGATCACTAGCATAATACTCATCATTTTCGAAACTATCAGGGGTTACATCATACTTTCTTTCTTCCCATTGATTTCTCATTGACATCACAAAATCAAATACACCTTGATCAGAGGGATCGTTTGAGAAACCAGTATAAGTAGCTTGGATAGCGGTTCTTCGATTACGATCTGGCGAGAATCTTCAAAGGATAAATGGCCAGAGGATTCAATTATCAAGATCTGATAAGCTGTTTCTTGTGGAGTCGAATCTAGATCTCCTGTTAAGAACACACCTTTGCCTGTCTTCTTGATCAGGGCTTCTACTCGAGAAAGAATGAGCTTGGCGAATTGTTCTCAAGCTGTGGAAAGAGATTTCCAAGAAGCAGTTGATTTGAGTTCATGATAGAATTAATCAGGATTTAAAAGTGGGATTCAATCCCAATGAGTTTGAGTGGATTTTGTTCAGAAGACGAATGGAGACTGAGCAAAACTACCTACGTTATCATCAGAATGGTTATCCATCATAAATATTGAACTGGTTAGATGAAAATAAAACATTTTTGAATTTTAACAGTTATTTTTTTCTTACTACTGATACCTTACTGAAATCCCAACTTAGACTACCTGGTTCATCTGGTTCTTCACTTAACCAAAAGTAATGATCATCAACCAATTCAAACTGATTTGATTTCAAAAAAAAATGTTGCATATTCTAACCCTTTTGCATCATTACGTCCAACACCTATTCCAGTATAAGCCCTAGACTAAGAAATGCAAGCAACTTCAAATAATGATCTCTTGGCGCCACGAAAAAGCAAAGTATCAAAGATGCTGGTCTACAACTTCCATACAGTCGACCACTGAAGATATATAAGTACTTATATGGACCAATGAGATGGAGAAACCCTGATCATAACTTTGGGACATTCATAGCTGATCTCAAAACTTACAATCCTCTTCTAAGTCACTGTATAGAAGTTTTGAATGTTTGTCAAAAGACGTACAGTTGATTTCCAAAAGCTTGTTCGAATATTGCCACAAAACTCAAGCAAGCTGCCGCGGAAATTTCAGCAAGCTTTGTAAAATTGACAGTATTGATACTCTCACAACTCTTGTGATCATCTGATTTTCCTTGTTATTTCTGGTGAGTATGTACGTAAGGTGGAAACAGCCTGCGTTTCAGTTGAACTGAATCGTATGGCACCTTTTTCAATTGAGAGTCTTTGTGTTTCAAAAGATTGCACATATGGCCGTTTGTGCAAGAATCCATATTAGAAACTTCAGTGCTCCTCTCTATATTCGTGAAGGTGCATGGTCTTGTGTTGGAATTACACCATCTTCCCAGCATGATCAGCAAAAGTTTGAGACATCTTGGCCTTTCTCCCCACCTTTGCATTTTATAACTCAAAGAGAAGATGTGAGATTCAAGGATCCAGTGCTCTAGTGTTTCAGTGCTCTTAGCCTATATCACATCATGATATGTTTGTGAACAAATGAGACATCAAACGATGATCAGAGAAAGCGCAAGTGTCCAGATTATCCTTGTCCCTTGCTTTTCCACCGCGCGACTCTGTATCCTTCGACTGGTAGTCGAGTCGAGGGGGTACACTGAAATCGAATACTAGTCGAGTCCGCCTCTCAACAGGTGCCAACAGAGGACACCTGTAAACTCCCCTCTGAAACACCCCCCCCCCCCGAAGAAATTTTTTGAATTTCATTACCCGAAAGTAGCAAAATCCGGCTTAGCAGACCCGACACCTGGAAAGGTCGCGCCAGGGCTAAAGTCGGTGCACACCAAACCTCTGGACACCTCTGGACACCACTCGACTCAATAACCTTGTACAACAGTCCCTCAATGACTTTGTAAATTAATTAGTCTCTCAATGACTTTGTAAAATAACTTCTCAACAAACTTGTAAACTTATTACTTGATAACTGGAAGCTGTTCAATATCTCCAGCTCTGTCTTTGGTTCTAAAACCAACAAAGACAATGAAATGAATATTGTGTAGAAGAATCGATACATCTTGCAGGAGAATCGAAGAAAAACCTAGAGTTGATTGGATAACATGATGAACCTCTTAAGAGTTTTCATCCTTTCATCCTTGTGTCATCAAACAAAGACCTACACATTCCAAGAGGTGTATCACACTTGAATATGGGCAAGGCAAGCAAATTCACAATTGGGTCGAAATCTGGTTGAGACCAAATCAAATCAAAATTGAGAATCGTCATTTGTGGTGGTGCAGGTGAAAAAGTAATCACAAATGATGACTCAATGAAAATTGTTTTGAGAGACAACAAAAGATGTATAAAGTCAAGGAACGTTCTCTCAAAGAGTTATGTTACTTAACTCGATAGCTGATGATAGTAATTGGTTTCAAGGTGCCTTTGAGTCTGAGCAATGATGCTCAGGCTTGGGAGCCGACTCAAGATAAGTAAAAAATGTATCATGATTATGCACTAGTTTACAATTGACTACTGAGCTGTGTTAAAAGTGAGTAGAGGAGTGATAAATTGCTAGCGGGACAAGCATGTAAGACAAGGGATGAAATTACAAAATTATACGTTATATGTGGTTATGACTGATTCAGGTGCTTGTTGCATCATCTTTGATTCTTTTATTAACATCCCGATCATGATCCTCTGTGCTGACAGTTTCCACTTTGCGCTTCTTGTTCTTGCCCTTGTACTGGCGAATAAAGTCTGCAATAGGCGTAAGAGATACCGGATGAGAAAGAAGGTCATTATTAACTTGTCGAGCTTTCTCCTCAGTGAGACTACAGTTCGGGCTGGTTATCCAATTTCTGTAGATTGAGATGGACGGCTCGTATAGCAGATTGAAGCCTTCAGCTGCAAGTCGATCTTCACAATTCGACCATTTCCAAATTTGATCGGGATTGTTGGTAGCTTTTCCTGAATACAAAGATTGAGATGAGCCACTACATAGATACCCAAATATAAATGAAAGGTACATACGAATGATATTGTTCAGATGTGCCTTCAATTTGTCCACTTCAACTGTTGAACCTCCTATTATAAGATGAGGTAAGTTGTAAAACGTGGGTAATCAAGTAAGTAGACATTAGAGGTTACTTACTTGGTCGCTTAAGACGCGCAAGGCCTGCAACTGACTTACCAGTCACAAAAGCCTGCATCTTTGATGTGGTGCTTTCACGATTTGAGGATGAATTGAGGTCGTACTCAACCCATTGCCACAATCCAGGCGTAGTTGACATGTACTGAAAGCAATGCTCGGAAAGATGGGTGGAGACTGCTACAATAGCAAATTGAACCGGATGGATTCGACTCATAGAGTTTGCCTAGTGTTCGATGTAATGGTCAGCATGTAGATCAAGAGATACAATAGAAGCAATTCGACGTACCTGCTTGATAAAATCCGCCACAAACTTAGCACATTTGGCTTTCGAGTAGGCTAAGTTACGACTTGATGCCAGGAAGCCATTCTTGCGAGTAGATTCGTCATTTGATCCCCGAACAATCGTGGTCAAGCCTTTTTGAGCGGGACGATGGTCGGGTAATGCGTCTGGATTGATACAATCATCTTCGTCGCTATCGTCTTCTTTATTGGTATTCTCAGTATCGAATTCGATTTCCTTTGTATGGTAAGCCTTCTGTTCTTCCTGTGATAAGCTATCCCAAAGCTGTTTCACTAATCCTATTGCCACTCGATTTGTTGCACCGCCGTCTGTACATGAAGTTAGATTTTTGTGGAGATATTATAAATAGCCAGTACTCACTTTCTCGATAAATCTTTCTGACTTCGTTAGATTTTTTGAAATGGTCGTAAGCTCTTGGTAGCCTGTGAGATGCCCATCTTCCACTTAGATAAGAATAGATAGAGAAAATTAGTATTGAATATGATAGGAGGAAAATGAGAGTATGAAAGTATTGAATATGATAGGAGGAAAATGAGAGTATGAAAGGCTCACATCTCGCCGGCAGCAACATTTTGTGATATTCCAAGATGTATGCACAGGATTGCATAGATCTTCTCGGTCGAGATTTGAAAGTCTCGTAATATTTCTTTTTTAGCTTCTGACATCGACCCTTTACCAGGACCGGTGCTGTGCTTGTCAGCTAGTCTTCTAAGTTGTGAAGCATCTAATTGGTACAGTTCCTCTACTGTAAGTTGTTCTGGAAGATTTACAGATTCGGGTAGACGGAAAGATGGCAGTAGAAAAGAATCTACCATAGCCTTGGAGCTCTTTAACGCTGAAGAAGCTGGTTCTTCGCAGTTTGGTTGGTTTATTTCTGAAGATTCATTGCCGGTTTGAGTCTGCTTCTTCGGTCGAGCTCCTGATTTCTTTTTCTTTCCATTTGCAGATTGTGAGGTTGTTACAAGACCCTGGGATGTAGCAGTAGAAGTATGTGCTGTACTTTCAAAAGAACTCGGTCCAGTCGACGTCAAAGGCTGTGATTCCAGAACTGTAGAGAGCTGTAGAAAAGATGAGCCATTGTTCATGGTTGCTGAAGAACGCTGGGGTTGTGGAGCTGAAAGGAAATGATTTGGATCAATTGGAATAGGGGGATTCATATTCATTTGCTGAGTTTGTGAAGGCTGATGAGCTTGATTATTACGAGGCCTATTATCAATGAGAGGTTCACACTGGAGTCGGAGAAGTTGATGGTCTTCATTTGTATCAAAAGGTACAGGCTGAGTTGATTGAGCTTGATGACTTTGGTTGATATTCATCATGCGAGTGTCCATCAAATCAGAGCTTTGAGGTGGTTGTACTGGATTTGTGACTTGGTAATTTCCGGTAAAAATCAAATTGGGGTCCGTAGAAGGCCTATTGAAAGGTTGATGGAATAAACTTGAGTACATTTGCTGAGCATATTGCTGGGTTTCCATTACAGAGCCGCTCGAGGTCTCCGTGGTTAATTGCTGGTCTTCAAATTGATTGCTGCTTGAGTTTGCCATTGGTATATTGATTTGTGACATAGATGGATAATTTAAAAATATGATTAAGATGAATTGTATGATTAAGATAAGATTTGTTTGATCCAGACAAGATTTGAGAATGATAGGATTGATGATTAAAGTATTGCACTAACGTACTTTTTACTCCACAGTGGTTAAGGTTAAGGTGCGGCGCGGTTACTCCACAATGCTTAAGGTTAAGGTGTGGCGCGTTTAGGTTGCGCGTGTTTAAGTTGGACGCGCGTATTAGTTCAATTGGCGCAATGAGATTTAAAACACAAATTGGGTAAAATTGCTGATTTTTTGAGCTGATACACGAGTCTACACTTCTTTTACTCAAAATGACCAGGTCCAGCAAAACACAATGTGATTTCTGGGTTACCAAACTGCTTGCAGCAATGAGGCCTCCAGATTGAAATAAAATTTTAGATCTCTGGTAAGGTAAAGATCAAATTCATCAACATCTGAGCCTCTTGTAGATACAATGGAAGTTGGCTACAAAAACACCACATGGCTGTCTCCTCTGGTGTTACCAATAGTTTTGGTGGACCCCAAGGAGTGTTAGTAGTGTCATTTGATTGAGGAAAATATGATACTTTATTTACCAGACCTAGACCTACAAAGGTGGTGTGTGTCAGTCATTCAATCATGAGTTTGTTAATCTAGATCCATATGACATGATGATGACCTAATGGAAACATGTGAGCTAGAAATAGATTGTTAGCAGTTCCAGGTTGCTTTTTCAATAAAGAAATATGAAATATCAAAGCCCTTGAAGTATTCTTGATAGTGGGATTTGGTTCAGATTGGAAACCCAAAACACATCTGAGTGGTGCAGTTCTCAAGCTCATATGTAGGTGTTCATTGTACCTAGGAGTATCAAGATTGAAGGTATGATTGATGAGAGTCTGGAAGAAGCTCTTATCGTTTACAAACTTCATTGAACTGTTTTATTGAATGGTATGTACAATTTCAGATCTGAGGAGTGGGGGTGCTGAGCGGGAAGGACATATAAGGCTACAGAAGCTACCACTCATGCTGTAGATATATTGTGATGTTACAATCTGAAAGCTCATATGTTAGCGCACAAAATGAGCCAATTTTCAAGTATGTTGGACCAAAAATGAGAAAGTTATTGAGAGTTGAGTTATCTGCGTAGTATAGAGAAAATGTGCTGGCTGAGCCAGACATATGCGGTTATGTAGAGTTCTACACACAGCATGCACTTGATGTGGTGGTTTTTTTAGAGAGCCCCTATAGTGGCGGAGAAAATGGTCCAATTTTCAAGCAATTTGGACAGTATTTGCAAAAGTTATTGAGGATCTCATCCTTGAGGGGTGTAATGAGGAAAGTGTGCCAAACGGGGGACACTTTTTTGGTTATAACTTTTCTCCCACATGTCATAGAGATGATTGGACTATACAATCTTAAAGCCCTAGGATGTGCGGAAAAAATGAGCCCTATTGCAAGCAATTTGGACAGAAACTGAACAATTTGTTAAAAATCTCATGTGAATTACTCAAAATAAGCACATGTTGTGTGAGTAGCAACATCACTCTTTGTGTTACACCTTTGAGTAAAATGGGTAAAAATTTTAATAAATTTTTCAGTTTCTGTCCAAATTGCTTGCAATAGGGCTCATTTTTTCCGCACATCCTAGGGCTTTAAGATTGTATAGTCCAATCATCTCTATGACATGTGGGAGAAAAGTTATAACCAAAAAAGTGTCCCCCGTTTGGCACACTTTCCTCATTACACCCCCCAAGGATGAGATCCTCAATAACTTTTGCAAATACTGTCCAAATTGCTTGAAAATTGGACCATTCTCTCCGCCACTATAGGGACTCTCTAAAAAAACCACCACATCAAGTGCATGCTGTGTGTAGAACTCTACATAACCGCATATGTCTGGCTCAGCCAGCACATTTTCTCTATACTACGCAGATAACTCAACTCTCAATAACTTTCTCATTTTTGGTCCAACATACTTGAAAATTGGCTCATTTTGTGCGCTAACATATGAGCTTTCAGATTGTAACATCACAATATATCTACAACATGAGTGGTAGCTTCTGTAGCCTTATATGTCCTTCCCGCTCAGCACCCCCACTCCTCAGATCTGAAATTGTACATACCATTCAATAAAACAGTTCAATGAAGTTTGTAAACTATAAGAGCTTCTTCCAGACTCTCATCAATCATACCTTCAATCTTGATACTCCTAGGTACAATGAACACCTACATATGAGCTTGAGAACTGCACCACTCAGATCTGCTTAATTCCCACTTGAAACATGTGGAGAATGGACACTGCAGGATCAAGCTTTCTTATTTTGAGTATGTTAAAGCAGTAAAATTTAGGCTAGATTATCTTTGGGATTGAAATATAAGACAGGAAAATATATCACATATTCTATTTTATCATCATTTCTCTCAGACTCAAATCTCACTTTCTCAACAGCTTCCAATTTTTTATATCTATATCTTTACATTCAGGCAGGTCACTAACAATTGGTATGGTTCACATCTTTACATCTAGGTAACTGACATAGTAGAAAACCCAGTGAGTGCTTCATAAATCTCCTCCTCTTCCATATCTAGTTCTTCATCACTTTGAGTTTCATCAGAATAGTCATAAATGTCAACAACACCATCCCCACCTGTGTCTTGATCCGATAAGATTTTGGCAGCTTCTTCATCTGATAAGATTTTGTCAGCTTCTTGGTTTTCCATATGAATGTCGCCGCCCACCTCCTCATCCAATATAGTCATTATTCCTGGGTTCAGTACAATTGCACACCTTGAATACATACCTTGGATTTTATGAACTTGATTACACCAATTGATTCTGAGATCGTTATCGCCATCTTGCGGTGGTGTCGTGTTGAAGACCTCTATCAAATTGGGATTCCAGTCTATCTGCAAATTCAAAATCCTTGCTAATTTTTCATTGATGATAATTTGGGCAGCTGACACCTTACTCGATCCACTGAGGGAAGTTAGACTCGGATGTTGAACCAAAGGAAGGTCCATTGAAAGTCCTTCTTCATCATAGTTGTGTGATAGAAGCCTAAAGAGATAGTTATGGAGAGAGTTGTGCGAATTAATTGCCCACCTCATTACTCTCCTAACCTCCCACCCTATGCGTCGAATTTCCTCGCTTGCCCGATCCATGTATGCAACCTGGCGCATTCCATGCTGAGTGTTAGCATCGATGGCCCAAGGTTCCCGTCCATTTGTGAACAAACCATCATTCCAGAAAGAATGATCATGGTCAATTTTTAAAAGTTCGGCGTAGGTGATATTGGCGGGTTGTGATCGATGCGGAGAGGTGTTCGAATACGTGGTCAACATCTTTTGATAAATTTCAAGTTTTGTTTTCAATCTTGCTGCCTGATCGCGAAGTGTCTTGAGTAAGGGTGTTTTGTCATTGTGACCTGTGGATATATCAAATGAATATTTAAATTTGATTAGAATCAAAAGAATGAAATGTTATTACCAATACTCGAATGCTTTCCATCCCTTCGACTTATATCCAAAGGTCGTTTTTGTTCGCAGATCGCTACAAATTGATCACGGACTGCTTGTTTAGCATACCAAATCTTCAATATTTGGTCTTGTTCGTGAGCTACCAATGTAAGATACGAGGTTAGTGATATATTCAGAGAGAAAAACTAACTAAAACTTACAATTCAAATCGTTGAGAACATCTTCGGAACCAATCTTCGCACGCTGTTTTTCAATTCTCTTTTTGAGCGTACTGTGTTTATCTAGCCTGCTGTAGCCTTGTTCAAAATTGCTCGCATCTTGTTCCCTGAACAATTAAATCAAAATTAGCAAAGTATGTGAGCAGATGATGAATAAGAGAAGTTACCATTCGTTTTTAGCCATCTCCTCATAGTATAATAGTCTACCCAATTCCAGTTGTTGTTCTTCCTTTACATGGCACCTTTTCTTTTGAGAATGGCGCTCCAAAAACCATTGTTGTCGTAGAAAGTCGTGGGTATAGCTGATGGTAGGAAAAAGCGAACTTTTTGTGCGTGATAAATTTGTAAGTGCAGTTCTGGCTTCATGGGAGACTGTCTGAGCGTTCTTTAGCCTGCGTAAAAGCCATTTGGCTATGTTGAGTAACATATGGATTAGCTATCAATACACACTTCAGTTTTATTCACCTCTGACATACCTGTTGACATCAATGTTATCTCAACATAGAAACATGTCCTCCAATCAATGTTCAGCAGTCGATGAAGGCGTGTTGAGATACGGTTCAGAGCCACCAATGGGGATAAGAAAGACCAAAATCTTTCGAGTCCCTCACCATCTGATAATCCCCAAAAGGCGTTGAAGCGGGGATTGTACATCACCTGACATGCCCAGTTATGCACATAGGCGTGGAATACTGACGTTCCAAAAGTGAGTCGTTTGCTGAGGTTCTCAAGACAATTTCGCTGATTGTACAGAACAATTAGAAAATGATAAAATTGAAAGAAGAGTATACTAAACTTACTTTCTTGATATGCGCCTCCAGTTGACAACCAATATCATACAGCACTCCGACCTGGATGTTGGGTAAATCTGTCAATAAGTTCTCCAGGATGCTCAATGGGTAATACAGCCTGTTTTAAAGGATTCAGAATATAAATTTGATACACAAATTGACAAGAGGCGCAGCAAAACTACTCACTTTTCACCGGTTTTATAGATGTTAGCTAATTTGAGGGGGACATCGTGTCAACATGTACTTCCAAATAGGCCGGTGTCATCGCTTCGCTTCCATGAGGTAGAGTTTCTGACGTCATTCGCTGCAGTGTGGGAGTCAGCACACGGAGTCTAGATGTGTTTTGGATTAGCAAGTGATCAGAGTATGATTAGATTAGATTAAAATATTTGAAGACTCACCTTTATGTCCTTGACTTGAGTTTCAGTCAAATTCTGAATCATTTCGTGCTTCTTCATAAAAGAGGGCTTGACAAAGATATCAGGATATTCCTCTTCGGTCGGATGATCCTTGCTCGATTGCGTATAGTGACGATGTTGAAAATTTCCATCTAAGGCGATTATAACATCGGGCTCTTGAGGTGAGATCTTGTTTTCATTGATGGCTGGACCAAAACAACGTGCACATCGGTCCGCCAGAAGCTGAGCATTAGAAAGCGACAGGCCTTCTGTATAAATCCGCTTAGTACAGAGAGCCATTGCTCGATAGGTATTGACTGAGTGTGAAAACTGTGTTCTCAGATCTCGATTATGAAGAAGAGACCGGTTTGGATTGTTTCGGGGTTTCGTATTGGTATTGCTTCGATCGCTTCGTGATGAGAGAAATTTAAACAAGGCGTTGACAAATCCTGTGCTTGCTACAACGGTTTCGTTCCAAAGTTGATGATGAAATTGTACAAGTGGGATCGAGAAAGCTGTCTTCGGAAATTGAGTCAAGCTTGCAATGTATCCATAGTGTAGGAGTCGTACAGGCCTAGGCATACATGAACAAAACCTGATTTCTTTTTGACTATGAAAACTTAGTTGATTGAAGAGGTCGACCGTTTGTATGATGATTTCATTATCTTCACATTGACAGTTGATATTCACATCAAGGTAACATGCTTGAGAAGTCCAGTTCTGAGTGCGATGCTGACATTCAAGGTAAGTGGCGGTCATCTGCGATTCGATGGCAGTCCATTTGAGTTTTTCATTTCGTCGAGCTTCAGAATTCCAATAGTCTCGGCTGTCTTGAGCAAATTGATGAGCGACAGTAGGGGTCGTTGATGCTGCGTTTGTTTCTGATTCATCAGCTCGAGGCATGAAATGAGCCAGATCGGGATTATCATCGAAATCTTCATGGTGATAGTGGCCATTTCGAATAGGCTGATTATTGACTTGATCGCTAGTACCGATCCTGAATGCGGCAGATATTGATTGGGGGATCGTAGGAATCGTTCTTGGTGGGGTAACCGCTCTTCGTCTCCGATTAGGCCTTGATCCCAGTGACGCAAGCAGGTTCGTATCGGCTTTCTTCTTGCGTGTCATGTTGGGTGTGTTGCGTGGTGGGTTGGAGAAAAAAAAGAAAAAGGATAATGATTGTGAAGTTATTGAGTCGAGTGGTGTCCAGAGGTTTGGTGTGCACCGACTTTAGCCCTGGCGCGACCTTTCCAGGTGTCGGGTCTGCTAAGCCGGATTTTGCTACTTTCGGGTAATGAAATTCAAAAAAATTTCTTCGGGGGGGGGGGTGTTTCAGAGGGGAGTTTACAGGTGTCCTCTGTTGGCACCTGTTGAGAGGCGGACTCGACTAGTATTCGATTTCAGTGTACCCCCTCGACTCGACTACCAGTCGAAGGATACAGAGTCGCGCGGTGTGCTTTTCTGATAGTACTCATCGGCTTGAGCGCGATCAACGCGCCGAGCTGTAATTGAAGACAGGGACTTTGATAAGTTTAGGTCGGTTATTGCTTATTGATATGGATCGAAGAGGATCTCCTAGTCAGATCTCTTACGCATAGTCATCTATGAATTCTTAGGCAACTCATGATCATTTACATAATGTTTATGGTCTCTCCCGTAGCATTATCGCAGGTGAACTTCACCAATTTTCTTGGCCTAAGCAAAGTATTGTTGCGTGATGGGGATTTGATGTCGTCTGCATAGCCTCGTGGACTCTCGTGGAACACAGATTGAATCTCCTTCATGTAGATCAGTCGCTTTCTCCAGCTCAGCAAGCTATGATTAGCGTACATGTCGGGAAGATCTACAATTTACTTGTCGGACTTGTGAAATAGGTTGTGATACTCGATTCTTGGCAGCGGGGAACTCCTTTGACCCTGCATACTCACCCTCAGTCCCCACTTAAAGTTGGTTCAAACTTCGCGCTAATTGTTTAACGCGCCGTGTTTATACGAGCTTCACCGAGTTCAGGCGAGCCAAGACATTTTGGGGTCAATTTGGGGTGATCCCTGAGTCAACGGGCTGGGGTATCTTCCGTTTGAATTTGAAGGTGGTTTATGCGTGATAGTTCAGCATCATGACATTCAACTAACGCGAGCTTGAAGATTCAAATCAGGAGAGGCTTCAGTTCAACTTGTAGTTACATAAATCCCTGCCCCTTTTCACGTCAATTCTCAATCTCCAGAATCCAGATATAGCGCTCTGATTTTTTTCATAACAACCACAAATACAATCATGGCATTCGTAGAAAATATCCTTCGTCTGAACGGTAAACCAGCATACCAGCTCTGCATCAAACCCCATGGTTGCGTCATTGGCGGGGCTAGGGGATTCTTTAGCCTTCCTTCATTTCCACGTGCTACCTCAACTTCTCCTCAAGAAGTCGGCAAAGTCGAGGTGGATGACTTGACGGCCAAAGATCGATACCGAAAGCGAGGAGATCTTTTGATTTACAACGAGACCAAGCGCTTACCGTAAGCTTTTAACTGTGACTTGGCCATTATGTTCTGGTTGAGGAGGCTGATAAAGACTTCTGATTACTTTCGTTTTGAGCAGGTATACGAAGAAACAACTGTACAGTGTGATCGCCGACGTAGAAGCGTATCCACAGTTTGTTCCATATTGTCTTGGATCCAATCTAGTCAGCCATAAAGCATTGGGAGGAATCGGAACCTTGAACTTGGTGAACCGCGAGGCTAAACCATGGATGCATGGTGGATATGCCGGGGAGACACACCTCCTTGAGCAAGAGCTTGTGGTTGGATTCAAGGCATTCGAGGAGCGCTACACAAGTCAGGTGGAGTGTCGAAAATGGGAAATGGTCAAAGTGAATCACTTCTCTAAACTAGTAGGATGGTTATAGAGCAGAATGAGCTAATGAATGTAAAACTTGATCATAGGCAACCGCAGGTGATTCGCCTCTATTCAAGTGCTTAACTTCGACTTGGACCTTCGTCTCACCTGAAGAGATTTCGTCCAAGAAACTCCCTACTAGAGATGATGAATCAAGTTCGACTTACGTATCGTTACAACTCGCCTTCGCCTTTGCTAGCCCCTTACATGCAGCTGTAGGAGAATATTTCTGGAAGAGTGTTAGTGAAAAAATGGTCCTTGCTTTTGAAAGAAGGGTGAAGGAAGTCTACGGAAATTCGACTCAAGAGGCCAGAGAAAGTCAGCTTAGACAACTCAGTTCACCCCAAATGGGTAGATCATTCGATGAATCGGTTATAGGAGTACAACAATGATGGGTATCACAGCTTTGCTCAACTGTGGTACATGTATTGATTTCTTTTGGCCTTCAAGTGTGTTAAGCTGAAGGCGTTGCAATCACTAATCTCTTTTCAATTCTTTCTCCTATCATAAAAGACATCTGTTCGATCTCTTTTGAATGTCAAAATCATAAATATCAAAATCAGACGTGTATTTTTCTTTTGCAGCGATGTTTTATCTCATTTTCAACTGTCTTGAATGTGTTTTAACTATGAGAAAAATGTATCATTTGTCATCTTACTCATCTGGAATCTGTGATTCTGTTGATAAAAGCTCAAGTTAAACAAATTCCGAACTCTAGATAAACGTCTAAAAATGTAAGAGAAAAAAGACTTTTCTCATTAACATGTTCTGAGTACCTGATGCTTCGATCACTGTGGTTACAGAAGACCGCTGTGGAGCATAAGATAGGGGTGAAAATAGTGAGGAGCCATGAGAGAACCTGAGACAAGAACGCACACCAGCAGCGTTTCTATAAACTTGAAGGGTAGTCTGGATGCTTTGTTGAGTCTGATATACAGACAAAATCTGGAATCTTGAGATCACATCAATCTCTAATTTGATCACTTTGATTTTGTACATATCCAAGCAGTCACATCTATACTTTTCCATACCTCCAAAACTTTTCCAATTACCTGTGTGTGGATTAAAAAAACCGCAACATCTTTACGTTCACTTAGAGAGAAATCTTATTCCTTTTGTAGATAGCATTTCCTATCACAATTGTACCATCTGCTGTTCGATAGATGATGGATTTTGAAATTTTCTGATCTCATACCAGAATATCAAACTCCAGATTAATCCTTTCAAAATTTGAGTATCATGATTTACGGTACTCAAAGTCAAAAGGTAGAATCTACCTTTTTGGAAAACCTAACTCCATTTCTAATAAGATGTGATGTTTATGATGGTGCACTTAGTGCTTATTCATCTTCACGTGATGTCAGAACTTATAGTTCTTATCTGAGAGTTTATCCTCTCAGGTATGTTCTACCACGTGTAGATTGTAGATCCTTTACCCCAGGACCTGCATCCTACTAGGTTGTGGTTTGGGGGGTGGTCTCGATGGCAGGAAATGTTGGTAATGTACTTACCATACCTCTCCTGCCCTCTTGACGAGAGAACAGCACCTGAGAAGAGGACTTCTCAACCCCGCTACTCACGGTAGGGCCGAGCCGTGAGCCTGAGAAGTCTCCACTCCCTTAACTCAACCGCCGTGGTAGCCCTTTTGGCTTTGACTTGGGCTCTCTGTCCCTTTCCCTACTCTTTCCCCTTTCTCTTTTTTTTTTTTAAAGTTTCCAATTTACAACTCTATTTCTTGTGGACAAACTCTATTTACATTCATTCGGCAGTATGCGTATCCCCCATATTCCCCCTTACGTCATCCTCCTTTCATTCCTTCCGTATCTTCTATGTACCCCCGTTCGCTTCGCTCCCTCTCCCCTTCCCAATCTTTCCTTCATAATTTCAGTTTCCCCAATAGCTTTACCGTTTCTCTCAAAGTCTTCTCATCAAATTTCCTTAGGTATATCCTGTATGCGTCTGAAGCCCACCTTCCGCATTCTTTCAGTTCTTCCCTAGTAGCTCCTAAATTCCACCTCAGAGATGCTCCCCCTATCCTAAACAAGTGTCCATACAATAGTTGTTTCTTTGGTGTCCTACGCTCGTTCCAGATTTTCCTATATCTTTCGATCAATTTGCTCTTCCTAAATACTAACCCTTCCTCTTCTTCATAATCGATGGCAAATATCAAGTCCGTCGGATTCCTCGGTCTAAACTCGAACAACAATCTCAGCGCCCTTACTGGATCCAGGCACGATCTCTGTTTCTGTAAGTGTATATACTGAATCTCGCCTGGTCTCGCTGTCTTTGCGTTCTTCAAAGCTATTCTAACATAAGACTCCTCTGGTCCCCATTCCACATCTTCCCAGGTCGGCAGTTCCTTCTTCGGATCGTCAGATACCAGCTCTCCTAGTCTCGCCGTCCCCCAAAATGCTACTAGCGCTATGGTCGTCGCCACAATATCTACCTCCTTCGTCATATCCGTCTTCTCTGCCAGGTATGCCAGGTCCGAAACGAGTACGGGTGGTCTTTTCTTGTCTAGTTCAGCGTACTTCAGCTCTATCTTTCTGGTGGCCTTTAGTAATCTATTCACTGATTCCTCTGACTCCCGTGGGTATTTCTTCCTATGAAATATATGCCATGCTTTCACCCCTGACAAGTATGATACTATTGTTGATGATTTTACTGATTCTTCATTTTCTGCTAGTGATTCCCCTTTCTTTGACATCCACACTACAAACCTCTCTATCAAGTCTGTCGATATCGGTAGCAGCTCCTTTCGATTAACCCCTTTTACGTCCGCAAATCTCAACAATTTTATTATCCCGGAGTTATAGTGCTTTAGAGTACCTTCTACCCATGCTCCCTTCAAGAAATGCTGTTGAACTTCATCCGTCGCCGAGGAGTCTACCCCCTCTGTGAGGGTGGGGTACTCCTTTGGAGTACTCTAGGCTCACTAAACTTTGGAAAAAGGTTATTAATGATTTAATTTAATTCTTTATTTCAAATGTATAGTACTTACAATATGAAATAATGAAAAGAAATTAATAAGAGGGATAAAGGCTAACAGTCTGTTTGGATAAATCCAGACAGACTACAGTTAATTGACTCCTTAAAAGGAGGTTAGTAATTATAATAATAATGATTATAATTGATGGAAGTTGGATCCAAGACTTCCCTTCAATCTTTATGTTATCAGATTGAAGAGTGAGATAAAGGTCACTAATCTGGTTGTTCTTAAAGTCACCAACTTGGGGTTGTTCTTAAGGTCACCAACCTGAAGTTCTTCTTAAGGTCACTAACCTGAGTTGTTAAGGTCACTAACCTAGATTTTTTCTATTTAGGGGAAATAGAGGATCCAGAGGAGTGAAGTGTGTATTACTTACTTTTAATCAAGGAACTGATTTAAAGTTTATAGAAGTTAATCACTAGTCTTATAAGTATAAGACTCTTGATATTGTACTTCAGTTGAACTATGAGTAGTTCTTAAAAGTAGTGTGTAATAAATTGCTTGGGGATCTGTGGAAGGTTGAGAGAAGAAGGGTTTATATACTCTTCTTCTCTAAACCTAATTGTAATGATATTTGTTCATATCACTACATTGGTTCAGGGTTATAATAATAATATTTATTATTTTTATTATTGTTAATGCTTAATTACATATATATGTTAAGTATGATATGTAGTACAAGCATATTAACTCTTGAGACTGAGTTATGAGTTGTATTTGATGGTTTTATATATTTTTTTATATATTACATGTTGTTACATGTGGGTATTAGGTTATGTGTATATGTAATTAGGGGTTAACAGCATCATATTACATATTTCACTTTATTCTTATGTTATATATATATGTAGCTAGTGTCTACTTAAGTTTACACATATATATAAGGGTATTTTAATTATTATTAGTTAGTCTTTGGGTACATGTATATGTACTCAGGGCTGACACCCTCTGCGTCGCTTTTGAAGCTCCCGTACGGTTTCGTCACCTTTGCTAACGATCTCTGTGAGTCTATTCCTTCTAGTGTCCCATTCCTGTTTTGTTTGGACTTCTTTCTCGGCATTTATGCGTCAAACCGTTGAATCTTAATTAATCATTCAATTTGTTTCTCTTGGTATTTATATGTTCGGTATTTACAAGGAAATCTGGGACAACAACGGTTTGAGATCGGCTGGTATTTCAACTCTCACCTCATCACTCCAGCTCCTTCCATCTAAGTCTCCCCTCGATATTCCGTCAGCCAAGTTATCTTTTGACGAAACACGTCTCTGTTTGATGTTACAGCCTAGAACGGTCAGTAATCGTTGGATCTGTTTCATCTCCCCATTCACCCTCTCATCTTTCGACTTCCTCTTCTTTATCGCTGACTGTGTCGTTGTGTTGTCCGTATCTACCCAGAACACTCTTCCTCTCACCACCATTACCTTTGCCAGCACCAGCAGGCCCAGTCTTATTGTTACCGTCTCCGCCCAAGCAATATTCCTTTTACCTTCCGTCAACCCTTTCACTACCCACTCCTCGTTCCATCTGAAACAGGCCCACTTCTCTCCCACCAGTATCCCAATCCCGTATGAAGATGATGCGTCTCCTACCCAGCAAACTTCTTCCGGTTTACCTCTTGGTACTAGTGTGCAGGACTCGAACGTCTCTAGACAGATTTTCCACTCTACTAAATCTTCTTTTACATCCCCCTGTACGTATCTTTTTGCTTTACTATTCCTCCATGATTTTGTCCATCTATAGAATGAGCACATATAAGCTGCCATGTGCGGTACTATGTGTATCGTGTGCCCCAATCTGCCGACGAATCTTTCAACTTGGTCTAGGCTCCAATCCTTCCCGTCTTCTTGGTAAGCTACAATCTGTTTCAATCTCTCATCTATTTTCCCCTGCGGTAATCTTACTGAGTGATTTTTCCCATTCCATATAAACCCTAGGAACTTCTGCTCGGTTGTGAAGTCCGAGTTCTTCTCTTTATTCGTTTTCACCCCTAGTCCTTCACTGATTGCTATGACGTCATCTAGTTTTACCGACTCTCCAGGCCTCCTGAAGATCAAGTTATCGTCTACCCACCTGAAGATCGCTTTAACCTTCAGCATCTTCATCACTATTTCTTTCCATGTCTCTGCTGGTCCCCCAAATACACCGCAGCTAGCTACTCCTCCAAACCCCACTGCTAGGTCTATCCAAATCCTGCCCTGGAAATCCATTATACAAAGGAAGCGTCTCTGTGATGGGTGTAAACCTAATTGTCTATAAGCCTTTGCCCAGTCGCATAAGGCCATTTCCCATTCGCCTTGGTTATCGTTCAAGAACTTTGCTACCCTCTTAAAGTCCTCCCAGTTCGTAGCGTAGTTCCTCTTATCCACAAACGAATTTACTGATGGGATATTGGGTTTGTTCTTCGGGTAAGACAGATCGTATATTAGTCTTACTGACCCATCTCCGTTGATAGCGCTACCCAAGGGGTTCGTCCTAAAGAAGCCATACTTCTCATGCACTTCCTCGTGAGTAAATGGCCCCACTATTCTACCTTCTCTCGCCTCTTTCGCTAGGTTGTTCACGATCCGCTGCTTCACTTCATTTGCTGACTCGTGGTTTGGAGGTGTATACCATCTCATACCCTCTATTTCATGTTGAGGTATTCCCAAACAGAACCCATCCTTGAATCCGTCTACTATGTATGGGATGTCACTCTCCCTACCTATCTCTTTCATCAACACCTCCCACTCTCTCAGATTCATTTCCGTCTTCACCGGGCTCGGCCATTCGTCTACCTTAATTTTGTAAGTCTTCCTCTCATGCAAGGGAAGTATCCCTTTCTCTTCTTCCTCTGTCGTATATCTCTCTGACGAACTATCCTCACGATCTCTTTCTTTACTCACCTCTGGTATCGGTGAGTCTATCTTCTCATTTAAATTCTTATCATTCTCATGTGGGTTCTCGCTCATCGGGTTTTCCTCCTGTTCTCTCTTTCTCTTCTCAGGCAAGTCGCACACGCTTAGACTGCAATCACATCAACAGCATTCATTTCAGAATCAATCATCCAAGGTGATCTCATTGACTAAAGGTTTCCCTCGCGTACCAAACAACCAATATTCGTGTTCAGAATTACACCCAGTGTTCCCCAATCAATTCCAATCCGTGCCAAGCCCCCCAATGAATGGTGACAAAACAGTACCCATTAACGATCCAATCCGAGAATTACACACATCACGTTAGCTCTCTTTCTTTCCAACTCTCTACCTGTCTCTCTACTTACCTCCCTTTCTTCCCATACGGTTTGTAGTCTTTCCTCACTCCTCCTGTTCCTGATACCTGGTTCGCATGCTTCTGGCCCAGCGAGACCCATTCCTTGTTCGTTTCTTTCTTTTGGGTTAGGTTACCTCCTAACACTGCCGTTCCTTCATGTTTCCCATAACCTGAAGAAAAATGACCCCTATTTCCTCCTCTCTGCCTTCTATAATTTCTCCAGTTCGGTCTGGAGCCTTCCTCCCATCTGTCCTTCACACTCTCTGGTTCTTGCCCTGTCATAAAGTTGAAACCAAATTTCGGTTGGCCTAACGCGTACGGGTTACACCTGAACTTTAAATCTCCCGCCGTCTCCGCGTCCCATCTGGCTTGTTCCACCGCCTGCTCCTGGACTCCCCTCGGCAGAATCACTTGATCCACTTTCCTCTTCTTCTTCCCATCTTCCGAAAATTCGTAAGTATTTGACGTCCTTACTCAAAATGTGACCGCCCTCACCGCTAGATGGTACCTCAACCCTACCATCCAACACTTATGCTTCCTGGCTATCATACTAACTATCTCCTTGTGCTTAGTAACGTATTCAGCATACTCCTTATATTTATAAACCTCATTCGCATATCTGTACTCCAAGTCACTGGCCACTATAAACTGCCCGTACGTGAGTTGTCTCTTCAGTTCTTCTCTCGTTTGAAGGTGAGAATCCCATTTCACCCTCCCTTGTCTAGTCTTGCACGTAGTCTTATACATGTCTATGTAAGCTTCATCGAAAACCGTAATCGGGACATAGTATTTCATCTTGCTAAAGTTTCTCTCCCATTTGAGTGGGAGATCCGGAAGATCTAGAGAAGATAAAGTCTGAAACGCGAAGCTAAGTGGTTTTACCATCTTCTTATTCTTCTTTCCTTCTCCTCCTCCCTCCGAGTCTGATGATGACCAGTCTGACGTACTGTCCTCGGATGAGTCTTCAGATTCTCCAGGTGTGTGTGATCTTCTACTATCTGAAGACGGTGGGGAAGACGAATCCGTCGGGGATGTCTTTCCTTCCGATGAGGAGGGCGGGCTCTGTCCCCTCTTTGACGACCTTTTCTTGATCTTCATCGATCCTTTCTTCTTATTCCCTTCCTTTCTCCCATTCCTCTCCTTCTTGATTTTCTCTTTCTTTCCTCTCCCACTCCTATCCTTCTCTCCTTTGTTCTCTTTCATCGCTCTTTCTTTGTATTCTCTCCTCAAGACATCTATTTCCTCATCATTTCCATTCTCCAGGGCTTCTGCCAGCCTATCAACCAAGGGTTTCACCTTCAGTAATCCGTGGTTCGGACCGTAGTTCACTCTCGTTGAGGAAGTCCTTGGTATCACTGCTAATCCAACCCCCCCCAATTCAAAATTCTTGTCAGTGTCTCTTCTTCCCCTTCAGCTTCTACGTCTCATACGGAGCTGGGTTCATTCTTAGATGCTTCAACAGAATTCTGGAGCTAAAGGTCCTTGACCTCGAATACCTGGGCCTTCCCCTGCCCATCGGTATACAACCTGGAGCGCTGTGCTGCTCACAACCCCCTAACTATCATTGGATGAAAGAGGTAAGCTTACCTTGATCTTTCTCCACCAAATCCCTATACCTCTTCCTCCCTTTCTTCTTCTCTATCTCATCGCCTGAAGTCTCTAACGATGACTCTTTATCCTCCTTCCTTTCTTTCTTCCTTCCTTTCCTCTTCTTCCCTTTTCCTTCCTCCGAAGACGAACTGCTACCTGATTCAGTCCCTGACTGTCCATTCCCACCTTCCATCTCCTTCCCTTCTTCGATAGCATCCTCTGCTTCTTGCCCCAACTTCTTCTCTATCTCTTCTCTTTTAATCTCTAACATCGACTTCGTCATCTTCTGTTTCTGATTTTCTACTATCGGCATCAAGATTGCTTGGTCTGCCTCTATGGGTGCTGTCAGTTCCTCTACTTCTTGTCCTTCTTCCATTGTTGGTAATCTCGACCTCGCTCTTCTTTTCCTATTTTCTGCCTGTTCTAATAATTTCTGTTCCTGTTCTCTCTTCTTCTCCTCTGCTTGTTTTATCGCTTGTAACATTCGATCCGACTTGTAGTTGATCTTAAATTCTTTCTTCTTTAATTGTTTCCACATTCAAAGCGTTCCAATCTCGCCAAAAATTTTCTTTATAAGAACTGATGGCTAAGTTCTTATCTGAGTCACAGTGTGCAAGGTATAAAGTAGACTAGGTAGAAGTAAGGAGAGGTGAGTTTTCTCACCTTCTTCCTTCTTCCAATTTCTTTGGAAATTGTTTCTATCCTGTGACAGTTCAGCTTGTACCTGTCACAGGTGGTCTCTTTCTACCCGCACCTGTGTCTCCATCCATCTTATGAGAAATGGAATACAGAGTACCTCCGCCAGCTCAGGGAACTCTCTCAATTTTCTTAAAAAGAAACTTGGCCCCGACCGGAAAAAATGAGATTTCCTATTTTCCACTGCCAATCACCTACTTTCACCTTTGTACATACATCACCACAAGACAAAGGTTGTGGGGTGAGATTAAGGACCAATGAGACCTTAACTGAGGCTTGAAACAAATCCAAGGACAGAGGTAATTGGACACTGACACACAACATGATTATAGGAAGTGCTGAGTGCATAAGTAGGCACGGGGTCCTTGAAGCCTAGAAATTTTGTAGTTTTTTTTCTCCACCAAAAAAATCTAGGTTAAAAAAAAGTCAGAATCTACCTTTTGACTTTGAGTACCGCTATTCTACATAAGCATACCTTTTTTTACTTCCAAAAGGAGATTAAACGGTGGTTTTGGATAATTGAAAAAAGGGAGTTTATCAAGTTGATAAACTCCTTTTGGAACTTGACAAAAAACCATCTCAAAACCATTTGATGTCAAAAGTTAAAAACGTCATGAGTCTGACGAACCAAATTCTCTTCTCAATGCTACAGGCGCCCAAAGGCACGACGGCACCTGTGTTGTAAAGACACAATCACCAGGTACCAAGGAAAGATTCAGTACCGGGACAATAACACATCCTCCCCAAAGTCTTTTAGAAGTAAAAGAGATCAAATCTCTTACTATTGAAAAATTTAACTACATTTACTCATCCCACAAAGAAAACTTCCCTTGTTCTTGACATCAAGAGGTAATATAATTGGTAATCATCTTGTTTCAAACTTTCATCAACTTTTCTTTGACCTCCCACCCACCTCTGCACCCTACCACTCAGAGAGCCTACCCGGTCCCAAGACATACAGCTAGATGGCCCCCCTACACACAATGTAAGATATGAGTCAAGTTAAATGTCACATTGTAAATAGTCTTGGAACTGTAGTATTCTTGTTTAGTAGGCAATAGTAAAAGAAGTGATACAGAAAAGTTTGAAAACAAAAACAATGATAATAGAAATAAAAGTGAAACAGAGTAGATTACAAATGGAGATTTGATGGAATCATCAACTCATTCCTCAAGCACTCTTGAGCATGCATCATTCAACCTCATCCTTTGAGACCCTTTTCCCACCATCCCTTTTTCTTTTCTCTTCATTTCTTCCTTTCATTCACCTGTGCTCTTTGCATTCACCTGTGCTCTTCACATTCACCTGTGCTCTTGAATGTTTATCTTTCATCTTTCAAAACAAATAAGTCTTGTAAGTTAAAGAAAATTGTCTCAATTGCCACATGCCTCAAGCAAAGAATGACACCAACAAAACCAAAGTATGACAAGGTAAAGTGGACTACTTTGTCAGTATCAGCCATTTCCGGCACAGTGGAGTGTTCAGTGGTAGCAAACACAATGAGGTGTGGGGTGGTAGAATGGTCAAATGGGAGTTTTGAATTTTCAACTAAATTTTACCACCAAACGTAATTTATCTAAAATTATCCCAAATCAGGGATGCAGGGGTGAGTGATACCTAACTCACTTCCTTGGTGGAGAGCCTGAGAAACCCATGGCAAGTACTGTTACACAGCTTGAAATACAGAGTCAGAGACTCAGGTGATTTTTACAGTTGCTGAGGCTCTAACTTGGAGACTTGCTAAAACCAAGTCTCCAAGTATTAGGCCTCATACAAAGGCTCAATTGTCCAGAGGACTCAAGCCCTGAGTACCCTCTCAGAGTATATTCTACCTGTCACAAGGTAGAATTTACTCATTGATCATGAGTAATGGAAGACAGCTTGCATGTCAAAGTCATGGAATTTAATCTTTATTTACCAGTGTTCAAAGGTACAACCTGAGGAAAAACAAATCACATGTATCATGACATAGCTTCTGATATTCTATTTAATATGGTATCTCTGAAATTTGAGAGGCTAAATTGAAGTTCATTCAGATTAGATAATTTTCAAGAAAAACCCAAACACGTATCTTCAATCACATGTCTCCGGGTGCCACCATAGCTTCAGCATTTGAGATCCAGTGTTGAACAAGCACAAGGCGACAGATGGTATCACTTAATAGGCGGCCTCTTGAATGAACTGCAATGTTACCTGAGATTGAAAAATCCTGTTTGATTGAAGAGGAGAATGCAGGTATGGTAAGATGCTTGAGGGCAATCCGAGCCAAGACAGGCAGCACACCAGTCTTGGCCATCCTCTGAAAGGGATATGTATATGTAAGCATGTGATTGATTGGAGGATGATTGTAAATATAGAAATATAACTTACTGTCCAAAAAAGACCAATTCTCTTGTTTGGTAAGACGGGATCTTGACAGGTATTGGTCCAGTTCAACCACCCCTTTGCCGGGGCGGTTGGAGGGAGTGACTCCATTTGTGCCTAGGAGGGGGCAAATCTTGGGAAAACAGGTTGCCATTCTTAAAGCTGAGGACTATTAGCACCAGTATTGGCAGCGGATTTGGTCAAGGTAGGTTGCCACAGATTGTATTTGTTGCACAGACTTTGTTTGGCGGATATTTCCACAGCCACATGTGATGAATTGCTGCAAAAGATTGAGTCTTGATATACTGGGTCCAGAATGGTACAAACCAATGTTTGATGATTGGTTTGTTCTTGAGATAAATACTTATTCAATTTTGTTTTGGCTTTTTGGCTTGAAACACCCCAAACTACAGGTACAAGAGAATTCTTTTTGAACATTGATTGGATCTCCCGGAGCACTGGAAGAATGCACTGCTTGGTGGCGTTGTTTAATTGGAATATCTGATTCACCAATCCAACCATTGTGAGTATAGGTTTCATATACTCAATTGTTTGCCAATCGGTATTCAAAATGACAGGGTGGGCTTGTTTGGGATTGGACATGTAAAGCTCCAAAGATTTCCTGAGTTTGAGAGCACGTTGGACCTGCGAGTGATTTCAAATGTCAATAAAAAGAGAGTTGAAATGTTAAAACAAAGAGTGAACTACTTACTACGTAATAAAAATAATTCCACCTGGCCGTGGGGCAGCTGAGGGGAAGAAGTTTAGGGACTTTGATACATATCTTCAGCTCTTGTATGTGTGTCCAACGCTTGAACACAGCTGACAGCTGTGGTCTTCTTCTTGTGTTGGTGCGGCAAGACTATAGGTAAAGGATCAATATTGGCGGGATCTTGAGAGCCATCCAGTAGGTTTTGACTGAGGTTTGCATGAGCCTCTTTGTAAGTTTCACGTCCTTGGCCATGGTTGTCCATAGATTTGTGATGTAGGTAGCTTTGGCCTTGTGAACCTTTATTGGAATCCATGGTCATTTGAGGAGGTTGATCATTAGCAAAAGGAAGTTTGTCAGGTTCAAAGGTGTGACAAGATTGAGCCAGGCCAGACGTCTGTTTTGGGCGCCAAGCAAGGGTGCACATGAGTGCTTAGTAATCAAAAGTTAAAGTCAGGTGAGTTGTACAATCATCTGTACAACTCACTCTGACCAGTTCAACAGTCCAGGACTCTGCCATGCTGTCAAAAACGGGGCATTTTGGTATGCACTGGGTATACTCATACCCACTGCTGCATCCCTACCCTGAATGTAGTTCATTTCCAAAAATCTCAATTTGGATCATAAACTCAATTGCCCCCAGGCGATGTACTGGGGGTCAAATGGGGGTTACAAATGGTAATTGCTACCAAACATAGCCTTACACTTTCTACCATGATTTGGTAAATCAATAGGCTTTAGCCCATTACAGATACTACAAGTAAAATTTAGTGATCAATTCATTTAGAGTAGAATTTGCAAAAGAGGTTAAGACAATGAGAAAGTTTTAACAAAGTTTGTACATAGCTGTAAGATATTTTGCTATCCTTCAATTGATACTTGAGTGTAATTTATTTACATAAGTACATATATACCCGACATTTTCTTCATACCAGTTTGTACAGCTTGAGTCTTTTGAGGTACATAGTACATACAGATGAATCAATTTACCCAATTAGACCAAAAGAACATATCAAAAAGGAAATCACATCAAAGAGTACTATGTGTATCTGAAACAAAGATCTCCAAGATTATCTCGTCTCTCATAAGGTTTGATCTAAGCTATCAAATTAGTTTGTAAGTTCATCTTGGGTTTGTCTGATGTTTCAAGTATTAGATTTGTTGAAGGAAGAATTGAGTTTATTGTTTAGGATTGATAAAAGGGATGGTTAGGTTCTTGCAATGAGTTTTGATTGAAGTGATTTGAAAGCAAAAGTTTGAGAAAGGTTGATAGAAATTGAAATTTGAGTTTGATTGAGTTTGAAATAAAAAAAAATAAAAAAATATCAAATCCGAAATTAAAAATTTAAAAATTCAAAACTCAATTCAAAAGTTTCCATTCATACACTCGAGTCCATCATCAACTTAAAGCATTTGTATCAAAACCTTTAATCTCTTTAAACCAATACTTAATCATTACATACTCTTCATTCAAGATGACGACTCAACCTATCAGTCTCACATCAGAACATCGACTACAAAGAAACGGTTCTACCGCTCGACCTCAATCCATGTATCAATTCAGACGAAATACTGATACTGGAAGAAGACCTCATTTGGATCAC
This sequence comes from Melampsora americana, assembly GCA_022264835.1. NCBI lineage: Eukaryota > Fungi > Basidiomycota > Pucciniomycetes > Pucciniales > Melampsoraceae > Melampsora > Melampsora americana. Next base: position 166,523 of record JAIFHY010000093.1, on the reverse strand, counting down.
GATGCTGATGCGGATGCTGAATTACGTCGTCAACAACATATTGAGAAAGCAAGAGTGATGTCTAAAGCTACTTATCCTAGTATAAAACCTAATACTGGTTTAGATTGGGTAAGCAATGTGATTCATCAATCATCCGATTTCAATCCAACTAAGTTTATTTGGATTTTGATGATCTCATTCACACCCACATAGTTATGGAAGAAATCTACTGTCTTGGGGAATTGGATTAACAAAGAAGCGGATAAGACTAGCTCAGAATCTGTGTAAGTTTTGGTAGACTCGAATTGAATTCGGCTCAACTTTTGAATGATTTCCAAAATCAAGTGATACGAACGATTAACTGATTTCATAAACCATTGATTCTCCCTCTCGCTTTACCTATACACCAGAGCTTTCTGGTAAGATCATTCATATCATTCGAACATAACTTTTGATTCAAATTGTAACATTTGCTCTTCAACACATCCATCTATCCGCTCATCAGGCCTACTTCTCTCGATAAAGAGTGTGATAAATGTGCTAGGATCTTATATACCTTTACTCAACGTCAAAGCACTCAGCCTCTTACAATCGAACACGATTCATATTCCTTTCGAAAAACTCAAAAGGTCATCAAGACGATTCCAATCAGTGTGATTCAAACAGCTGAAGGTCTAGCCATCTTTACCGTCTTTCGTACTGCTCCTGGTTGGACTGCTGCCTCGGGTTCTGGAATCGTGATCTCGAGAGATTCTCCTACTACTTGGGGTCCACCCAGTGGAATCTTGATTCATACTGTCGGTGTTAACTTCTTAGCTGGTATCGATGTTTATGATGTCGTATTGGTCTTGCGTACTCGTGAAGCTGTCATGGCATTCTCAACCCCAAAGGTCCGTTCAAATCCGAGCTTCTCTTCTGATCATCCAAAATCAGATGTATGATTTGTTGATAGAGTTGTCGCATTCGTCAACTTCACTCTTTATCTCACAGGTATCCTTGGGCACCAGTCTTCCCGTGGTACCGGGTCCCGTTGGAAATAGCTTCAATTTAGATGATGTCTCATCAGAAAGTCCGACTTTTGCCTATACGAAATCTAAAGGCATCTACGGCGGGTTACAGCTTGAGGGTAATGTAAGACTTGCAGAGTGACCAAGATTCTTTGGAGCTAGATGATTATCTAAAACAACTTTGTCTTTTCCTTACTTTCTCTATGGCATCTGCTACAATAGTTCATCTTTGAGGTGAGCAAAGTCAACTTAAGATCGAGAGTTACTTTGATACTGATCAATTCAGGTACTCATCAATAGTCGGCCGATGAGAACACCAAGTTTTACGGAAGACGGATCAGAGCTGAACAACTTCTCAACGGTGGAGCAGTCGCTGTTCCTCGGGCTGCCCTGGGTTTGATTTCGACCCTGGATTTGGCCGAGGGCAAGCCAGTTGATTCCGACGAACTACCTGATGATATAGATGTGGCGCCAAGCGAACAATCAAATGGGGTTTCAACTGTCCACGAGAGTCGTCAACGTGCAAGGACAGAAGTAGTGGATGAGGGTGCGACAGAAGCTACGGCTGTCAAATCTACGCCCTTGACCAATGTGGATAGAGCAGCGCGTCGTCGTACTTTACCACCATTACCTTTGTGTCTACCGCAGCCTCATCAACCAACAATTCCTAATGGATGTCTAAGTGCTGATCATACGGCTCAACTGAAATCAGTCAATGAAGAACTTGAATTGAGCAAACCAAGACCTGAACTACCACCTATCCCACCACGCAGGCGAAAGGTTTCGTCAACACCTTCTACCCCAGGGACTGTAGAAGATTCAGTTACCACTCGAGTTCGTGGATCAACGGAAGTCTCTTCAAGTCACGTCTCAGTCAGTTCGACTCTCTTAGAACAAGAAGTCTTTGTGGATGCAGACGAAGCACAAAACACAGGCAAAATCGATTCACCTTCACTTTCACAAACTGAAGTCAAGATAGTAGAACCTGATGAATGAAAGGTTTCACATTGGATGAACACTATTGTTTGATCTTTCTCTGTGTCAATTTTTTTGGAACAAGCATTTATGATCTTTCTTTTTTTTAACTGATTTACAATCAACCCGTTTTGATTTGTTTGATTTACTAGCTTTCTTTTCTACTTGTTGTTTTCTTCTTAATCTATCTTTCTCTCTTTCTTTATATCCTTAGAGAACACGCAAAATCGATTATCTTTGATGTCTTGATACTACTTTTATATGAACCTGTTTTTTGTTTTGTAAATATACCTTGATGATTTGAAAGGAGTTAAAAGAAAATTTCTTATTCATTTTTCTTTTCAATTCATTGGTCTTTTTTTCTTTTGAAAAAAGGGATTATTCTTCTCAATTAAATTGGTTGTGAATGTGATGATTACTTGTGACTTGATTTACTTGATGAAGACTACTTTGTTCATTATTTTTGATGTTTTTCTTTTTTGATAATAGATATGAGATTAGTGAATTTATGAAAAGCAAGTATTTTTTTGCTTATTGTGATGGTATATGATGATTGGTTTGATTTTGATCAATCTTATCTAACCTAATCTTATCATTTATAAAAACATATTTAAAAGAGTGAGAGTTTGGTGAGTGATTGTATGAAGAAGAGTGTTTGAAAATTTGATGAAATGAATCAGTTTTTAACTTCATTTGCTTTTCAATCCAAAAGCTCATTTGTTTCCTGAACTTCAAATCTAACCACTTTCATCTACAACCAAGAAAACTGCAGTTAGCTTCCTAGTGAATTGAGGCAACATCATCTGTTTGACAATAGTCTTAGTTTTCAATATAATCATGCATATAGATGTCTACAAAAAACAAATTGATGATTGACATACCATCAAAACTGATGGGTAATCTACTTTTACTTATCAATTGACTTCACTGGGATCATCATACTTGTAGATCAAACAAACCTTACTAATAGTTCTCTCAGATCCAACCTATTCAAACTCAAGTATCTATCATGATTTGTATATCTATGAAATTGAGAGGTATAGATCGAAGTTTTGTCTTCATGAATGCCCAAGGACTATCACTGATCTTGCAATAGAGGTATTCAAAACTTGTGTTTTGGGTCCCAGAAGTGTCCAGATGTGACATCCAAAAACTTCTTGATTTTGGAAACTTTGTTCATGCAACACACCTATATGTCTACTTGAGCTAAGAGGTGGCATGATACACCTCTAAGAGCTTGTAGTACATGATGTTGTGCTGAGCACTTGGGGCATGTTGGTGAAGTAGGGAGAGTCTTAGGATTTTGGATTGAAAATGGTGCTCTCAAAGATTTCCAGAATTGGCCAGAAGTGACATTCAGAAACATTTTGAAGATGTCCCAAAAGTTTCTGGATGTCACTTCTGGACACTTCTGGGACTTGAAACACAAGTTTTGAATACTCCTAATTTTTTCATTGTGGTGATGTGTTACATACCAAGTTCAACTCATCAAATTTTTCATCACCTTGCTCCTTCATGTCAAAACTCTTCAACTTTTTTTTCTCTGACAATGAGAAGAATGACAAGCCCTTTGAAAACTACAGGTAGGGTTGATCTTCAAGGCCTGAGTTATTTCTCTCTTTCACTTTTAACTCAATTGAGAGTTTCTACTCAAGACCTTAACTCACTGAACCACTTCCAAGACTGCTAGGCAGTCTTGAATGAGACTACAGGTCATCAAAACATCATTATTAAATAAAGTCCTGTTCCAAGCTGCTTGGCTTGATCTCAACAAATGTTTTATGGTTGATCATGTATTCTCAACAGTTCATGACTCTACACTTCATGCTCAAGAAATTGAGAACCTATCAGATTCATTGGAGATGTATTGTGAACAATTTAACATTGAAACTGTCATACTGCATTGTGCATATAACACTAAAATCAAGGCAAGAGCACCCTTCTAGATTGATCTCATTTATATGACCTTACTTATATCTTCTTTGTATATGTTTTTCTTGTTATTTTTAAACTCTATATTAGCACTGTAAACATTTGATCTTTCAATTTATAATTATCAAACCTTGATAAGAAGGCAACCAAATAAATTCTTATACACTATATCTCACCCAAAGTAGAATCTGGGAAAGTGTCTGGACACTTTCTCAGAGCTTTTTTTAGCTGTAAATCTGACTTCCCAGCCTGGCCTTTTGCCCAGAAAATCCAAATTGACAGCCAAAAAAACTGGGAAGGTCCCCAGACACTCCCAGATTCAACATCCCACAATTGTACTATTCTACAGTCAAATCCACACAAATGCATACCTGTGCAGATGCATAATTAGCCAATTTGTATAGGGTTAGGGTTTCACCAAGCTGGTGCAGGCCAAATCCCAAATTATTGCATAATTCAGCAATGACCTCATAAGAGGATATGCTTGTACAGATCAGACTGTCAGATTTAGTCCTACATGGCCAGGCTGTTGTATTGCTTCAATCTCAGTTATACTATCAGCATATTGGACTGCAGCTGGTGTACTGCCCAGCCAAAAAGACAGTCCCAAGGGCTCCTCAGAGGTTGCTCACAGACCTTCTCTGGACAATTTTTGGGCAATATTTTGACCCCAACCAATCTCAGACCTCACAGATCATATTCAAAACCAAAAACCCCTCTGTGGTGTACATTCTTCCCTTGAGTTATAGGGCACCTTTCACACTGATCTTTAAAGACAGCTTTTTTCACTCACAAGTGGTTCTATCTGATTGAAGAAGTCTGGGAAGGATTACAAGTTGCAGGCTGGGCCAACTCAAATGATACCACCACACTCAAGGTTGGATAGCACTTTAATTTACTCTTGCAGTAATAGATTCTCACCTCAAGGCTCAACCATCTCATTGGATCTACAGGGACTTCTGTGGTTTTATCCCTGATTTTTGGTGAAAATTCTGCTAGCAAGAGGGTGAGTTGGACGCCGGGTAGCATTTCTGATAAGTGCTTGGGGAGGATTCCAGCAGTCCCCAATTCTGATTGGCTGGGACTCCTCCTGACTCAGAAAGAATCCAAGTTCCCTCATTCTCTTTGTACTGCCTTGTCTCTCTCATCTTGTCTATTCTCACTTCTCCTCATGAATCAGGTGCTCTCTGCCTCCCATCCCACTTGAGGTTTTCAAGACCTCTCTTGAGCCTCAGGGTAAAAAACCTTGATTAAACTTTTGTGCTTCAACCACACATGCTCTGATTTCCAAATGAGCAGCAACAAATAGCCTGTGTCTTTGCATATCTTCTGAGCATGTCAGATGTCATGGAATGTGCTATGTATGTGGTGTTGTAGGAGATGGAATCCAGGTTTTTTTGTTTCATTGGTAGATTTCCTCAGTTATTTTGAGAGGCTATGAATTTTCACTAAAATTCAATAACATTAACATTCAGGTAGTCAAACCAATTGGAGTTTTATCAAGAAGTCAAGACCCTAGAGTGTGAATCAAGTTAATTTTGCATGTATCTTTTCTGGAGTTGATATGAGACTTTGATTTATTTTTCTTCTCAATATTGAAGATGACCTAAACAATAGATTATATGCCAAATATGAGGACCATTGGACTGCACTGAAAGTCTCTTCTTGACTGTCTAAATTTGATATCTATATATCTAGATTCCACTATTGATATACATATGTCATATTTAAACATCCAAGAGAACACTCCTAGGGTAGTACAATGGTCCTCATGTATCCCACATAATCTTTGAATTATTTTTGTTAGTAAAATAAATTGAGCATGCTTTTGATGACTTTATTGTTGTTTTGGCTTGAACCTCAATATGGTGGAAATTACACTCTGGTGAACATTGTAATATTTTTCATCAAATTGTTTTTTTGAAATTCTTTCCGAATGATTGGGTTTAGCGAGATGACATCTTAGAATACAATAAGGAGGTAATGATACAATTTGTTAACCAGGCTAGTGATGGAAGATCAAATTAAGTTTTCTGACCACGAAGATGAGCTGTACTTAAACATTGTTGTACAACGTTCAATAGATGAGAATTTTCTAAAGCTGCTGCTACTCGTTCCTTATCATTCAATTGCTAAAGATGTAGAAAAATAAAGATGAGATCTTTTTGAATAAAAGCCTTTTGTTAAACAGAGAAGATTATGTTTTACCTTATTGACCGAGTTCTCGGATTGATGTGTGCCTTCTTTGATCTTGATATCTACTTTAAAACGATCAGGTAAAGCTCTAAGAAGTCGAACTCGAAGTGTTAGACCTAAAAATCAATATATATAATTCGTGTGAGTCATAAGCTCGTCCAAAAGATCGATTATGAGACACAGACCGATCAGAGTAGCCATTGAGCAATGTGGGATGGTAGGAGTGAATCGAACCATCACATGTGGGTTATCATCTTCATCTTCTGGATATGTTACTTGGATTTGATCACTTGAGACTACGGATAAGTCTTCCAAAGTAAGGGGATGCTCCGGGTCTGTGATAGACCTAATCAAATCTAGGTAAGACAATCACATTTAGCACAGGATCTTGATTGTTTAGATATAAGCAAAAAACTTACCAAAGATCTCATTAGAATCGATAGGTTGAATTTCTTCTTGGATAGGTTGATTTTTTGATTTTGGATCCGATAGTTGATTATCAATTGAATCAGATTCAATATTATCTTTTAATGAGATTTCATCAAATTTAATGATCTTTTGAGTTCTTGAATTTGATTGAAAGTGATTTGAATTTGATTTAATTTTGATGATTGGATTAGCGTTATCCATTTTTCTTGGAGAGTGTTCGAAAGTGAAGGTAATCCCACTTCAAAGAGAAAAAACTTTGATCCGAGATGTTTGAGCATTCAGTGGCCCTGGTGGTCCGTCGGTGCCCGGAGCTCGGGTGACAGTCTGGAAATCTGGCCAATTATGCAGTCGCAAGCAAGTCCATTCCACCAAATGCACCTCCATTGCTAGGCTCATCAAAATCTTGTAATGCCAAATGAATAACCAAAGATTTTCGAATGTGTACACCGCTCTTTCCGCCTCGCATTCCTGGCGTCATCCCCATTGTCAATCCATTTTTGCTCTGGAACCCTCGTCCTATTCATTTTCAAATTCTCATCATGTCCTGTCAAGGCCTTGATATAAAACTGTGGTGGTGCTCGATTTCTGGGGATCACATGTGTCGCATAAATCCATATCAACGGGTTATGATGCATAAATTTTATCAAGTACAATTGAGCAGGCATGTATTTGAACTCAGTATATTCAAGGAAGTTATGATTTTGGTACAGATATCTTTGGCCAGTTGCAATGAACTACATGGTTGGCATGTATGTTTGGATTTTTTTGGGGGGAAGTTGAGACAGGACAAGCACTAAAAATCTTTGAAAATCTTTGATTTTTTTGTCGAGACAAAATCTTGACGAGCAGGGAAATAGAGCTGACTATGGTGGAGGAGGCTTGCTTGTGTTCCTAACTTCCCAGATGATGCATTCACACTATAAAATCAATCATCCAGCTGGATAAGTGCATTGAAAACCAAGCCTGCTGCAACATTTTTGAGGTGGCAATCTTGTCAAAAACTCTTTGATTTTTCAATCCACCTGTGTAGGTCAACTTGTCTTGAGTTACATTGATCCTATTCCAATGATCAGTTTAAATCATACATGGTCTCAATTCATGATCAGAACTTGAGTTCTTAATCCTCATACAAAATGTTCATTGACACGAAGACAAAGGTGGTCATTGAATTCCTGAAGGGCTTCAATCCTTACTTTGATATGATTAAATTATTAAAGCTTGTGATTATATAGCCATATGATAGATCTTTTATAAATCTGTGTAAGGTCATTAATTAGGATGGAGATTTTATTTCAAAAGATCAACTTTTGAGAATAAGTCATACATATATATAATCCAGCTTATTCTTTTACGTAATGCCAAGGTATACAAAATAAAACTACGCAAGAAACGATCAATGGAAAATGAAATGGAAAAACGAGCAGATGAACTGAAGATTACAAATAGATGACGATATACATAACAAATGCAAAAAAACAAGGCTATGCTTTATACCTGTATCTTAGCATACTAAGGTTGAACTGTTATAAAAAAATTAAAGAACGGATTAAATAAAACGGGTGGTAAAATAGATAGTAAAAGACAATAAAAGACTTTTAGATGAGTAGACTTGTAAGGTTGAACTTGATGATGCTGAATATGATCACAAAACATATTAAAATATGTTAAGGAAATACTTGATGAAACTGAAAGAGCTCACTTGATGGGCCATGAACAACGGTGGAATTGATGGATTGAGTGTTGGTTGTGGAGTTGCTGGGGTTGGCAGTAGAGTTGCCAGTCTTGATATTAGTGAGGTTGCCAGCACCGACACTAGTAGGGTCACTAAGGTTGACACTGTTAGTAGAAGAATAGGTCGTAGCATTGTTCGTAATTGAAGTGTTGGAAGTAGCGGTGTCCGTGAGATTCTATGCAGAAAGTAGATGAAAATGAGCGTTTTTGAATTATTGTCAAAGATAGATTGACGTACAGGATGACCTGCTTTGGCACAGATGTTTTTGGCCAATGCGATTGACAACTCAAGGTCGGCTTCACCACATTGCTGAAAGAAGATAACAAGATAATTCAGTTGACCTTCAAAGTCATAAGAAGATACACAATAATAAGTGATAAGAATATACCCTTTGGTCTTTTGAGTAAAGCGCAGTGAAAGAAAAGGTACGATAAGAAAATTCGCCAATAAATAGTCAAAGAGAATAAAATGTATTAGTTCAATTCAATGCGGTCCCATGAGTTTTTCTTGGTTTGAGACTTACAACAACCGAGTATTTCTTTTCGAAAGGTAGGGTCAGTGCATGAGCATGAAGAGTCCGTAGGATCTAAAATATTTCCAAAGAAATTCTTTTATTGAATCAGTTACGATTTCCTTATACAAGATTCGTACTTGATGATATTAGATATTTTCAATGATACAAACTCACCGCTGCATCTTGTTCTTGAAGCGACCTGAAGTGAACATGTTACGGAACATGTTGGAATTGTAGACTGTGATTCCAGATTTACCAGCATGATTTTAACAATCATTCCCCGAGTTTGTTTTTCATATTCAAAAGTGAGAGATGTCTATTGAATAAGAAAGGACACTTACGACGTTGGCGATAGCATCACGAGTGATGAATCGACCGAGAGTCAATGTTGGGAATAGAACTAAAATATTAAGAGAAAGCATTTTGAGGATGTCTTTGTGTGTTGGAAAGTGAGAATTTCCTGATCTGAGATAGAGGGGAAGTCAGAAGTGAGTACATACATATGTATGTACAAAGCAAGGGATCGAAATCAAGATTCAAAACTCAAGATTGAGATAACGAGGGGAAGTCATAGAATCTAACGTGTTTTTGTACACTTCTAATGACGCAAAGGGTATAAATTGTATCCAAGTCGAGTGTCCAGCCAGACACGGCCAACATGGTGACGTCAACTTTCTCACAACTATGATCTCATCTTACGCAATAGAACACTTTGTGACTTTGTAAAAGAAATCCGAAGTCGAACACATTCAAAAACTCAATTTTAAATCTTCCAAAGAAAGGTGGAAAAAATATGTCTTCCTTACCTTATCTGCTATGACATCATGTCTTGACATGATTCAATAACTTAGCAAACTCCCACGCTGTCGCTCGAGACCCGAGCCCCAGTGAGGGACTTACGCCAAACTTGCACAAAGTCCTTGCTCGGCGGAATGTTTTGTGCAGTAGTGTCCTTGAAATCCATCTACAGAGCCCCGTACCAAAGATTATGTTATGGTCCAAAATGGGAATATGTCTGCATCCCTCGCGCACATAGTACATCAATTAGGGAATATCTTCACTTTAAAGACAAAATGATATGCCCTTATTGACTTAACTTTGCAGCAATTACACAACCAATTTACATACTACAGCACCGTTTGAGACAAGATTTTTGAGTTGAAATTGAAGTCTGAGGGGAGTACTTTCCTTGGGAAAACTTCATGTACTATGTGCGCAAGAGGAATCTGCACATATTTCCTCTTTGGGCCATAACATAATCTTTGGTAGGGGGCTCTGTAGATGGATTTCAAGGACACTCCTGCACAAAAAATCCCGCTGAGAAAGGACTTTGTGCAACTTTGGTGTAAGTCCGTTGTTGGGCTCAGGTTGCAAGCAACAGTGTGGGATTTTGCTAAGTTTGATGTCTCAAGCAGATCGGAGTGAAAGAAACTTAACAAAGTGCCACACCTCCATGAGCAAGGTTGAGGCCAAAGGGACTTGTGCCAGACTTGCACGCTCATCAAGATGAGCCCCAACACCAATTTTTCAGCCAGGTATACAGATCCAAATACATCAGATCCAGATGATGGGCAGGCTCTTGAGGCCAGATACCCCAGCCAATTTGGGGTTCAGATGAGGAGTTGGGAAAATTGAGGCATAGTCTACTGTGGCTGTGGAGCACCAAATCAGTAAAAACTGAGGAATAGAATATATTTTCACAAGATATCACATGAAACACCTGTTTACAGCCCGGTCAAGGATGATCCAACCCTGAGTTCAATTTGCTTGTCCACATCTTGTCTATTGATGCTGCCCAAACAACTCATTAATGGCTCCAAATGATTTGATCATCCAGATCATTGAGTACAAGAAAATCTTCTTTTTTCATTGCTTTATTAAACAAAACTCATCTTATGTCTCAAAAAGAACCACAAGACACTGGCGGAGGTGAACCAAATTGCACCCTGCAAAAGTCCAACCATCCTATGACCAAGCAAAGAGGATTCAATGATGAGCAATCCAAGATCATTCACATCAGGAAACTCTCAGTTCAACAAAGGATCAATCCACCTCACAATGACTAGAATGATGAAAGGCTTTGAATACATGGTGAGTTAGCTCAACAAAACCATCAGGGAATTACATGAAGAAATTAGCATTCTAAAAGCTGAACAAATAACTAATCAACCTAAGGACATGGTATTGACCCCCCCTCCCAATAACCACCCAAACACATTTCAAACCTCAAGCTTGGACCCACCCTTACCCATGATTGGCACACAATTCAAACAGCCAGACAACAACTAGACCGCCCCCAAAGAACTCAGAAATCAAGAAGTTTTAAGCTCCAACATCAATCATTCACAAGAGTCTAGATAAAGAACCTTTCAAAAACATGTCAAATGGTGAGATTTCCAATCAGATCAGCAAAGCGCTAGAATTGATCCATGCAAATATCAAAGGTCAACAAGTGAAGATTTGAGGTGTAGAAATTCTAAAATTAGGTGATGTACTACTAAATATGGACAACGGAATGTTCAAAAAGTGATCATTGGGGAACAAAAATCTCTGCTAGCTCATAAACACTTCAAAACAAACCAAACACGGTACCCCATCCTTTTCAACTTTGCTCCAGCAGAACTTGATGTTGAAGACAAATCATTGCCCAATAAAATCAGCCAACAAACCAACATCTCACAAGACACTATCCAAACAGTTAGATGGCTTAAGAACCTGCCCAACAAAAAGACCAAGCACAGCCCAATTATCATCAACTTACTCACAAAATACCTAGCACAGAACATTGAAAAATGTGGTAACTATGCTGATGGTAACAGATTTAAAAGTAAACACTATACTCAGGGTTGCACAATGTGTTTTAAGTGTCTGGAGCTTAAATATACTCACACTTCATGCAATAATGATGCTCATTGCTCCAATTGTGGTGACCCACACAACACCAGAGACTGCGAAAATAATGACACAGAACAAGTTTGTGCACAATGTGTAAATTTGAAAGCCAGAGAGCTCATGAGAAAATTGACAGATAGACTCTTAAGTGTAACCATCCACCCAAAAGCCTTCTTTGCCCAATTTTCAAGACAAAATTCAAGCTAAATTCCCCTCCACAGACTGAAAATGAGTCATTTCAACAATACCTCATCTCACAACAATCCACCCCAAACATCTAAATTTGATCTTCAAGCAGAAAACACACAAGACCTAACTGAATCATGTGATATTCCAATTAACCAAAGCAATTTGTCTATTTTCCATTTCAATTGTCAAAAATCACAATCTATCATGCTTGAACCACTCACCAAGGCCCTCTACACAGCATTAGACCTACAGGAACCATGGTTCAGCACACAATCACTATCTTTCCCAACCCACAAAGCCTGGCATATAATCTCAGCATACAACTATCACCCTTCAACCTGGGAAGAAAGATCCAGAGTTGTGCTCCATATCTCAAAACTCATACACTCCTGTCAATTCAAAATTCTCCCCGGCCTCTCAGACTTCATCCTCAGCATCTAGCTCAGACACCCAGAAAATCACATACCAAACCTAAGGCTAATAACTTGGTACAGTACATCAGACTCTCCACACAGTATTGCAACACTTGAACAATTGTTATGCAACCACCACAACTGACATATTCCAACATTACTTACAACCAATCCCAACCTCCACCACAGATTGTGGAACCCGCCAAATTATCAAGACACCAACACCCAAGCTAAAAAGGTTTTGTCAATTTTTAGCAACAAAGGTCTTAAAATCATTTCCCCTAAAGGATTCCCCACTTAATTCTCAACAGGCACAACCACCCCAGCTAACTATCTAGTGTGAGCAAACTCAAATGTTACAAATAGGATCTTGAGCAGTAAAGTGGTTACTTACAGACAGCATAGCATCAGACCACTACCCCATAGCTACATTCCTTGACATGTTTTTCCTACCTCCTGTACAATACCATATTAACATAAAGCACACTGACATGAACAAAGATCTGTTCCACAATAAACTACAGGATAAACTCCACCTCCACCCACCAGATTACAAAACCTGTGAAGGAATTTACCAAGGTGCAATTAAACTCTCAAACATTGTCTTGGCAGCACCTCAAGCCCAAGGAAAGAAGGTCAATACAAATTTGAAAAAATGTAAAAGCTGGTGGGACAACAAGAAACTTGATCCAATAATAAGCATCATAATTGAGCCCAACAATGGATGATCCAAACTGATTTCCCGGAAACACACAACTGTTATTCTCAAAGGGAAAAGTTCCTTCATGCCCAAATTTTCTTTACCAAGACTGACCATTGGAAGTCTTTCCTAGCGGAAAGCTCAAGTAACACAACAGTTGAAGCCTACAAGTATACCAAACCAAACTCCTCTAGTGAAGGTGCACCACTAATTGCCAGGATGGCTCACTTGCCACAGACATCAATAAACAGGCCAAACCACTGTTCATTGGTACCTCAGTTGCTCATATTGTGGCAGATCTCTGAAATCAATTGCACCCCATGTCATACAGCTGCCTGCCTCTCAAACTTACAAAGCTGACAAAGATTGTCACCAATGAACCCAACAAAAAAGCTAGATGTGGTGACAAAGTTTCAAACAAACTAATCAATTTGGCACTACCAGAAATTAAACAAGAAATGTGCAAACTCTTCCACTCCTGTTTCAAACTTGGCCACTTCCCAGATGGCTGGCTCACAGCCGTCATGATTATCATTCAAAAAGCTGGCAAAGACTCATACTTGGATCCCAACTCCCATAGACCAATCACTCTCTCAGTTGCTTTAGGATTTTCTTTGAAAAACTGATCATGGATCAAATAACCTACTCAGCAGAACCCTTCAAGATTGTATTGCAAAACCACATGGGGGGTAGAAATCAACACAGTACCAAACATTCTCTTACAATTCTTGTGTCTTGGATCAAAGAGCAATCACAGCTCCCAATCACTGGTCACTGGCAGGAGATTTTACGCTACAACAACTACAAAGATTAAACAAAGGCTATTCAGGACTAGCAACCAAGGAAGTCAAAAAGCTTATTACAGTAGTCTTGATCTCAAGAACCCTGTATGGTAGTATAGTATGGCTGACCCAAAAAGTGTTGGAGTTGAAGGTTGGTTGGTCAAGACAATCACCAATTACAATCTTTAGTAATACATACTAATCTTATGAATTATCAAGAAGGAATTTCAGTTGATGAAGATTGGACTAACAAGACTCGGGGAGGAAATAAAATTAGTGGAGGATAGTTATTCAGGGGTTTCTTTTTGTTTTGATTCTGATTCTCTTATATTTAGCGCTCTCTGTGTTCCCCTTTGAAAATCTTGTTCTTCATATCTTTTAATTAATTGAACAAGATATTTGAAGGTATTGTATCTCTTGTCATAATGATGTTAAAGATTGGTGTTACTAATTTGTTGCATGTTATTTGTGGGATCCATTTCTCTTCTATCTTTCTCTATATCATTCATTTCTCTATTTACTTTCCTTTGTCAGGTTAGTGAGCTTAGAGCTCATTTGTCAATCTTTGTCCTCAGCAGTGTCTTTTCAACACTTGACTGAGATCTTTTGTCTTTACCTTTCTAAAGGTACCTGCAGTGTTTGTGAAAATCTTACAAAAAGCCCAGAAATGGCTAACAAAGTTTTTGGGACTATACAGAACAGCACAAATAGAATAGCAATCAGGGCATTCATAGGCCCGTTCTGATGAAATTGTCAACCATGATGATTAGTTACCACCTTTCTCATCAATAGCTGTTTGGGGACATAAAATTTTCTTCTGAAATGTCTTTTGGCCCCAGTATCACACCCAACCTTCACCTGTATAGAGCATGGATTACTCAACATCCACCCAGGAACCATTCAAGATGTCATCAAATTGAATGAATTCAAAACAATGACAGTGTGAAATAGTGAGACCATCTATGCTCACCTCATTGTGCCATGGGTAGATAATATGGGTACACTGACACATTTTGATCTGAATAAAGAAGATGCTGAAAAAATCATTCCATGTCAAATTGAGGAGGAAGAAAATGATAAGAAACCACTGGTGATATCCACTGATAGATCAGTGAACACAGAAGGTGGAGGCGCAGCTGCAGTCCCAAGGAAATCAGTCAAGCTCAATCAGTCCACTCTCTAGAGTCCCTGGAGTACTAGTGGGTGTGAATAATATGATCCCCTTGAACTCATGATACATAAGCATCCGGTTGTCCTAGGCAAACCTAGAAGCTCAAGTATATGAGTTCCTAGGTTTCTTAGGGGTACCCCCAGACCAAGAAAGATTGGAGGTAGGCCTACTGGTCTGCGTAGATGGGGAGCTCTGCACGGTGGGCTAGGCATCCCCACTACAACTACTACTATACTACAAGATCAATCAAGGAGGAACGCCAGAAAGACAAAAGGAAAACCAAACAGAGAAAACAACGTGTTTGTAGCACCTACCACTACTACCCCTGGCTGAATTGGTCACAGTAATGGGGGCGGGCAGGAGGAGAAAGAAAAAGCTTAACACACAAGGGAACTTGTGGAATAAGCAGACTTCCAGTGACAATAGGAAAGGATTGTAGGAGGGGTCTGTGAGAGCAGGCAAAACAGGGGAAAAGATCAGTATATGTGTTAAATACAGGTATCCCCCAATAGAGGAATACTGTTTCACCTTTTACAGACTCTCTACACACATTGTGGAAATAGATGGTACTGTTGTGCCTTTGGGTACTATCTTCCATAAACTAGGCTGAAAATGTTTCAAATCATGAGACAGAACTCTTAGGACTACTTTCAGCGGCAGAACTAGAAAGCAATACAGCCAGAAGACAACACTCCCATTCACTTCTAGCAATTTTCTGCAAACAATCAAGCAGCTCCAAGCCTCGCCCATGAGATACCAAAATAATTGTCCGGGAAAAATCTTCAAATCAAAATTTACACATCCTTAAAGAAACTGCCAATGAGAGACAAAATTTGTTTCTACTGGACCCAAGGCCACAAAGGAGTGAAATTGAATGAACTGGCTGGTAAGTTCTTTTTTGTCAAGACTGACTTAATTGTGACTGATGAGTGTCACCCAAGGTTGGTAAAACGGCTGGTGCAGATTCACGGGGTAATGGCGTGGGCGTCACAGGGCTGGGGTTTAGATATTGGCTGTAAGGATTTTGGCTGGAATAGATGGAATTGGTTTGCTGGAAGCACTTGAGCCAGGTATTTGAGAGGTTGTGGCGGTTGCTGCTACTTTTCCTGCTAACAGATCCCGTACCGTTTGTGGTAGAGTAAGCGTTTCTTGACGTGCTTCTGCAAGGGCTTTGTTTTGCAGCTTAAGTCCTGCAATCTGCTTGTGCAATGACTCCACAGTGTCTTGTTTGTTTGAAATTGGGTCCAAGGTTTTGCAGGTCAAAGTGGGATTGGTCAAAGATACTGCAGAGCATTGTGCTAGAGGCGTGTCTTCTTGGAAGTGTCCTGATGGATGTGGTGTTGCTCCTAGCAGTTTCTGAGAGTGGAACTCAATCACTGTCTTCTTGGTTGCTGATGGAGAGATAGTCAGAGGCAAAAAGTGAACAGTGGATAATTTTGCTGGGCTGAGTTTGTGGCTAGAGGCACACAGAATCCAATGAGTTGGCGCAAGTGATCCCAAAGCTGACGCTTCTGGTATCTGTAAGTACCTCAGAGGATCAGGGGCTGCTGGTGACTCCAAATTTCTTTTTGTCTTGCCTTCAGGGCTAATCATATGAGTGACTCAGGATTTTCACAAAAGTTGTCAGGTTTCTGAGACTTTCTGCCTATCATTCACTGAGTTCAAATTTGCAGAGTTGTAGATACAATTGAATTGTGATTGCCAGAGTGAGGTGCCAATGACAGAAGTATAATTACAGCTGGTAATCCAAGTGACATATGACAGATAGTGCAGAGTGACAGAAAAAAGAAAAAAAATTGATGTGAAGATTGAAGGGATTGATGTTTAAGGTTCTAATTTAACTTGAATCTTGTTGTTTTTTTTAAGTGCGCAAGTCAAAAAAAGTGTAAGGTTGTTGTGGAACCTTCACTGAGAGTCCGGAAGCTTGTCCGGAACGACTTCTCACAAGAGCACAGAAGGACTTGGAACTTTGTTATGATTTTGAACTAGCTCCAAAAAGTCCAAGGTGAAGCTCTCTGAGGAGTCAGTAACACTCTAGAATAGAAAGAACAAGAGAGAAAATAGGGAAAGGGAATCTCACCTAGCTCCAAAAATTCCAAGGTGATGCTCTCTGAGGAGTGAGGACTCTCCAAAGCCAGCCATTGGAGAGAATTATATAATGAAACTATCTAATCTCATAACCTTCTGCCTACACGTGTATCTTTACACACCTATGGTGGAGGCGCTGAGGCTTGTCTCTGAGATGTTAAAATCCCCTCAAAAAGCAAAAAATGGTAAATAAAAATGGTTCAAAAATAGCATCTTTTGTATCTCATAATAGTACTTCTGCACATCCCATCATCAAAAGCCAATAAAGCATCTCACCAAAAAGGTCATCCTCATTACAATCATCATCCTCAGACCCCTCATCTAAATCAAAAGTGACAGGTTGTCCTGCTGAAACTCTAATATTGAATGATTTTAAATCAAAGATGGTTTCTATAAACCCACTCTCAGTAAAATCCTCTCGGCCTTCTACCTGATCCACCTGATTTTTATCATGGATTCCATTGTCAAACTCTTGAACTTGGTCAAAATCTTCAAATTGAGGATCTAAATCTTGTGATTCATCACTAGCAGCAGTTTGGTTGATATTAGTGGTTGGTCTGAGCACTTGGTTTGGTTTCTTGGCTTCAAGGTCCATCTCAATTTGGGACATCATCTTCAATGTTCAGACATTCATCCAAGGGCGCGACTTGGTCTTCTGAGAACCCATGGGCAAAAAGAGGCTCTCAACACCAGCAGCATGGGGTACAATTTCTAAAAGCTTGATGGTGGATGTCTTGAGCTCTTGAGTGTGTGGATTAGCTGGTACTTTCAACCAATAATTCAAGGTAGAACAACCTAAATAACAATCAAGATCAGTTAAAATATCTCATCTTGTATGATAATGAGAAATTACAACTTGCCATCTGGAGTTATACAAAACGGACCCTTGGAGTTGTAGTATTGTAAGACTTGTGTGATGAGGTTTTTACATTTGATCTGTTTAAACTTCCAAGCCTTTGCAAGTTTTACTATAGCTTGCGTGAAATGACTGATATTGTATCTTTGAAATGCAGCAATCTGACAAAACTGAGGAGTAAGAAAAAAACAAGGATGTAGGCTGGTTTGTCAAAGACTTTACATTGCTTGTTGATTGTTTGAATACAGCAATATTTGAAGGTTGAATATTGAGCATCAACTCTCATCTCTTTGAGCCTCATGTACATCACAATCACCTTGCTCCACACTTCACCAACAGTAGTATGCGCAAGTTCTAATTTTGCAATCATATCCATAACTGGCTGAAGTACTCGGACTTAGACATCATTTGAAGCAAAGTGAAATCAATTGGAAACAATGTCACTGATGCTCTTCTTGATTGAAGGAGCATCTGTTGATCAATTGATGGAAGTCTCAGCTCTTTGTTGAGATTGGCTAGCTTGGCTTTGTCATATGTCTTGAAGTGATGCAGTGAGCTGAAATCATGGATGAGTTGAGACTTTGGAACCATTGGGGAAAGGCTACTGTCACTTGTGTCAGTTGTTGTTTCCAGTTGACACTTTGATCACCCAGTCTTTTCATTATTCTCAGCAATCATAAGGCCCTGTTTGGTTTGATCAACCAAATACTATTTGACAAAATTTCACACCAAAACTTGGAAATTTCATCAAATAGTATTTTGGTCCAATCTTGGCCAAATAGGGATTTTCAAACTACTTGCAAGCTCTATTTGATCAAAGATTTTCAAATAGAGGTTCAAATAGAGATAGAGCCTTTTGGCTCTATTTCAGACCAAATAGTCCTATTTGCCCCTCCTCCATTGCCCTTCATTGTCACTCCTGTTCTCCTTTTATCACTACCCACACACCCCTTTCCGTTTTCTTCATCACTTTAAATTGCTTGTTTCCTTTGACCTCATAGAATCTCATTCAACCACTCAATCTGCTCTCTTCCGTTCCATTTCTTCCGCTCCATTCTGATTTTGACATTGCTTGTTGCCTTTGACCTCACAGACTCTCATCCAACCACCCAATCAGCTCTCTTCCGTTCCATTTCTTCCGTTCTGTTCTTACATTCTTTGATACACCGGTGACTTGATCACCCAGTCCACTATCATCTCATCGCTCCAATTTCACTCTTACGTTGAGTCACTCTGGTTTTATTCCATCTTCTAGCTAGCTGAGGAATGAATCTTAGGTAAGTGTTTGTTCATCTTTATTTCCTTTGTCATCACCTTTAGCTAAACCTAACATTTTCCAACTCTAGTTAATTATCGATGGATATCACCAATCAAATGCCCTTAACCAAAATCAAAACTGAATCTGGCAAACAACTCAAAGCCAAATGGGACCCTGATGACCATCAAGCGATGATTGATGTCCTTCTTGCTGAATGCTAGCCTGCGGATGGCAAACCGATCGGACCCAAAAACGCTATAACTGCCCATTCGTTCAAACCCAGGACTTGGGAAAAGGTGGTTGAAAGACTCCGAGAAAGCAAAGAAAAACAAATCAATGGGATCACTCACATTAGCTTAGTTAAAAATACAGATACCTGCAAGACTCAATTTCATGCGGTAAGATTCTCTTTTTATCTTTCATTCTTTTTCCTTTTGATTGCTTATTGACCACGTTTGTTTTTTTGGACTTTTCTTGATCTAATCAAACATTGTAGTTACGCCAGCTTTACAACAACTACAAATATCTTGACCGTTGTAGAACTCTTTCAGAACTAGCTGAAAGCAGAGCTGAGGAGGGGAAGTAAGAAGACAACAAAAGACAAACAACCACAAAAGGAACAATAATAAGTCTTGAGTGGTGAATGAAAGACTTCAAACAGAGAAATGCCCTTCTCAATAAGGGACTTTGATTACTATGAATTAAATTTAAGTCCTGTAAGACTTTGGATTAATAAAAACCAGGCTAAAAGAGGACAATAATTTCAAAGATAACACTTTCTAGGCGCACTCAGGCACCAATACCAATGAGCAAATGAGTACCAAACTCAACAGGAAATTATTAAAAGAGAAATAAGGGTCTAGTATTATAAAATTCCAACTCTTACTAGTTGTTTAACCTGAATAATGATAATAAAAAGATACAAGCTTATTCTACTATTCTAATAATAATTTTTGCTGATTAAAAAAGGGGACAAAAGTCCCTACAAATGATACCAACTTATATATAAAAAAATAAGAGCACACAAAGAAAGAAAGATTACAAAAATCCACCCTCAAACTCGAAATTCCACTTCCACTAGCTTTTACACACAGTTCTCATCAATCAAACCCCAAATTAAATTTGATAAACACATTCACTACACACACATTAATAATTAACAAATTTTTAAGCACACAATTCCCACTAAAACTTGGCTGTTTACCACAAAATCTGAAATTCCGCCCATTTACCCTTCAAGCTCAAATTAAAATGAAATGAGAAGTCATATGAAAATTCTGAGGAGACAGAAAGAAAGAGAATCTTCCGCTCTACAACTTTGCTCAGCAAAGCTAAACTCTAACTCTAATGGATCTACCCTTAAAAAGCAAATGAAAATCAAAGGAAAAATTCGAAATTGTAATTTACCCAGTTTACCACTTGTATTACCACTAATGACAGTTGATCTGATTATTAAAGTTAATTTTGAGTTGAAAATGCGCCAGTAGAATCTACCCCAACCAACATCTACTCTGCAAAAGTGTTGTGGTACCCTTAATTCAAGGTTTCATGATCAGAACTTCAAATTTCTCAGTTGTGGAATGTGATTTTCGAATTTCATAATGTCGAAAATTGCAATATGTGAATGTGAATTATAATTTTCAATGTTGTTAGAGCACCCACTATGGTTGCGTTAACGACCTGATTTAGCGGTCCCGTAACGCTAAAATTCCCATCGGTCCACTATGGGCTTGATTTAGACCTGCGGTCCGGACGACCGCGTCAGATCTTGCACTCCGTGTGTGTAGATCTACACAAGTCTACGACATGATTTATCGTAGGATAATCCATCAAGAACTATACTTTTCAAAACTTCAAACTTCAAAACACCACAATTCACTCCACATTTCCAACTTCGAATCTCAAGACTTCAACTTCAAACTTCAAACTTCGAATCTCAAGACTTCAAACTTCAAACTTCAAATCTCAAGACTTCAACTTCATACTTTAAACTTCGAATCTCAAGACTTCAAACTTTATACTACAAACTTTATACTTCATACTTCAAATCTCAAGACATCATACTTCGAATCTCAAGACATCATACTTCATACATCATCCTTCAAACTTCAAACTTCAAAATCAATCTTTTCATGTCAGTTCCTCCAGCCTCAGCCTCAGCCCCAGCCTCAGCCTCAGCCCCAGCCTCAGCCTCAGCCCCACCCCCTCCAAAACGAGGGGACAAGTGGACTGAACCCGAAGTCGAACAGCTTGCAATATCGTGGGTCGTCACTAGCACTCGACCAGAGTTTTCGAACAACATGTCAAGCGATCAATTCTTCGAATCGGTTTCAATTCATTTCAATGAACACTCCGTAACGAAGCGCACAGGCAAGATGTGCAAGGGCCAGTAAGTTTAGTTCCATATTGAATGTTTTTTATTACAAAGTTTACTGACTTCCACCTTTCAGGTGGCGTACTTTGTATCCAGCAACACAGAAATTCTCCGGTATCTACGCTCGTTTGGTCCATGATCCCCCATCCGGCTCATCTCCTGACACTTGGATCAGCGATGCGATGAAGAACTTTCAGGTCGAGACAAAATCCCCATTCAAACATCTATCTGCTTGGCAGAAGCTTCGGTACGAACCCAAATGGAATGTCAACATCATCAATCAACACAGCCATCCCCCTCCAGCACCCCCTCCAGAAGTCATTCCTCCTTCAGATGCGACTGGAGAGGAATTAACTCCATCCACTTCAGCAAATCATCCTCGGCCTGATGATAGAGGCGAGCGTCCAATCGGTGGAAAGGCTGCAAAGAAGCAGCGTCTGGATTCGAAAAAACAAGCGACCGATGAGACCGCCAGAATCGATGCGATCACAGCATTCACAGCTGTAGCAAGTCAAAGAGCCGAAGCGAGCGAAGAATCTAATCGGATTGCAAGTAACTTAATGACAAGCGAGCTCAAAAGCAAAGATCTCGAAATTGCTCGAGCAAATGAGGACGATTGTCCTGATGAGATTTCAAAGAAAATATTACGAGGCTTGAAAGAAGAAGTTGCTAAGCGATATCAATAGGTTAAGTTTGTTTTTCATTTCATCATCTCATCATACTCGCTGAACAATTACTCATTTTCCTCATATTTATTTAAAATACATACAATTATTATTCGACAAACAACTTCAATGTATAATACTTATTTATAATTAGTGACTCGAACCCAATCCAAATGTATCGCACAAAAGGTTTTAATGTATAATAGTTTTATAATTGCTGAATTGAGAATTTATAATAAAATTAATTTTAATATTATCATATCATTGACCTGCTTCCTTCAGCCAAAGGTCCATCGTGAGATCGCGCTGAAGCTGTTGATGAGCATTCGAATTCCTCAGAAGCAGAGTATTCTGAAGGTACGTCATGAGAGTATTGTGTACAACTGGATCTTGTAGTTTAGGAATGATCCTTGTTTGTGACGTGTATGCTTCAATTATAGGATCGAGTGTGCCTCGATCCTGGATGATCATGTTGTGTAAAACAATACAACACATCATCGCTGAATGCATATCAATTAGATACCACATTCGACATGGCATTTGGGTTATTGCAAATCGGATTTGTATTACTCCAAATGCCCGTTCTATATCCTTTCTAGCTCCCTCTTGAGCTTCAGCAAACAGTTTTGCTGCTGGTGATTGACGATCCCGTGGTGCTTTAACGATTGTTGGCCAGTCGGGATAAATACCATCCCCCAAATAATACCCTTGCTTATATAAATGTCCATTTACCGTGAAATGAACCTCGTCTTCGTTTCCTGTAAAAGAGCCATCTTTCAGCTCATGAATTCGAATTGAAGTTGAAAGAGATTGAGTTGAAAATTAACTGACCTTTGAGGAAGTCAGCAAAGAGAAAGGACCGGTTCAGAACATTGATATCATTCAATGAACCTGGAGTTCCAAAGAATGCATGCCAGATCGTAAGATCTTGGGATGCAACTGCTTCAAGGATAACAGTTGGAGTATGTTCTTTTCCTTCAAACTGCCCACTCCATCCGAGTGGGCAGTTCTTCCACGCCCAGTGCATCCCGTCCAGACTACCCTTGCAGCCAGGAAGCCCACGGAGCTCGTATTCTTTCATGATTCGAGTGAGCTCTGCGGGATTTGGTGGTCGAAGATAATCATGACCATAGATTTCATTGATGTGTTTCATGAATAACTTCAGACACAGGATTGCTGTTGTCTCGCCGATTCCAACATAATCATCCGTTGCATCGGCTGGAATTCCGAGAGTGAGTTGTTTCAATGCACAAACAACCTTCTGATACACTGTGAGTCCCATCACTCCACATGCATCAGGCTTTTGAACCCAAAACCGATGATGTATTTGCAAGTCTTTGATGATTCTCAAGCATAGATCCTTGCTCATTCGAAATCGACGTTCAAATTTTGATTCATATCTGGCATTGGGTGCGAAGTAGTCTTCGTAGAGTTGTTTACCGCGAGCGACGCGGTTTCTATCTATTCGTATACGAGTATGAGGTAAAGAAGGACGTGGCAGGAGGTCGTTGAAAAGGAAGTCGAAGACCATTTGGTCATTGTCCTGCTGCTCATCGTCGTCGTTTGAAGACTTCAAAAGACGGACAATTTGTCTTTTCAAGGCACTCGGAGCAGGCATTTGATGGATATAATTTTTTGGATGAATGTTTTGAGAAATAAATTAATTCATTTCAAAATCAAACCACTGTGGATCTGATTGATCCACAGTGATTTATCGTTGGTAAATCAAGTCTTACATCAACCCGTAGTGGATTTCATGCGGTTACCAACTTTGGTAAAAACCGCATGATCAAATTTCGCGGTCAGGAACGCAAAATCTACGATAAATCACCGTCAACATAGCGGATGCTCTTAGTGCTGAACTTTGTTGTGGTACCCTTGAAGTATATTGTTCCCTTATCTTCTACCCCAAAGCTTATTTCAGTTTACCACTGCCCCAATTATTCAGAGTCTTCAATTTTCGAAATTCAGCCTTATTTAAACCCATAGCAGAAAACCCATAATTCCCTATATCACTCCTCAAAACCATAAATAAATTAATCACCCATCTTTAACCCCATAATTTCGACTTTTTGCTCCAATTCCTTCATTACCACATAACACATAACCCATAAAAAAATAAAAATAAAAATAAAAATAAAAATAAAAATAAAAATATAAAATATAAAATAAATATGATAAAAAATAAAAAATTGAATTAATTAAATTATAAAAAATAAAAAATAAAAATTAACTTAAAGAATAAATAAATATATTAAATAATAATATATTAAAAATAAATTGTATTGATAATAAATTTTAAAAATAAAAAAATATGATAAAGTTAAAAATAAAAATAAAATTTTAAAAATAAAAATTAAAAAATATGAACTAAATTATAAATTTGATTAAAAATATTAATGTTATATATATAAACAAATAAATAAAATATATAAATAAATAAATAAATAAAGTGATAAGTAATATAGAATAAATAAAATAAAAAATTGATTAATTAAAAAAAATAAATAAAATAAAAAATATATTTAAAATTAAAAAATTAAATTAAATTCGAAATCAGCAAGTTCTGATTTCCACACCGTCTCAGTGGGGCTGGGTGGGTTGATGGCTGCATCACGCTACCAGATCAAGTCTGGGAGCCAATCCTCAAAGAGAAGGTAAGTGGATTGATTCTTTTATCTCTACTTAATCATTTTTCTCATACTGATGCTTCATATGCTTACAGGACAAAAAGAAATCTAAGGACTACCTTGCTGTAAAGGTAGACCTTGTCCGCTTTTTAACAAACTGGCTCTGTTGATTGAGGGCCACCAAGCGACTGTCAAGTACGTCAAATCGGCATTATTGAACCCACCTCAAGACCAACCTCCAACACCTTCCACTTTGACTTTGACTGACAAGGCAACTACATCTACTAACACTGACTCACCAGTGTCGTCCCATTCCAACTTACCTCGAGTTGAAGATCATCCCATCCACAACAATCCAATTAACTCCTCTGCCTCAGAAGACTCTCTGACCAATTGTCATGGAGAGTTGGCCGTTGCCCTAAAGTAATGGGCTCCGGTGCACAGGAAGAAGCGCTCTGATGTTGACATTGTTGACTGTCTGTTGAGCAACCTTCAAGACATGGGTTCATTTTTTAAATCATCAACTTCTTCAGCTTCAAGCGCTGTTGAGTCAACCACCCAATTGTTAAGTGCTACCAGGGATTCACCTCACGCTCAAGCAGTTGCCTTGGTCTACAAATCTCAAGCTGATGCGCTTCTTTCAGACTCCATAAATGCGCTCAACTACATTACGAGCACTAGTGTGACAAAGATTGAAAATTTCTTCCGCATTTTGAGGTCTAAGATGAAAGGATGGAGATGAAGATAAGAATAAAAAAAGAGAAGAATGTGATTGATGAAAAGCATGATAAAAAAACTCACCTTGCTGCTTTTTTTCCCACTCTTGTAAATGATAACGGGCTTTGCAATAAGGAACAAGACAAGTCCCAGTAAGCGCAAAGCCTGTGTCACCAAGATAGTATTTTCCTGTAGGAATTGCAAGGTCTTGATTCTGAGCCATGCTTCAAAGCGCACCATTGGCCATACTTCCTTCAGCTCCAACCAATAAATAAATAAACTCCATATTGAAGCTACACACAGCCAGGACGTTTTGAGATGTGTAGCCTTTGAGATTGAGGAAAGGAAGGAACTCAGAAGCTGGTGGAGTGACCAGAATGTGTGTACCATCAATTGCGCCAAGGCAGTCTGTAAAACAAGGCATGAACTTCGTATTCTCAGTAAAGGTATCTGGGAGTGGTGTATTGGCATTTGGAAGAGGAATGTATTTTTCAAGCAACTCTCTGTTATCGGAAATTCCCTTGACAAGGTGATTGATTGTCCTGTTCAAGAGACAACAAGTCAGAGAGCTGAAAGACAAAAGACAAAAGTGAAAAGATTTTAAAAAACACTAACTTAGAAATGCTATCAGCAGAGCGCAGAAAGCGGTTCTGAAGTTTGCAATTTGAGAGACTGGTGATAATAGTATAGAGCAGTAGAGCCAATTTCTCAGTTGAAGTCATTGAATGTGAGTCAAAAATAATTCCCGCATCTTTGAGAACCGAGCGTAGTTCAAAGAAGACATGTTAAAAGACAATCAAGACAGTAGTCTTGAAATGTGGTTTGATTTGATTTAATGTGTTATTGTATTGTTTGAGTTCTTAGACGAGTTTATGTTTTTCCCCAATAACAATGTCGAACATCATTCCCAATATGTTTTCCCGATGAATTTTGACTTATATGTATCTGGCTGTGTCCTTTGACTTTGTCTCTCTTTCCTTATCTTTTGGGAAAGAGAGTAAGTCTTTCTTTTAAATTCACTATTATAATATTACTAATATTCATTTTTATATACATGTTAGAATTTCCTTTAGATCACCTATCAGAGCTTTTGAGCTTACTTTTTATTTCTCACTTTAATCATTTCCTCCCGAACCTTTAGGTATAATCTTATCAGTCATATTACCTTACTCTCAATAGTCTAATTTGTTTATTTCTTTCTCTCGTTTTGATTATTGTTGTTTAGGTTAGCAAGGTCTGCATACCTTAGCTGTTGGAGAAGAGTGCTAACGACAAGCACTATCATATTAGGTGTTTGTTACGGTCTTCCAAGCCATTTACAAGACATGCTTGTGCATGCCAGATGAAAAACAATATTGTTTGGATTGTTGATGAGCTTTTCAATCCACGCTTGACCACTGAGAATGGAGGTGAGGCGTGGTGTTTTGCAGAGCTGCGGAAGGAGCTGTCAAATGCAAGTCTGAGTTGCAGTGCTCATGTATGAGAACATGGCAAAGTGTTGCTTTTGGATAGCAAGAACTTGTTTAATAAATTTCAATTTTAATAGCTGTTCATTATTGTTGTGATCAAGAGTATTCAGCGCTCTCAAAATACCTTGAGGGCGGCGCTGAACTTGGTTTGAGCCAAGATTTTGTGACAACATTGTACAACACCAGTGGTTTTGTGATGTGTAGTTGGTTTTGGTTTGTAGAAGCACAAAGAAGAATGAGAACAGGAATGAATGAGACAAGAGATGAAAGAGAATGAAAGAGGACAAGAAGAATGAAGAAAAAAAGAAGGGTGATGATGGTGATGATGAACAACAAGGATGAAGGTGAACAATCACCTTTACATACAACTCAATGAGATTGAGATCGTAAATACAACTTGAGATCATTGTGAACAAAGACCAATCTGATCATCACGAGGTCAACAGACGTCTGTTGACCTTTTTTGGTTTGCTGTTTGGTAGCAACAATCTCAGAATTACATGTTTTTCAATCCGCCCCTTGAAATAGGGGCAAATCAAAATTGGGTTTTCCAATCGAATAATTACACAAAACAAACCAAACGGGACCTAAGTTATTTGTATTCAGATTTTTTTGAGATTGAGATTGACGGGCATTTCTTGGTTACATGATCAGCTAATCTATCTGGCTTTTTGTCCATCGTAGTCTTGCAGTGCTGACACTGAGCCTGGCGGTGGTTTGTTGATGCATTCACTTCAGCGGACATCAAGAACCCAGTCCATCGCTTTCCAAAAGCACCGCTAGGTTGGTTCCACTTGGCTGAGGCTGACTTTGACAAGGATGATTTGACTTTTGGCATGATATGCTGACAGTGATGTGTTAAGTAGAACACTTTGAGGTGTGATTTGAAAAATTTATTGATGCAAACAAGAATTTCTAACCCATCATCACACGATAAATGGGTTGAATAGACCTAAACCTAGCATGGGCACGCCACCCCCAAAATTGAGCCCAAAAGCCCTGCCCCTGGGGCAGTCCAATTGCGCCCTGTCAATCACGTGAGTGGCAATGCTCTAAGAATGATGTAGGCCACCTTTCACCGGTGAACAGGTGACCTGTGTCACTTGCAAATTGACCTCTGGTGGTCGGTCTTCTCAACTTTGAATCTACCAAACAAGACACTATGCTCGCTATCCAGTCCATCAGATGGTGCTCGACCAAAGCAAGAATGTGTGGTGAGCAAAGTCGCTTGTTATGTGACTACCATTTTTTTTTTCATTGCTTAAAGTGTTTTTGGAGCCGTTAGGCTATCAAACACTATGTAATATGTCCAGCACCAGTAAAACCCCTCTGGCTGTTTCAGGGGAAAGGTAGCTGTTGGCTGTTTCATCTAGAGTACACATTGTATATGAGAATATGGAGAAAAGGGTGGTGAAGTAGGGGGTAGTAAATGTATCATTCATTGGGGTGTAATCTGTCTGGTGGTCCGGGCTCATCCATTACTCTGGCCCAAATCCACCTGTTATTAAAACACCAGGTGGAATTGCAGAATTTTCTGATGGTCTTGAAGTTTTTGGGGTTTGACAAGATTCTCTTGTCTATCTTGGAGTTGTGTTCTTGTAATTCGTGTTCAAATGTAACTTGTTGTTGTTCGTATGTCTGGCAAACAAAAAGAAAATGATCAACAGTCTCTATGCCCTCTTGGCAGTCGCAGCCTGGGTCCGTGAGTTGTTTAAAACGGCTTAAATAGGCATTGAGGGGGACGTGGCCCGACCGTAATTGTGTGATTGTGGCAATTTCGTGTTTGAGTAGCGGAGCTAGTCCGTCGAGGTGTTGTTTGGGCCTAGGTTTGTGGCCCAGTTGTTTGGTGTCGTTCTGGTCAAAGTGTTCCGTCTGCTCCTTCTTCCATTCTTTGATGGCAGATAGGAAGGCTGCAGTGTTTGGGGTGTCGGTGAAAGTGCTGGGCAGTGGTTGTTTTGCCAGTGAGTTGGCTAGCTTATCCGCTTCTTTGTTACCTGGAATGCCCTTATGTCCTGGGCACCATCTTATGGTAACTTTCATGTTCGGGAAACTGTGGTGGAGACATTGGAGGATTTTAAATGTTTTCTGTTGATTATCTAGTGATGAAACAGAAGAGGAATTGGATTTTAGGTCCTTTATCACTCCTTGATTGTCTAGGACAATCGTTGTTCGGTGGGTGGCTGGGGTTTCCTTTTCCATAGCAATCTTCAGCCCCAACTGGACACCACGGTACTCAGCTTGGTATATCCCATGTGTGAGGGTAGGGTACTCTTTTGGAGTACTCTATGCTCACTAAAGTAGGTAATATGTTTTTTTATAATAAATTTTATTTATTAATTACCAAGATAATAATAATAGTAATTACAAATATAGTTTTTAATAGAGATGATAGGAAGAGATGAGTGAAGGATGGATCCCAAGGTCCTTCCTTTGATCTTTATAGTATCAGATTAAAGAGTGATATATAGTTCACTAAACTGGTTGTCCTTAAAGTCACCAACTTATGGTTGTTCTTAAGGTCACCAGCCTGACAGTTCTTCTTAAGGTCACTAGCCTACAGTTGTTGAGGTCACTAACCTTAATGCTAATTCTGCTTGAGGGAAGCAGAGGATCCAAGGATGAGTTGAAGAATATATTACTTACTTTTAATCAGGAAGCTGATTAAAGTTTAAGAAGTGAATCACTAGTCTTATTACTTATAAGACTCTTGATAATATACTTCAGTAGAACTTTAATTGTTCTTTAAAAGTAATGTGTAATAATAGCTTGGGGATCTTGTGAAGGTTGAGAGAAGAGGGGTTTATATATTCTTCTTCTCTAAACCTAATTGCAATGATATTTGTTCATATCACTACATTGGTTCAGGGTTATAATAATAATATTTATTATTATTATTTTTGTTAATGCTTAATTACATATATGTGTTAAGTATGATATGTAGTATAAGCATATTAACTCTTGAGACTGAGT
Source organism: Melampsora americana (assembly GCA_022264835.1). Lineage (NCBI taxonomy): Eukaryota > Fungi > Basidiomycota > Pucciniomycetes > Pucciniales > Melampsoraceae > Melampsora > Melampsora americana. Next base: position 136,585 of record JAIFHY010000093.1, on the reverse strand, counting down.
TATGAGTTGTATTTAATGGTTTTTTATATGTTTTTATATATTACATGTTGCTACATATGGTTATTAGGTTGTGTGTATATGTAATTAGGTTTTTATAACATCATATTACATATTCCACTTTGTTCTTATGTTATATGTATATGTAACTAGTGTTTTCTTGAGTTTACATATATATATAATGGTATTTTAATTATTATAAGTTAGTCTTTGGGTACATGTATATGTACCCAGGGCTGACACCATGAGACCGCGCTGGTCCAAGATGTGTTGTCTTGTATTCTTTGGTGTTGGCGCACCATGCTGCCGCAGCGGTGGTCTTTCCCGGTATTCGAGATCCATCCGTGAAGATGAGCAGGTGGTGAGGATTTGGTCTTAGTCGGAGGGCGTTCGCGGTTGCCATAGACTCCACCTCCTGGATTACCGTGGAGTAGTTCGGGGGTCGAGTTAGTGTTGAGGCCGGGTTAACCGGAAGTTGGATCACAAATTCTTCAAACTTCCTATGAAGGGGATGTTGGAAAAAAAGGTGAAATGGGTTTTTGTGACTTTTCGGGGTGGTGTGTTGTGTTGTGCTTGTTGTATGATTTGGAAGAAGGGGTGGTCTTTAGACTTAGCTAATGATTGAGCCATGAAGCTCAGTGCTTTGCCTTGGAAACGGTCCTTGGGAGGCGTCAGATTGAGGTCGTGGCGTAAGAAACTTGTTGGTGTGGTGCTCAGGGCTCCCAGCGCCGCCCTTGCGCAGGTGTTGTCAATTTTTGACATTTGTTGGGTGAAGAAAACTGGAGGCTCTATTGGTAGCCATGCCATTGCTCCGTAATCGGTGGCCAAGTGTATGGATGTCGTAATTAGGGTATGGAGGAGCTTAGGTGGAATTCCCCAGCCTGTCTTTGACAGGCCGGCTAGAAACCCCGCCCTTTGTTGTCCTTTTGAGATGACATCAAGTCGATGTTGTTTGAAGTTGAGTTTGTTGTCCACTTTCACGCCCAGCCATTTCGCCAAATTGGCTGGTTGGATGCGTTTCCTGTCAGCGAAGTCAATGGTGGGGACAATCTCGTGGTCTTGAAGGCTGAATAAAACCCAAAAAGTCTTCTTAACGTCAAAAATGGCGCCGTGATCTTTGGCCCAACGTTGTTGGCGAAAGGAGAGTGTCTGCATTTGTGAGCGGAGTTGGTGTGTGTCGTTGGCTGTGGATAGAAGGACCACATCGTCAATAAATCCCAGAGCTGTTGCCGAGGGAATATTGTCAGTGATCTCCAGTAGTGATGAGTTGTATAAAAGATAGAGGAGAGGAGAGAGAGGGGACCCTTGAGGTAACCCATGGTCGAGTGAAAAAGCCTCTGACTGGAACCCGTTGAAGGTGAGGACAGTGGATCGGTTGGAGAGAAAGTTGTGGATTATATTTAGTGTCTGGGAATTGATCCCCTTCCGCTCTAGTGTGTCTAGGAGCCTTGGGTGGTGAACCGAGGGGAATGCAGATTTAACGTCAGCAAAGAGCGCGCCAACCACCTTCCCTTTCGACCATTCCCGTCTAATCCACAAGACGAGGTGGACCCGAGCTTCTTGGCCGGATCTGTCGGGTCGGCCTCCGTAGTGGCCTTTGTGCAACATCTTGAGCGCCTCGACGCGTCCTGATAGGTGGACCGTGAGAAGTTTTTTGTATATTTTGCTGAGGGTGGCTAAAAGGGCAATGGGTCGATATGCGGAGGCTTGGGTATAATTGGGTTTTCCTGGTTTTGGAATCATAACTGTAACTGCCCTCTTCCAGGCATGTGGGACAAAACCAGTAAGAGAGACGCATTTGAACAGGAACGTTACGTGTGGTGCAACTTTGTCCCATATCATTTGCCACACCCAGTTCTGGATCCCGTCATCTCCTGGCGCCTTCCTGGGTGGGCTGTCAGAGATGATCGCACCAATCAACTCTTTAGTAATGAAGTTGTCGAAGGGGTTTGTCACTTCATTCAATGGCCTGTTGGAGGCGGTGATAGGGAAAGTTAGGTGGTTTGTGTTGTCCAGTCTGCACGGCGCTGTCGCAACACAAGTTGCTTCAAAGAGTGCAGTAGCTTTCTCCTGGTTTGAAGAGCAGACTCTCCCGTCGCTTGTGATGATGGTGCTAACAAGGGAAGAAGGTTTCCTTCCCGACGCGATACGCTTCGCTTGAAAGAGGGTGGTGTGATTGACAGTTGGAAGGTATTGTCGCCACGAGCTCTCTTTTGCTCTGTTGATGGCTCGTGAGTACTTGTTACAACCTTCCTTGTAGGCCTGTTCGGATTCCTGATCCCGGTTCCTTTTGGCTATCCTTCGGAGTCTCGACGCCTCCTTGCGGAGGGGATCCAGAATCTCAGGTCGCCACCAAGCTTTGTGCTTGCCGACGTTCGCCTTCTTAGGTGAGTTGTTGTCCAGAGCAGTGACAACCGCTCTTCTGAGCTCGTCATCAAAACTCTCGATTTCTTGGCGGGTGAGCAAAGGTCTAAGGGTGGGGAGAGTTTGTGGTAGTTCATTTTTGAGCGGTATGCGCTTGACTTTATTCCAATTCTTCTTAACGGAGGACTGGCGGGACGCTGTAGTTTTGTCCCCTGTTCTCGTTGAGAAGCAGGTGACAATTGCTTGATGGTCAGAGTGGTGGTTTAGGATATCCTCTTCGTCAATGAAGCAGGCGATTGTTGCCTTGTCAAAGTCCTCATTGACCCAGACTTGGTCAATAAAGGTACCCTCAGTGTTAAGCGAGCACACTCCAAAGGTGGGTATTCCTTTGGGAGAGCGAAGACTGAGGCCCCAATCGGTTAACATATCAATCATTGTCTCTGCGTCTTTATCCGAGGTTGTGCTGTGGCTAGGATTCCAAAGTGGTGAATGTAAATTTGAATCAGTGGTGCATAAGATAGGGAGGAGCTGTGTGGATAGAGGGGATGTTCAAAGCATTTCAGTAAACGCTTCGAATCCCTGAAGGGTTTTGTGGGGATTATATACGCTTGCGATTAATAGCGTGAATCTGTTTATGGTAACTGTGCATGCCGCCAAATTCCTTGATGGAAAGTGGATCGGATTTATGATGGGATTAAGGTCTTGTCGGATTTATAGACATGCCCGAGGTCTGTCCTCCTCCTTGAGGGACGGGGGGTTTGGACAGACAGATTATCAAAAGGGTTAATATACGGTTCTTGTATTGATAGAATAGAGAAAAGGCTAGTGAGATCTGAGTTGAAAAGAGAGTGTGTAACCGGTTTAGCGTGCCAGCAGTTCAATTGAAGAATTGCTGCTGTTTGGTTGATTTTTAGTTTATCCCTCATTTCTTTTTCTAACATTGATTAGAAGAAGGTGGGGGTTCTGTCTGGTCGACTACCATAATGTATGGTGAGCTACTGGGATTGTGAGGAGGCCGTCGGTTGGCTATTCTCATAGGGCATGTTGGTGCAAACGGGTGGTGGAGGAAATCAGTGTGGTTTTCTTTAAAAAGACGAGGGAGGTTGGTACTGGGGTCAGCTTTGAGTTTTCCCCGTGCACACGCAGTGCACTTCAAAGCCGTGGTACCCTTTATGGGGCAATTGTGAGCATGATGGGCTCCTGAGCATGATGGGCACATAGGGTCTAGCTTGCATGCTGACGCTGTGTGTCCAGCTGCCTGACAGTTGTAGCATCGTGCCGGAGGGGGCCCGCCTATTTCAGTGCGGCATCTGCCTCTCCCATGCCATACTTTTGTTCGTACGGTTTTCATGGCTTGGTCAAGGGTTTTAAAGCCAATCAACAGGGTGGAAAAACGTTTAGCTGAGTCTTCAGCCGTATCTTTCTTTAGCCATCGCACAAAGAGTGCTTCATCAAGAAGATCTCTGTTGCAGATCTTGAGGAGTTCAATATCCTCCTCTCTAGTTGGATTAAAGGTGGTTGGGATGCCATGCACGATTACTGCATGGACCTCCTGTTTGATAGTGAGGTTAGGTGAGATTTCAGGGAGCCAGCCGCTTGCTTGTTTGCGGAGCGTCTGGGCAAATTTTTGTGACTCGAGATAGGTCACTAAGTCCCCATATGGGTGACGGTGAATGTTTCTAATTACTATCGATGATTTATTGTCCGGCGTATGTTTGATGTTTTTCTCAACCATGACGCTATTGAACTGACGTATCAGTTCCGGGATTGTTTTCTGCGCCCCAGCTATATTTGCTGGGTCCCTTTGGCTGAGCGTGATAGAGTGCTCTGCCTTAGGGCAAGGGTTTGTTCTATGTTGGGCGCGCTGGCCTTGTTGCTTGGGTTGTGAGGCTGGTTCAGCTCCTGGTGCATGCTTAGATGCAGCCAGGGCGTATGAGTTCATAACTGGTTGTTGTGGGCGTTTTTGGCCCTGTTGTTGTGGAAGCTTGGACGCTGAGATTAGTTGTGCCAGTTGTTTGGTCATGGCATCGACCTTGTCTGAGAGTGAGTTGTTCCGGAACTCAAACTGAGCAATTGCTGCAGCTGAGGATGAGGATGGAGTGGGTGCGGTCTGTCGACCTGGTTCAAAAACCACCCTTCTAGCTTCATTAATGCTAGCCTGCTCCGGTATCAGACCCGCCAAGAGTAAGATGTCGGCCGCTGAGTCAACATCTACCTTCACAGATTTGCTGGCCTTGGACTTTGGGATCAAAGTGGCTTTTGAGACTTCAATAAGCCGCTTGATGAGTACCTTGATGGGCTTAGTCGCCACGTCTGAGCCCCCCGGAAAGAGCTTGGTCATACGGACCGATCTTGGAGTGCCGGTGATCTCGTCAACCTCATCAAGAGTGCTGGGAGTCGGAGCAGCTGTGCGAGTTCTTTTCCTTGATTTCTCCACAGGAGTCGAAGTAGCTGATATAGTGCCTACTAGGACTTCCTGGGAGATGGCAGTCTTCTGAAGGCCAGAAGGGGGACGAGGAGTAAGTGTGAGCGTCCTAGAATGACCCGTCAGGTCGGACGCCCCCGCTACATCTTCGTTCATGGATTGATTGTCCTGTGGTGTCAGATCGTTGATTCGGTCTGGATCCGGAGGACGATTGTCCATGTGGTCGTCCATTTGGGCTTCGACCGAGATAAGCAGAGCGATGATGAAGAGATTGAGATAGAGAAAGGATGAGTGGAGAAGGATGAAGAAAGTTCAGGATAATGAGTGGAAAATCTGTGGATGACTACTTGCGCAGTCACGGAGGGGGTCACGTGACAAATTGTGAAAATTTGGTTCGAGACAGAATCCTCCTCCCTGTGACTACCATCTCACACAGCTGGCACATTGCTCATGTTGTAGCCACACACTGCGGGGAATGATTAGTCACAATACGATGTGAGGAACATGTTGATCAGTGTCATGGTGTGCACACGCGACCGCAATTGCATTCCGTGACTCTGATCAACGCATGTCTCACATATCGCAATGTGACCGATTGTTCTCCCCGATGACCTCGTCTTGCTATGGAATCTCTCGCTACGTGAGGGCCTAGAAGCTCATTCATGATGATGCATCGTTCACCCGATACCATACGCAAACCCGAACCGTTTTGAAAAATGTCATTCTGACGTAGCCAACGGTGAAAGTTGCCCCGCGGTGTAGTGGATGTCACAGCCGGGACCCATATGACATCGTGCGCATGACGACACCACCAGGTCACTATCTCGGTTGACCAACCAAATTATTCCCCGGTTGATCCCCGGTTTTTTTGGCTAGGGGATGAACCTGTTTTCCACGGGCTCTTCCCAACCGTGCTAAAACCGGAATTGTCCCCCGGTTCGTCAACCAGGTTCACGCGGAGAAAAACCTGCGTTTGAGCGGAAGAGTACCGAGGTAGTCCTCAAGTCAATTTGGCTTGCAGCACCCCTGTCGGTTATTTGACTGTTCTCACATTGTTTCATTTTACCATGATGGACCAATTGCTCTCTGTCTCACGGAGTTCAGATTGAGAGAGATCTTGCTGAGCCATTCATTGCACTGATAAGTAAGTAACACACCTTAAGATATTGCTACAAAATAAACAATAAGTGCTACAATACACTTTAAATATATACAGATAAGAGCGCTCAATAACAAAACATACAACTGAGGGTCCCAATTTCAGCAAGATGATCAGAATACAAATAATAAGTTGTTGTGGACTTGACATAAGTAAAAGAAAGATTGAAAGCTAGAAATATAATTTCATACCAACACTAATTAAGTATTCTAATCCTCGGCGTTTTCATAAAGATCCTCATAACTTGATAAACCATTTCCAAAAGTTTCACCAAGCTCTTTCATCAAATCATGTACGCAAGTCTCATTGGGTAATGAGAAATCAGTCGTGTTGCTAAGGTCTTCAAATGTTTGTTTACCATCAAATCGCTCATGATCCAATTGTAAACAAAGAAAGAAGTACCTGTTTTTTTGAACACAAATATGTTAACCGTGGTGAAGTCAAATTGAACAGGAAAAGGAAAAAATGCTTACGCATGACGATACCTTGTTGTTTGACTTCACAAAAACTCCAGTTTTTTGTCCACAACGGCCCAAACAGTTTTTCTGTTGTATTCCACTGGATTCAAGGCTGCATGACAAGCTTGCATTCTCTGAGTAACACAGTATTAGTTGATAGACATTGTTAGTTGATAGAAAAAAATATATAGAACTTTGACTTACAAGAAATGCATATTGGGTACTTTGGAGATGGGTGAGCTCCTTGACAATATCATCACGTGGCTTTATTTCCCCACCAACTTTCCCATGCTCCTTCTTATATAGCTGTTTGTTTTGGAAGAAGACAGCTTCTGAGTCAAAGAGATGAAAGTTTGAAATACATGATGGTTTGACTTACCCTGACCCAAATACTGTCAATCACTGGTACATTTGCTTTGCATGGCAAAACACCCTGCTTTGAAATTCGAATATTGGTGAGAAGCTGTGAAAGATACATACAGATAAGCCAGCGTCAATACATTCAGAGAAAGGAGAAATTACAATGAAATTACTTACAATATCCTTGAATTCTTTTCGGGCTTCTTTCAACACAGTCCTGATCAACTGATTGAACAGTGTCGCATCGCCAGAATCAGCATCCTTTCCATAACCAGAAGGTAAGTGTTTCTTCTTCCACGCTCTAGGATAGGCAAGCATTGCATTCTGCAACAAAAAAGATGACATTAATGATACAGACGAAGATATGAGAAAAAAAAAGACACTTACCAAGGTCCTCGCATACAAGGAATGGGGAAGTTGGTCCTGATCGCCTTCTTTGTCTTCAAGTGAAGTGTAAGCTTGAATATCTCCTTGCATGATGTTTTTGATCGCATTGGACTTGATAGCATGCTATTGAGGATTTTAATGAGAACAGTCAGTATACTTACACAGAGAGGGATGTGAAAGTACAAAAATTCACTTGCCCTGAGTGTTCGATTGGTGTCATCAAAGGCCCCGCGAGTACGGCCAGATGAGATCTGCTTGACGGTATCCTTCACTTCAGCAAGTTCCTTACGTAAGTTGGTTGCTTCTTGATGAGTTGCGATGTTGGAGACCATGACGGCCATAAATTGATTTTGAGGAGTTTCTTCCTGCAAAGAAGGAGATGATGTCATTCAAGCTGAACGTCAAAAGAAAATGAAAAACTCACATTGCACAGTTTACGTTGTAGTATTTATAACCCAACAAGGGTTATACAACATGTGAAGAGGATAATCTACTATTATAACTAGTAGAAGCTGTCTAAGACTGCTCTTCTAAAACCAGTCAATAAGAATTTATTGATGGAGTACTGATAAGTAAATAAAAGAAATATTATTATTAATTATAAGAGAAAAGCGCCTTGATTGATTTAATAAACTCAATACTTTTATTAGTATTATTCCCAATGACTTTTGAGTCTTACAATACAATTCTTTAAAGTAAATTTCTCTTTATAACATTGATAAAGGGCGTATTTAAGTGATCTGATACTACTAAAATAAGTTTATAATGATAAACAAAATAATAGCCACGTAGAAGATAAAGAAAAAAGGGAAGAAAAACTCTTTACAACCCAACTACAACTATATATAACCCATTCCTCAAAAGAAATCCACGGTAAACAGCCTCATAACCTCTTCTTTACCACTTTAATATACCTCTTACCACGTCATAGCCTCTTCTTATGATCAAACTTAATTTCTTTCATCTTTATTACATCATAATTACTCATAGTAAACCTTCATGATTGTTAATTTGATCTTCTTTTGATTCTAAAGAAGCCATTTCTGATTTTTAAAATTACTAATTTCTTCAATTCTTGTTCAATTTTTGATTACTAAAGTGCATTGAATAGATCTTTGCTTATCATCCAAGACCATACGCCACAATCCCACCTTCTGATGAGTAATGATAGAGTTATTGAGTTGTAAATAATGAGAAAACCTTATTCTGTAAGTTATTACACGTTGAAAACCCATATTACATATGAATACAGTAGCCAAAACCCATGATACAGCCTGTTTACCAATATTACATATGCGCTGATTTTCATTCTCGAATTTCATATTTTCATTTGTTTCTTATTATAAAAGTTTTTTATGAGTCTTGATATAGTCAAAGTGAAGTTTGTACATTATAGATCTTTAGATTCTGCGTCGATTGAGCCATTTTTCGGCCAATTCGGTGAAGTTTTGATATGTATTACTAATGAAAAACTACCATTTTGATCAGATCGCACATCATTGAGATTTGGGCCGCGTTTGAAATGTTCGAAATCCTCTCTTTCCATCCTCTCTCCCTGATTTACACTGCTTCTCTCTAAGGTAAGCCCCCTTTTGCTCTTATCAAACCCTACCTAAAATCATCTCAAGAATCCATTCCCGCCTTCACTTTTTTTATAAATATTTTTATTAACTCTTAGAAACCTAAATTTCAATCATTTTACCACTTTTGACGTCATTTCTCTTTAATCATTCTTCTTTAATTGAATTCAACTTTGCTGCTCTTTCTTCTTATGATCAATTTTAATATATTCTTAAGATCTTCTCCTTAAATCCCTCATTTTAGTAATCAACTGAATTTAAACCTTCTTGCTTCTGAATTTGTAAAGTATTATGTAAAAAATAAATTTTTATAGCTTGTTTACCACTTAACCACGGTGAAATTAAAGATATTATTATATTGAAGTATTGATAATATAAAAGATCCCTTTAAATAAATTTCTAAAGCACTAAAAAGTTTTAATTTTTTTCCTAATCACGGCTATAAATTGATCACCACAACGTCCCATCACCTGATGATCCTCATCAAGTTCAGCTCGGGTGGAGATTTGATTGAATGCCTGTAATGCTGGTCCAGTCAGGTGGGAAGAACTCGAGGATGATCCACAAGGGGGAAATCGGTTGTGAGCATTTGGTCGATCAGCAGGTCGTTGGGACCTGGCTAGTTGGTTGATTCTTTTGTTGTTTTCATCATCTTCACCGATTTCATCATTCTCGTTGTCTTCATCATTCTTATCGTCTGGATCATATTCATAATCTTCATCTTTCTCATTATCTTTGTCCTCTGTGCCACTCTCATCGTCTTCACCCCCTTTATTGATTTGTTTGAATTCGTTGCCTTGAGGACCGTTCACTTCACTGATGCTCACATTTTCAAAACGGAAGGTCAATTACGATATTCAAAACCGAGTTGAATATTTCACAAAGAAGACTTACTGTTAACTTGTTTGTTGGAATTTATAACAACTCCTTGTCTGTTGGAATTGCCAGGAACTTTGTGTTGACAATCTCCCAAGGACTGATGATCGGCTGACAACCAGGGTAAACGAGAATCAGTACTGAAGCTTAAGCAAAAAAGATACAAACTAGCAAAACTAACACTCATCTGATTGGTTGAACCTTTCAAGATCTTGTGGTTGGTTACCCTCTTGAGACGGATGTTCAGCTGGTGTACGAGACACACAAGACTTCTTTCGGTGGTTGACCAATCCATCCAAACGTCGGCGGTTTTGACTGCGTTCTTTTGACGTTCCTTCACGAGTGGCCTGTGTACTCACAGGTTGGTCTGATCTTGGAAGAAGTGGATTAATCAGTGGTCGGCGCATCGAAAGACGATTAAAGATGAGATTGCTAAAAAAAAGTGGAATTAAAGAAACGATAAAGAAGAAGATGAATCGAAATGACCAAGTTGACGAATTCAACGAATTTCGTTGACATGTGTCCTGGTGACACTCTCATCTGTGAAATGATGACGAGTGGTCTTCATCAGCTGATGAAGAATTCGAAAACATGATCATGTCAATCCTTGCAGACTTTAATGATTCATTCAAGTTTCAAAAAAAAATCATTTTTGCTAATCAAATTTCCAATCAATTGTTGTTTCAATTTTGATATGATTCGTGCTGAATAAATTTCCTGTGTGCTGAAGGCATCAGAATGCACTGCTTTCCAGCTAGAAGCGCTTTCAATCAAAATAAAAAAAAAACTAGCGATCACTTTAAAGGGCTTTAAATCAAAAGGATTGGCTCGCCATCGCTTGGGAGAGCTTTCAATCAAAAGCATCAGATGAAGGACATGGCTGATACTTCATCATCAACCAATGATACTCACAAAGATGCAACTAACCAACAGCTCACCCGTGCTCGTATGAGCTTACAACAAGCGCTTGCTGCCACTCCAACGGCTCGACTCCCAGAGGCTGTCCTCAGTCCTCCAACTCCCTCCGAGGATAAGATTGAATTTAGGATCACAAACAGAAGGATCCTGATGGATTGGTTCAAATATTCTTAATATCAAAATAACTAAAATTGAATATTGTAATAGATCATCATCATGACTAAACTCTTTCACGTACCGTTGAACGAGGTTTACTCCAGCTCCAAGCATTAGTCGATCAATTAACTAAAGAAGCTGAGAATGATCCGGTAGATCGATGTACAGCAAAAGAAAGAGTTCGTTGGGCTTGGTCATTAGAAATCCCATCTAGATGGGACCTAGAACGAGAACTTGGTAGAAAATTAATAGGACTTGGAGTGATCAGAAGTGCGATGGAAATTTTTGAAAGACTAGAGATGTGGGAAGATGTGGTCCAATGTCATCTTACATTAGATTCTAAACCGATCGGGATTCAATTAGTTAAAGACCTAATCAATGGACAGAAAATCAAATCTGATTTGAAAATGTCAAAAACTTGTCTTAGTTCTGATGGAAAACGTCTTGGGAAACTTTGGTGTTTGTTAGGTGAACTCGAATCGAATCCGAAACATTGGGAAACCGCTTGGGATTTAAGTGAACATACTTCAAGTCGTGCCATGAGATCCTTGGGAGCTTATCATTTCTCTAGAGGAGCTTATTCAGAATCTTATCAATGTCTTTCAACTGCTTTGAAGATTAATCCTTTGTTCGCTAAAACTTGGTTTATTTGTGGTTGTGCAGCTATGAGATTAGAGAATTGGGATGATGCAGAAGTGGCTTTTAGGCGTTGTATTTCATTAGATGATGAGGATGCTGAGGCTTGGAATAAGGATCAGATATCACTTAGCTGAGAAATCCAACAAGACACGGATGGACTCATCATCATTCAATTGGACAAGTTTGAAGACGTGCTCAAGAAGGACTCCAAATCAGAGGAATGTTTGAACGCTCTCTTGTCTTGATATGTGACCGTCCGAATACATATCGTCATGGTCACTACCTCATATCAGTACATAGATGTCTATGAGCTCTCATATGAGGAACGCTAGCATATGATAGATTGTAGAGTGTTGTTTGAAAAAGAAAGTATTGAACAGATCTCATCGTGTTCATGGAAGGTGAACAAGAGGTGATATTCAAAAGGCAAATTGTGGTAGAAGATTCAAAGAGATGAATGATCAAAATGAAATAGTAAAGCATGTCCGACTAAAGTGTGAACCTTTTGATCAAGTGTTTGAGTCTGACTAGAAGGTCTCCAGTTAAAAATTTAATTTTGTTCAAAGATGATAGAGTAAAGAACCTCAGATCATAAAAATAATTTGTAATGTTAATAATATCTTTAGATTTGTAATGATATTAATGTCTTTAGATTTGTAATGATAATAATATCTTTAAACTTGTAATGATAATAATATCTGTAAATTTGTAATGATAATAAAACAAAAGTACATGCAGACCAACGCGCCCCATCAACTTTCAGGCTCAGGAAATCATGTTGACGGCCCGGCAACCGGTCCTTGAAGCTGTATGCCAAGTGAAATTGGAACTCTTTTTCTCTTTCTTCCCAAAGATCGCCCTTCCTGTCTCGCTAAATTTCTCTCTTTGGTTTTTTTATCTCTGTTCTCCTTCTGCATCTGCTTCTCTTTCACTGAATCTTCCCAATTCTTGAGGCCAACCTTGATCGCTTTCATCCAATCTTCTGAACAAACATCAGCAAAAGATAGCTGTCCCCATTCTCGATTGAGTTGTGCTGAATAGAAACCTCCAGCATTGAGGACGAACTGGTTTGTTTCAATATGGACAACCGTATGTTCTAGGGACTTTGAAAGCTTGCGTTCAATCATCACCGGTCGAATCTTCTCTACTGTACATCCGCTTTGATGACAGTCATGTTGAATATTCAACACACCATCAATATCCTATTTGGAATATATCTCATTTAGTCTCAATGAACCACAAGGATGATAGATTTCAAAACAATAAACAATGCTTACACCCGGATTGACCCATACAGTATCCTGAGTTTGCTTTATCTCACGCATGCCATAGAATACGCTCACATCACCTGTTTTACATCTGATTAGTTCAATTACACAATGCTCAGGGTCGCATTTACCAAATCCCCAGATGTTTTGGACCCTTCCAATCATCTTTCCAATTGGAGAAGATGTTAATTTGGCCTACAAAGCCAGGTTCAGCCATGTATCAATCATAGAAAGCGTGCATTAACTTCAAATCATTCCAACTTACAGAAACAAAATCTTTGTCCATTACTTTTTGGTCATTTGTCAAGGTCATTGACATCAGCAGCTTCCACGTTTCTGAATGATGAGCATCATAAATTATGCTTGGAATTAAACTTCTTGGGTTGGAAGGTTGGGTGTCATGAGCGTCTGAAATTTAGATGAGTCTCAGTAGTGTGTCATTCAATAAGTAATGTGGATGTTAACTCACTTCCAGTCTTCAATTGACCAGGTTGATTCCATGAAAAATTGTAGCCCATTGATTTCTGGAACAGCTTGTTGGTCTTGAATATATCCGTAACTTTCTTACTTGCTCTGACATAGGATTTCAAAACTTTGTCATACATCAGAGCTCCAGATGTTATACTTCGGGTCAGCCTATGATTATTGGATGAATTCACTATGTCACGTCCAGGACTTCTGTGATTTGAGTGGATAGAATGATTTCGAGTGTTGCCATTATACCCTTCAAAGTTTTCGGTGGCAAAGAGAGATGGTGGACCAAAACGGCAGATAGAGCTGGATAAGTGAACCAACATGTGGAACTTGGGTTTATTGCACCATTGAGCAGAAAGTTGCAAAATCGCTTTCAGGAACATTTCTATATGACGTTCCAAATCCTTGATATATTTTTCGACATCAGTAATTTCTGTCTGGAAGACATAAGGTGCTAGATGAGTGAGAGTTAACCATGCTTCACGTTCTTCAGGTGACATTTCACAATGAAAGAAGATAAATGGTGCTGCTTGTAGAACCACACGGAAATCTTTTCCAGTTAGACTAAGGAAATGATTAATCATTGTTGTTGGTTGAATTGGTGGAACATTCAACCCCGAAATGTTGAAAGATCTCCAACGGCCCCATATTTTGTTCTTTTATTTTGCTGAACAACGTTGCATTCTGTTTCGTAAGAGGTATTTTGCCACACCTAAAAGGACAACATGCAATATTTCCACAGGAGTATCGCGGTGTCCATCAAATCCTAAAGAACACAAGTCAGTTTGAGTTCTTTTCGATACTATACTCTAATTGTTTCCCACCTTTTAACCGAATAAAAGGATTGAATATGCGGTCTTGAAATATTTCATTAAGTTCCTTGCAAAGCTTTGCAACATCTTCTTTTGTAATATCTGGATTTTGGTGTAAGTCTTGAACTTTCTTGACAAAGAACATATTCAGTGGGTCTTGGATTCCCAGTGCGGCTGATTCGCTCTCAAAAGCACCAATCATACCAGGCCGCTGGGCTAAGTCCCAAAGATCATGTGTACCCTTTTTGGTTTCTGACCAGCTTCGTAATGGTAAAGAGAACTATCACGGTAATGTAAGAAATTTTGTGTCATAGGTATTGGGATACACAGAACCAATCAGAATAGAAAGAATTACCTTGGTTCCATCTTCACCAACCCCAACAAAGTTGCTCACATACTTTGTTGACCTTTTGTCCATCAGTGTTTCCACCTTAAGGTCACAAATCCGGCAGGGAGTGAGAGAAACTGTTGGATTCATGGTGTTTGTGACTTCGGCATGCATGGGTGAATCACCCAGATGACATAGCACAAATGGTACTACCAAGACCTCATCTTCCGCAACATGATCATACGCCATGAATCCATCTGAACTGAGTTTGCTAAAAATTGAAACAATTCAGACTAGATCCCCAAATCAAAAAAACAAGAGAGATGAGTTACTTGATTTCATCAATCACAGGATCCGCAAGCTCCAAAGCGCCTGCTGTGTTTGACGTTGTCAAGAAATGACAATTATACTCTTGATTAGACAATTTGGGAGGTAATCCGGCTAATGTGAAATAAAAAGCCATGTGTTTGTTCCACTTTTTCAAGATATTCCCAGAGAGATCGTCACAATACAACACCAGAGGTATGTGGCGGATAATCTTACCCCCTGATTTCCTCCTCCACAGATTTCGTATGGGAACTGCAACAAAGATTCCACTAACATCCTCTAAGATACAGGATAAGTTTGACAACAATGTTCACCTGGAGATGTGTGAACAGCTTACCATACATCTCATCACCACAGTTATCCTTCAACAATATATCATTGCACACTTCAATATCCTCGAAAACCTTTGAAAAGTATGTGACATTTATTGAAGCTAAAGACTCAGAATTAAAATCAGAAGTCGATCGAAACTGCACACGGATTTGTGGACCATTGCTGGCCTCCCCACTTTGATAAACTAGACGCGCAGGGGTGCACTTTGCAAAAATCTGATTATCCTGTTGATAAAAGAATACAGGGATTACAAGCTTTCCGGAATTGAGTTCCACAGGTTCGAATAGATAAAAATGTCCTCTTGGTGCATTGACCATCTGTACACGCAAGTCTTTATCTAATTCCTCCCGCCACTTTCTGCTTTGTGATAGACGATTGACTTTGTCTGTTGGACCAGGTAGTTCAGGAATCGATTGAAGATGCTTTATGACAAACGGATTTGCGACTTCCTATTGAATGAAATTACATGTGAGTGATTTGATAACATATTGATATCAAGAATGGATAGATAATTACTTGTGTCAATATCTGCTTCACTTGAAGTCTAAAGCATGGTTTTTCCAGCGGACTCAGACTTTCAGAGACATCAAAACTGTAGCGTTTTTTGAGGTCTGAACGGCAATGCTGAAGACTTTGATAACCAGGAAGCTTTACGTGCAATAGACCAATATAGGACCTCACTTTTTCATATTGATCCACCAACATTGTGGACCTTCCTGAGCCTAGGATCAGTAAACCAACCATTTGCTTAAAAAATCAAAAGTCAAGATGAATTGACAGAAAGAGTCAAGGAAACATGTGGTTGGTATTACTGAGAGTTTTTTGATACAATGTCATACCAGGAAACATTGACAAACCTCCAAACTTGAGAAGGGAGCCCAGGACAAAGGATCTGTTTCGATAGTCCTTTCAATGAGATCACATGAGTCATCTGAGGATGATTTGCTGTTTACATCAGACTCATTGTCACTCATTCGACAATCCACTATATCCTCATCTTCACTGTTGTTTATTGATTCATCACCAGGACCAGGCAGATCGAATATATGGTGATAATCGCGAGTCCACATATCAACAATTGCCCGCCTTCGAAAATCCTCTTGGTTGTGGTCTGGATCTGAGTCTAGATCAGCAGTTGCCATGGTTGTATCAACTAAAGCACTGTGATCATCAGATGCTGATGCTTCTGTAGGTGAACTTGCACTGTTTGTTGCCACATCATCTTTAAACAATGGTGAGGCCACAGCTGTGATCTGATTAGCTGACCACTTTTCAAAGTTCTTTGGGTGTTTTTTTCCTTTACAGTGTCGAGAGATTGATTCAAGCTTCATTGTCCTCTTTCCAGGACAGGCCATACAATGATAGACAATATCATCTTGTCCATCAGAAATCTCTTTGAAGCCTTGAGATTTGTTTTATGAATATTATTCAAATGTAAATATTATAAATGTCAGCTTTGATAAAGAAATGAGTGTGACGTTGCAAATTTGAACCATTTACATTCTGGTACAATTTGAAACTTGGATGACATTATCGAGTTCGAGTGCGATCACAATGAATCTTACCACAAGGTCTAATACGAACACAATCAAGATGATTGATTGATGATATCGAATCTTGACCGACTGTTCAACCGTTGACTGTCGATCGCTTTTCATCCGCTCATAAAAGAACAAGCGGGAAGTTCGACTGCTCACGGTTTCGTGTTCGTTTGACAAAATACAGTTGATACACCGCTGAGAAAGTGGTGTATCAACTGTATTTGATCAAACGAACACGAAACCGGGGCCGGGGCAGTTGGCCAACCGAGCTTGATTCTGATCTCACTCGTTCAAATCTGAACCTCTCACCGCCGGTTGGTCAACGCAACGTCATGTGGATGACCAACCGTAGTTTTTTAAACCAGCAAAAACCCGGGGCGCAGGCAGTGGGCCGACCGGGTTCACACCGGATCTCACGAGTTCAAATTTGAACTCCTCACCGCCGGTTGGTCAACGAAAATCGACCTGGTGGTGGAGGCGATATACACGGAATTGATAGGTATCCCTGAGGTAGATTGTCAATCGACGTCGTGTCCAATCCGCCGGGAAATTTAACTCAACAACACATTTCGAAGTCTTGGCCTTGTCCTCTGAAGCCTGTGATACATAAGTCAGCGTGTTACTCTTCAATTTGATTTACTTCACACAAACCCACATTGCGTCCGGCCTGTGATGTGATTTCTCTAATTTGGGGCACCGACCAAAAACAGACTGCACTGAGGTCACAGGTGGGAGGTTGTACTGCATGACCCCAGACATGCCATGACTCACATCAGTCAATCAATTCAACATGTTGATATATATTTTAGTATATTGAAGAGAGTGAGACACTCTTGACGGACGTTGGCCGAGCGACTTGGCCGCCCAAGCCGCTCGGTATTGCGAATAAACGTCGTGTGATGAGAAAAAACAGAAAAAACTTCCCTACTCGAGTGGCGGCTCGAAACGCACCGAGGTGAGATTGCGAACTGAAGCCAACAACAGGGACTGAACCACTACATCAGATAGCACGAGATAGCACGCCGTATCACTCAGAGTGACAAATGGATTTTGACTATAAAAGCTGAACCTCGAGGCATGGTATCATTATTCCTCATCCTCTTCTAACCCATCCATCGCTACGAACACTTTTGTAAGCCAGACAGCATCACGATCTCTCCTTACCAATCCTTATCGTAGATCTATCAATTAGTCTTTAATCAACTTTTCACGACTTCATTTTATAACGTTCCATCATGCATTTCACACTTTCACTATTCGTCTTGTTGGCTGTCCTACAGGTTATTGTAGCCTTACCTGCTCCCTCTTCTCTTGACGCTCCCGCTGTTTTCACTCGTCGATCAGACCAGCAGACCGGTGTTGACAGCAACACTGTCAAGGAAAAATGTCTCGGTGGATTAGGCATGGGTGGATTAGGTATGGGAGGAATGTGGGGAGCCGGTGGTTTCCCATTCACCCAAGGATTGTTCGGCGGTCTTATGGGTCAATTCGGTATGGGTGGTGTCTGCTCGCCATTCATGGGTGCCGGTTTCGGATGGGGTCAATGTAATGTCATTGCCGCATGCCCCGGTGCCTTCAACATCTTCCAAAACCAATTCCTCCCTGGACTTCAGGGTCTTGGTTTCGGTGGTGGTTTCGGTTTCGGTGGTGGTCTCGGTTTCGGTGGTCGAACCATCTTTGGCTTAAACGACCAACAAATGAAATCAGTCAGTTTTGCCTTTCATATCGTTTTCTTTCAGCCTCAACTTCTCACTCATCGTCCTGTTGTCTTTTCTGTTCGTCTTGCAGGACACCAAGACTTTGACTCGTCGATCAGACCAACAGACCGGTGTTGACAGCAACACTGTCAAGGAAAAATGTCTCGGTGGATTAGGCATGGGTGGATTAGGCATGGGTGGAATGTGGGGACCCGGTGGTTTCCCATTCACTCAAGGATTGTTCGGTGGTCTTATGGGTCAATTCGGTATGGGTGGTGTCTGCTCGCCATTCATGGGTGCCGGTTTCGGATGGGGTCAATGTAACGTCATTGCCGCATGCCCCGGTGCCTTCAACATCTTCCAGAACACATTCCTTCCCGGACTTCAGGGTCTTGGTTTCGGTGGTGGTCTCGGTTTCGGTGGTGGACTTGGTTTCGGTGGTCGAACCATCTTTGGCTTAAACGACCAACAGATGAAATCAGTCAGTCCCGCCGTTCATACTATTTCCATTCGTGTTACACTCCTCAGTTCCTGACGTCTGTTGTCTTCTCCGTTCGCCTTGTAGGACTCTAACGCTGTCTGAGTGCCCGCAAAAAGTTTTCAAATTGGTCAATGACCGTGGACTTTTACGATGGTTTGTCATTCAATCTTGATCTCCTTCATTTGATGCCCATTGTACCTTGCATTCTGATGTTGATCTCCTGTTGCAGAATTCGATCTGATGAGTACGAACTTGATGTAATTTGATGAACTAGATACTGTTACTTTTTTTTCTGTTGTTTTCTAAACCTCACGCTGTTTTCCCTCGAAGTGCTTCCTTATTGAGCACTCTCTTGCCCGACATGCCTACACGCAATATCACATTAATCGGTGGTTGTTGTACTTTGTTTTGCCCATCCTTTTGCTTCGCAACTAGTTGAAAGACATGTTTTGCTCAAGGATCTCCACACTGCATCTCTTTATCCGAGATCAGAGCGCACATGCCTTGAACATGACCTTTCACGTAGACTTTTTTCAAGCCTTCGATATGGTATGCTGACTTCAATCTTTCAAGCTTGTTACTGTTGCTACTTCCCTATTCCTGAGCCCAAAGGCAGCTATCCACAAGACAGCTCCTCTGAGTGATGGCCTATATGGCATCTTTCGCACTTTGTCCAACGTGATCGGTGATTAATTGATTGCATGGCTGAACAGAGACTGCTATTTCACGCATTTAGAGTGACTCATCTTACCTTTTAACCACCCATCCCACTGATGATGATAGAGTAATGATCAGTAAATAATACAAACCATGAAACAGAATTCAAACGTCGTCAAGTTTGCAAGCAAAGCGGCTATCTTCATCACTCAAGAGACGGAAAGAACATTGAAAGCCAATGGATCATGCAGATTTTGCATGATCACCGACTATGACT
The DNA here is from genome assembly GCA_022264835.1 of Melampsora americana. Taxonomy (NCBI): domain Eukaryota; kingdom Fungi; phylum Basidiomycota; class Pucciniomycetes; order Pucciniales; family Melampsoraceae; genus Melampsora; species Melampsora americana. The sequence continues at coordinate 117,071 of JAIFHY010000093.1, read as the reverse complement.
TTGAAAAGACACATGATATGACTTGTGAAAAGGACTAAATAGAAATTACTCAATTTGAAACGTCGGTGCGAAGCAGAGTCAAAGAAAAACCGAGAAGCATGAATACATAAAATGCTTCACTCATCAAACAATAAGGATATATTGCATATATATACTGCATATTTATCCTTCACTTCACCTAGACTCATCAAATAAGAAAGACACATAGTTTGATCAGATCCAATCACCACGAGGAGACAGTGTTCATTAAGATAGGACACAGCGAATTTAAGCGAGGATTAGCTTACATGAATCAATGATGAGATCTTATAAGGGAGACAAACTTGTATCATCTAAGATATGGAATGCATCGAAGGTGGTCCAATTCTTTTGAAAGAGAGAGGACTGAAGAAGTCTGAATAGGGCTCGATCGGATCGGATAATGAAATGAAAGATTTATTAGAAAAATAAAAAAAATAAAAATCAAATCCAACATTCAACATCTCAAGTTCATCATCATCATCATCATCAAACAAAATGAACACTTTACCATTCTCATCAACATCACCCACACCACCAGGAAGATTGAATTATAGACCATATACATCAAAACAACTCAAAGTAAACTCACATCATAATTCATCATCTTCACTTTCAACTTTATCTCAACAACAACTTTCACCAAGACCAATCATCGATTCAGCTTACACTCATGATCATCCAAAAGATTCAAATCAAAGACCTTCAAGCTTTACTTCATCATCAATTGATCAGCAATCTAAACTCACATCAAATTCCTCACCTCATTTAACTTCAATTCGTCATTCACTTCATCATCCTTCGAGATCCATCAATTCAATCAATAGTAATAATTCATCACCTGTCAATTCAAGACCAAGTACACCAGCTCATTTAAATCAACCTAATTCATCTTCATCTACTTCATCTAAATTTTCAATCACACCTAATTCACAAGTTCCATTTAGATCAGGATTCCAACCGAAAGGAGTTTATAGAAATTTAACTGATCTATTCATCTCATTTAGAAAAGGTAAAGAAGAAATCAAAAGATTAGAAGAGAGTAGATTACAAAAAAGATTAGAAAGATTAATCGATTTACATTTTCCAAACCCATTTCACTCAAATTCAACTTCAGATTCAAATTCAAATTCTACACCCTTATTAAATTCATTCACAACTCTAACCAATCATTATCTTTCTAATTTAATCGAACCTAATTCAAGTATCAGATCAAAAGAACAAAATATAGTGAGATGGCAAGAAGATTCAGAATTAAAAAGATGTACGATCTGTAATTCACAATTCACAGTAAGAGTACGAAAACATCATTGTAGATTGTGTGGAAAAGTGATTTGTTTCTTACCACCTGATCATCCTACTAATCATCTCACTTCAGAAGGTTTACCACCAAGAAAAGAAAGATGTTCAAGTTTTATTAGATTTGAATGGGACAGTCAAGAATTGATCGAATCTAGATTCAGTAATCCTTCGAATTTGATGAATGAAAAATATATCATCTCAAATCAAGATAACAAATATCAAGGTAAAATCGTTGAATTAACTGATGAAGAAATCGGGATCAATACAGATGATCGTCATACGGTCTTTGATCTGATGAACAAGAAATCAACTTCGACTTTCAATCCAACTAATCCTAATCTTGTTTCCAAACCAAAAGGGGTACGAGTTTGTAGAGAATGTTTAACGATTGTTTTGAGAAGACAATCTATGACTTATCCAATGGATGTTCCAGAGTATCTTAAACTTTATTATCTTTTGAAACAATTACAAGATAAGATCGAACGTAGTTTACCTGAGTTTCAGGAAATGCTCATCAATTCAAAGTAAGTGATACAACTAAGAATCATCAATTCAAGATTTGAATACTCACTCTTTTAACCTTGATCAATGCCTGATAGAAATCCCACTTCCAATTTAAATCCAAGTAAACCACCACCACCAATTCAATTAATGAATATGAGGAAAAGGCTTCTAAGAAATTTACAATCATACGATTCTACATCTAAAAGATTATCACAATTATCCAGTTCAAATCAATATCAAACCCTTTCAGAAGAAAGATTAAAAAAAGCCATCATCACTCGTTCTGCGTTCTTCTTACGTGATCATATGGGATTAATTCGAAGTATCGGAGGATTTGATTTGATTGATCCTTCCTCTTCATCTTCACCCAAACCAATCAAACCCGATAAACCAATCTCATCACGTTCAAAGACTGGTTTTCCTACAGCAAAGAGTTTATCTAAACCGTCCAAAGAGAGTTTGATGAATTCTAGTTCAAGTTCGAATCCTAATAATCCATTGATCATTTCAACTGAAACTAAAGAGTTTGGAAAATTGAATGTACTCTTAGAACAAGAAAGATTAGTAGAAGGTTATCTTGAAGAAGCGAATGTGAGAAGACAGTTAGAGGATGCAGCAAGTTTGAAAATCAGTTTAGATGAATTGTAAGTTTTTTTTTTCTTTGAACCGATTTGATTTTCTTCATCACCTCCAAGCTGTTTTGGTTTTTTTTTCTAAAGGATTCAATTTGATGATTTGGTTTGATTTTTAGACGTGACGAAATTAAAGATTTAAAAGAGAAATTAAGTCAACATTCAAACTTGAAAGTCAATTCATGAAATTCACTAATTCAAGAAAAATTGAATCTTATGAAAAGCTTTTGAAACTAAAACATCATTTTGAAAGTTCAATTTTTTTTAAATAAGTTTCCTTAAATGATTTAAGTTTGAATCTTTACCTGATCCAATTTTCTTTTTGTTCTCTCTCTCTCTTCTGTTTCTTTTAGCATTCATTTCTTCTTTTTCTCAACCTTTTCTCCTTTTTTTTTTCCTTTTTTCGATAATGATGTACTCATAATTCTTATTTTCTTAAAACCCTTTTTCTCTCTACCGATTCCTTTTCTTTCAAATAAACAAACAAATTAATCAATTTATTCCTTTTTTTTTGATTTTTTGTTTTCAACAAAAAGAAAAATGAACAGTTGAATTATGTTTCATATGTACAATGAAAACCAAAAAAAAGAAAAAAAAGAAAAAAAATTAAACTGATTTTTAATTTTTATACAAATTAAGATTAATAAGAATTTTTTTTTTGGGACTTAACCTTTTGAGAAGAGTAAATTTGTTAAAATGTAAAATGTTTTCTAATTTCTTATGTGTGTATGTACTTAAAGATCATTTTTTCTTTTTGTACTAACAAACAAAAATCTATGATTTGTTACATACAAATATACATAATGACCTAAAAAAAGATTGAAAAAAAAATCAAATTTACCCTCAAAAACCTTCTTTTATTTGATATGATATGATATATATCTCATAAAACCAGTCATAAAAGTTAAAAAATCTCATTTCAAAACTTTTTTCTTTTTTTTCTTAATAACCATATCAAATCTCATATAATCCAATCAATTTTGTGGAAAAAAAAATCATGAAAAATTTAAAGTCTTTTTTTTGAGAATTAGTAATTACAAGGACCCAGCCTGGGATCTGCACGGAGTAGTCTTTTACTGGGTTTCTCAAGAACTTGGTAATACCACCAAACTTATCAAAGCCCCAAGCCCCAGCAAGGGACTTACCCCCAAAACCGGATTTCTCGTGTGAGAAGTAGGCTGTATTTGCCTGAAAATTGTTACATTTTACATTGTGATAATTTTTTTTTGGCTCAACAAAGTTTTGTTGATGGCAAGAAATGACATCAAGGCCAAAAGGCATTACATAAGCCAACACTTCAAACAACTCCATAGGCTGGGTGGAAGTAGAGATACAATGGAAACTGAAGCTGGTGTCCAAACTGAAGTTCATAACTGTTGCAGGGTCAGAAAGTGTCAGCTTTGGAACCAGAACTTGGATCCACAAGGTCAAACTGTAGTTTGATGTGTGAGACATTTTTGCAAAGTTCAAGTTCTCAAAGTCTTTGTACTCTCAAGCTGCTTGATTGATATTTATAGATCTTTTGTATAACCTTTCATTCCTACACCTTTGACTCTATCTCTTTGAATCAGTCCATACTCAATGTTACCCCAAACTCAAAGCCAGACTCAGGCTCCTCAAGTATTCTATACTTGAGTGGGAACAGATGGAGCTTCATAAACATCAATATATGGCTGACTTTTTGACCCTGTGCTTCTTGACTGATCAGGTAGCCAGATCAAGGGTAGCGTGTCAGGATAGCGTTTTCAGTGAAACAGTAGTTCCATCAGAATAACATTTTTGTTCATTGCATCAAAGAGACATCATTGAGCCAAAAAAAGGTGATTACAATGTAACAATTTTTAGGCGAATACAGTTTACTTCTCACGCAAGAAGTCTGCTTTTTGAGGTAAGTCCCGTGCTGGGGCTTAGGCCTTTGATGAGGGACTTTGATAAGTTTGTGATCACACTCCACTCTTTAAAGGTTTATATTTTAGTCAGCTCTCAAGATTTTTTGAGATTGTTTTTTTTACCAAAGAAAACAAAATGTGTAAATTCACTTGTTTTTTGATATGGAAAAATTCAATCACTATTATGTTTTCTAAAAATCATTTGAGTCAGTTCAGATACTCAAAATCTGCTTTTTTCTATTCCCCTGAAAATTGATGAATTTCATTCAATCATATATCTGATTGAAAATCTTTTCTTTGGAAAAAATCCTGAATGAGTTGAATAAATTTCAAGTAGATAATACAAATGATGAAGTTCAAATGACCAAAAAAAAAAGTCCAAAAATGAAGAAGAAGAAGAAAAAATCAAGGATGATGACGATCAAAAAAAAAAAAAGTCAGAAAAAAGAAAAAACCACAAAGATAGAGAGAGAAAGAGAATTAATTAAAATCTTTCAAGTATCACCACAACAATCTCATCTATTTTTTTTTGTAATAGGAAAGTCAGTATATGACCCAAAAAATCCAAAAAAAAGACTTAAAAATCAATCTCAATGTTTTTAAATTGAATCCAAAATCTAATAAATCCACAGATCAACTCTATCAGTCTCACTATTTCATGTGTGTATTTTGTATTTTTTCAATCATCAAAAAAAAAAATTCACAGCACTCTCATTTAGAAATCTCATGTGTTCTTTAGCACAAAGGATAAACCAATCTAGGATGATCACTGAAAGTGTTTTCAAACTCAATTCAGTTGGTTACAAATTCTGTGGAATTCCTAATCCTCTTCTTCTTTCTTTCCTTTCCTTTCTCTTTCCTTTCTCTTTCCTTCTCTTTCCTTCTCTTTCCTTCTCTTTCCTTCTCTTTCCTTCTCTTTCTTCTCTTTCTCATCTTTCTCGCTTTCATTCATAAAAATCAATCATCCCAAATCATCACAAACCATCATATTTCCAAAAGACACTCACTAAACCTACCCCAGATTCTCTTTCTTTTGTTCCTTTTCCTTTCTCTATCTTTCTTTCTTACACACTTTTTCATCAAATCCAATCTCACCCACACCTTTAACTTAGAAAAAATAATCAGATATATATATATATATATAATTCAAATCTATTTATCAATCACAAAAGGAATACATATAAAAAGGAAAAGAAAGGATACAACAAATCATCAAAAGTAAATCAAGATCTTTGAAAAAAACACCCAATGAAGAAGATGAAGATGAAGATGAAAAAAAAAGGAGAAGGAAAAACCAAGAATGTCTATTGATCAATTATTAGAATTTTTTTTTGTTCTCTGGCGAGTGAAACAACAGGTTCGATTGAAGATATATATATATATATGATCTCTCTCTTTCAAATCGATTCCAACATTTTAATCAAAACCGATCCTAAACCACCTTGAATGTCCATCGATTTCACAATCTTACCCACCGAACTTCCCACAGTTGGTCCATGTGCTCCATTCGCCACATCACCTCTTCTAGTCTCAATCTTTAATTCTTTTCGAACAAATTCATACATCCCTTTCGTCTTTCCTAAATATCTTGAAGCATACTCTCCTCCCTTCCGATGATTCTCATCATACATCTCTTCACGTGATCGATTCAAAACTTCATAAATCATCAAATTCGCTTCCGTTTGAAACTTCGAAATCGATCCGATCGGAATCGAAACTTGATGATCATCAAAGATTCGAATGATCGAATGAGTGATGAATTCCAATCCATCTGGAATCCTCACAATCGAATCTAAACTAGACGTTTGTGAATATCGTTCATGAAAACTGGTTAAAATCTTCAAGGTTAAGTTTTCTAAACTTTCACTTGGAAGATGAGTTCCAAAGTGAGATTTCACTAAACCTTCCATCTCAGGTTTCAAGTTGGATTTAAAGTTAATGTCTAAAACTCTTAAATCGATAGCTTGACATAAACAGTAGAGATGAGATGCCATGAGCTGAATAGAAAACAAAAAAAATTCAAAGGATGAGTGTTTGATCTGATGTTGGGATAAGTTCAAAAAGACTTACCAATTTAAGAACTTGAACAGCTTCGATAGTCTTTCGAGCACTGATCAAAGCAAGTGAATTGACTGATTGATTGTGAGATTCAGCACTTTGAACATGAGTGGTAACAGGTGAAGCAAGGTATTGGAGTTCAGAACAATACGAAGCAGTAGCAGTGTCGAGTCCTTTGGTACTACGAGAAAATCATAAAACATTAACATCTCAACATATATTGATAAGCGTGATCAAATGCTTACTGATAGTTTGTACTCGGTTCAGCACCATTCAAACAAGATGGTAAACCCTTATTCATCGAAGGACTAAGTTTTGAAAAAAGGCATGACCAGAACATCAATAAAGATGACCAGAAGGATCGACGAAATGGGTTTGGTTTTTAAAAAGATGGTTAACTCAACTTGTTAAGCTCAGTCATTTGAGCAAACATGATTTTACCAATAGAAGCCAGTGCAAGACGAGTTTTTTCCATCGAAGTAGCAACTGAAGTAGCTTGAAAATTACCACCATGATGAATGATTCCATTCTCAACATCAATCAAGGCTGAGCATTCAATTCATGCATCAGTTCAAGTTTTTGGTGGGGTCTGATTTGGAAAGTTTACATACGATTGTCTGTGGTCGAATTCAATTCGCGACTGATAGTGGTATGAGCAACTATTAAATCTTCTAATTGAGGACCGATCCACTAAAAACAATATACATCAAAAAGATGAATATCAAATGGTCAACAAGAGGCTTCAGGTTGTTTTCAAGAGAAAAAACAAAGACTTACTTGAGGGGCAGTTCTTAAAGGATAACGATCTTGTCTTAAAGTTTGCTTAGAGATCTCAGCACTCACATCTTTTTCTTCATGATCAGTATGATCGACTAATTGACTCGATTTCAATAATTTATCAATCGTATCTGATACTTCAATTTGACCTGGATGAGGTCTAGCAGTGACATGAATGAATCTAAAACGAAAAGACATCAAATTAACTTTTTGAAGGCCAGAGTGGAATAAATGACACCGAAAATCAAAACTCAACGGATGAAATGAACCGATTTGACCCAACATAGCTTCAGTCATCATAGCTGTTAAGACTTGAGATAACATAGCTAAAAAGTGAGAACTGTAAAGGGCAATGGATGCAGCTGAAGCACTAAAACTAGTCCCATTGACAAGAGCTAAACCTTCTTTTGCACCAAGTTTGATAGGCGTGATTTGATGAGCTGAAAGAATCTCAGCAGATGAAGCAATCACTGGTGGTGATTTACTAAGAAACCAAAATCAGAACAACATCAGATTTTTAATGAATCATCAACTCGTCATGAACTTTGAAGTTTGAAGTTTGGACTGAGAGATTGACTTTACCTTCGATCGATAGCATAGACATCAGGATGACCACATAAGACTGCCGCAATGTAAGATAAAGGAGACAAATCACCCGAAGCAGAGATCGAAGCTCTCAAAGGGACGATCGGGGTGATCTTCAAATTCAATAGATTGATCAAACCGTCTAAAACTTCCAATCGAACAGCCGAATGACCTCTAGTTAAAGAATTCAATCTGATCAAGATCGCACCTCTGACGATGGATTCCGGCATCGTATTGAGATTTAAAGGTTGATTTAAATCTGATGAGATTGAATTGAATTGGGTTAAATCTTGATTTTCAAATCCATGTACACCTGCTAATAAATGTTCTAAGATTGAAACTTGTAAGGCTTCTACATCACTCGTTCTAGTATTTGCAGCTGCACCCTGATGAAATCATCGAAAAAAACAGTTTGATGTAAGAAATCGGTCACTCGAGAATTTTCTTTTTCTTTTTTTTCTTTTTTGAAATGAAATGAAATCAAACTCAACAAATCCAGTGGTCACACCATATACACTCTTGTTAGTCTGATGATCCAATCCAAAAATCAAAAACCAACATCAGTTCATCCATCAACCCATTCTTGATGAAAACATTTGACTAAATCCATCAAGAAGAACCTACACGAGCATTCATGAATTCAAAAGAGTGTTTGATACCATTTTGAATTTGAGTTTGATCCGATAAGATGACGTTTGAATGATGATGGGTTGAATTGAGATTGATGATTTGAATTAGATCAGATAAAGATAGATTAGAACCATTGATGATGATGGGTTTGGATTGAGGATGGTTTTCGATTTGATTCAAGATAGGTAAGGATAGATGACGATGAGATTGATTTGAGTGATGAGGATTGATGATTGAAGACATGATGATGGAGTAGTGATGATCTAATCAGTGGTTTCTAAAGTGGTCTAGTGGATGGATTGAGATTAGAATGAGGATGGATGGATTGAAGAAGGATTGAGAGAGGGTGGAAGGGGGGTTGATTATATAATCATTTCATCCCATCGGCTTACTTAATCCCATCTCATCCAGAACCAAACAAACCAAACCAAATCATCGATCGATCTTAGATAAGCACTTCTTTACTTACATTCCACTTCTTCAGATTCCCATTCAACCACACATCACTTCACTCATCACTCATCACCATTCAACTTCAACTTCATCCCATGCCATCCATTCTCATTCAAATCTTGCGGCGTTTAAAATACCGATCAACTTCATCCATTCAATCCTCAACTACACTCTATCTCTTTAGAATGATCAGCTTAAAACCCTTTCAAAACTCACTCAATCAAACCTGAGCTATGCTAGAAGAGTGCATTCAAAACAAAGCATCATCTGTCTTTTTATCGCTAGATTGAATTCTATGCTTTCGAAGAAAAGAAAAGAGAAAAAGAGTACATACATACATCATTCTTCGTATGTATGTATGCAGATAGGTAGCATGCTTTAACTAATCCATATCTCAGAATCAGATCGGTAGTTTCGGAGATGTGACCTTCTGCAGAAAGAGGATAGAGGTAAGTAGGTCTCACTATCTACCTACACACACACACACACCTCACTGCTGGTGATGATGATGATCCATTCAAATCAATCTCAAACAATCTTCTCACTTCACCTCATTCACAAAACCAAATCATTCAACTTTACCCATCAAAACTGATGTACCTACCTTCAATCCAAATCTATCCGTTTTTCAAACTTGCTGTGAATTTAATCAGTACTCAAGAATCGAATTCTATCTAGGATTGGAATTCATCGGATCTTTCGATTTGATTGTCTTTCTTTTTTCTCAAAATCGCAAGTCTGTATGTATGGCAAATAGACATCATCATCAAGAACCATCTTTTGATGTGTGTCTGTGTTCTTGAAATGAGACTAGAAGGTATTGATGTGTTTGGATATCGAATCCATGATTCGAATGAATGAATGGGTGGGTGGGTTGCTGTACTGAGTCTCTTCACAGATTATGAGGTGGTAGATTGATCGGACATGTGATGGTGAAGGTTGACCATTGAGCAATTCTGATTGTCTCAGTCATCATACTCATCAGAGGTAAACAAGCAAGAACCACACTCATTCAACTCGCCATCATTCATTCACAATCCAATCTGTTCATCTGTTTCATTCCCAATCACTTCTCATCATCCACTTCACTCACTCCTAGGTTTTCATCACTTATCAATCCTATCTCATCGGTTCCTCTTTTCTTTCTTGTATAATCTTTCTTTTCAAAACTCTGTCTCACTGCTTCATCTTCATTGACAATTTTGACTATCGAGTGTGGTCAGTGTATATTTCAAATCACACCATCCAATTTAACCAAGTCTTAACAATTTCAGTCTGGTGCTATTAAAATCAAGTGTAAGTAACGGAAAGTAAAGAGTCAGGCTGACGAGTTAATCAGTTATGGTCATCAGGATAGATCCTCAGCTGGATATTGAGGTGACCGTTCGTCAGAAGTTCAGTTGGATTCGACTGAATTCAAACTGGATCATACCATCCTTAAACCCAGTGCACTCCAATGATACTTTAAAGTTCATCTTAAACTTCTCCGCGTTTCTTTGAGTTTGCTGCTGCTTGAGTGATCTAAAGCGATATCAAGATCTGTTGACTGCGAGTTTGATAGGTGGTGACTTGGGCACTCACTCTACTCAGTACTTTGGGATCCCTCCTTTGAGTCTGAGATCAAGAGGAATGCGAACACTTTCATCAGTCTGTCTCTTTAGGCCTCTTTGCAACTTGTGATCCAACCCAACAAGCATTCATCCTTCCTCACATCTTACCTACATCCATTGATTCTCATATAGTCAAATACATCTGAAGAGAATTCGACCAACACCTTGTCCAACATCATTGAAGCAGAAGAGCAATGAACTCGATCAGATGGTTTTTTAAAAATGACTCTTGACTTTTGAAGTTGATCATCTACTTCATCAAACTTATCTAAAAATGGTAACTCACAATCTCCTTCTTCCTATTCTACCACTCGAGTTTCATTCTTCACCTCTTTCTGGTCAGTTTTAATCTAGACTAAAGGGCCCGTGCTGCAGTTCTTCACTTTAGGGTGATCTATCATACCTTCACTTCTCATTCTTCTTGGCCTGATTAATGTGGCCCATTCAAACCTTTTTTGCTTGACGGTTTATCATCTCATCTCAACCCAGACTTATCGAGATCAGGATGAACGTATTTGGTCATGCCAATCTACATCGACTTTTGAGTGTTTTATTTCATCATCAACTTTTAGATTTCACACAAGCCAACAAAGTTTTTCATCCACATCATCATCATCATCGTGATCGGTCTCAAGACCATCAGCTAGATGGAAGAGAGAACCTATCACCTTATTCGACGAATGAACCTTATGACTCCACTTCCACATCAAACTCATTGGCCATGTCATTCATTCTAGGCAACGCGACTAACTCTTACCATCCAATCAACATTGACGACTTTACGTATCCTGGACGCGTTGGTTTTATTTCAATATATTTACCATCTTTTATCTTATCAACTTCAGATACCGGTCCGGCTATCTTATACATCGGTGGTCAGATAGATTCTGCAGGAACGTATATCACTAATGACGTGATGATGTTTCGTCCAACGAAACCCTATCAATCACCATCATCATCCGATCCTAATCCTCAACTTTTGCCTTTCTTAAGTAATGGATTACCACCTATCTCATGGGCAAGTGGTGAGATCGATCATCAAGGTCAATTATGGGTCATGGGTGGAGTGGTAGAAGATTGTCATCATACTGCTTTGGCTTATCTACGTGACTTGAAGGATGGAAGTCTCGCGAATTGGACATCCTGGCATCCTCATCGGACCAACTCAACAGTCAAAAGACGTCGACAAACACGCGCAGTACGAGTCATTCGACCTTCAAACACTCATCACACTCAACATTCGTCTTTGACCTTTGATTCACGATTCCAAAAATCATCATTGATCTCAAATCAGTCAATATCCAACTCACATGAACACGCTGATTTTTGGATACTTGGTGGAGTGTCTGATCCATACACTTGTTCTAAAACTTTACTACCTCATCTTGGAGTTGATAAGTGGGATACTCAAACATCAACCGTTCATTCTCTCAAACTTGATTGCCTTCATGATCATCATTCAACTTGTTTGAGACCTCCAATAGCAGACTATTCTGTAACGACTCTATCAGATGATGCTCGAAAAATAATTTATATAGGAGGACAAATGATTGATGGATCATTTGGTAGGATGGAAAACTTATTTGTATTAGACACTTTACATGAAAAATTGGAATATATGGTGAGCAATTTTGACCATTTTCACTATTAAACTGAAAGCAAGAAAATTTAAATTGATATTGATGATTTTTTTTCTTTTTGAAAAGTCAGCTATTGGTGTGATTCCATCACCACGAAGAGCTCATGCAAGTATTTTGATACCTTCCTTTGGAGTGACATTGGTTCATGGAGGTCTTTCTCCTCATCAGAATATCACCTCAGATTCTCATCTTCTCAATACGACTTCGATTCCTTGGAAATGGACTGAACTCAAGCTCACAAACCAATCACTTTCTCCACCCAATCGAGCCTTTCATTCAATGCATCTTATCTTTCCAAATTTGATTTTAATCAGTTTTGGTATTCAATCTGAAACTGATTTAGTGGAAGGTGAAGAAGCCTTTTTCATTCTTCGATTGGATCATGATCCTAATTCTTATGAACTTTTGGGAACTTGGTCTACCACTCACGATCCGAGAATTTATTTACCTCTTCATTCTAACTCTCAACCAATTCCTACAAACTCTCAATCAATTCCTACCACCTTACCATCAATTCCTTCTGATGAAGGTACAAGCATGGGTGACGAAAGCAAGTCTTTTGACCCATCTTTTACTCAAGTTAACGAAACCAGATCAGATCGTAACATTCACTCTCATCCTCTACCAGCTCCACCAGCCATTCAAACCACAACGGTCCATGGTTCAGATCATACGCTTTCGAAAGGTGTTTCTCAGCATCAAAAAGCCATCGTCGGTGCAGTCTCGGCAGTCTGTGGATCGTTCATCTTAGGATTATGTGCTTTATTCTTCATGCGTTCACGTCAAAGGGGGAAACCTACTTTCAAATCTGAATCGATTCATCCCTTCAATCATCATGAACTTGATCCATCTGAAACATTAAATTCTACCCACAACTTAGATTTCATCACACCCATGTCATCTGTTCAAGTTACTAGACCGTGTGCGATTCGAGTCATGACTTTAGGTAGCTCATCCATCGGTTTTGACGAAAGAGACGGTCATCCTCTCAACCCAACTTCTCCGTCTTTCAGATCTGATCATCAATCTAGACTGTCTAGCTTCAGTATTCAAGATGAATCTTCTCAAAGATCTTTTCGACCAATTTCCTCCCACAACTCTATCAGATCTCCTAACGCATCACCTCATCGTCAACCTAGTGGCCTACACCGTCGTCGTAATTCTAGATTAACGAAATCAATGATCATATCAGAAGTTCCATCATCACAAGTTAACACTCGGAATGAATCAAGACCTCCTAGTCAAACTTCTATTCCCAGTAATGTTTATATAGCCCATCAAAACATCTCATCTAATTTAAGAAGATCTACACCTGAATTTGATCCATCATTAAACGAACTTCAATCTTCATCCAACTCTGCTCTTCAATCCACCTTCACTTCTTCTTCCAATTCTCAATTCTTAAATCGTTCAACTCGATCCATTCATTCACAAACTTCTGTACGATCTTATCCATACCTAATGCCGATTCCAATCTCGATCGAATCAGAGATGATGATCTTTTTAGATCATCCATCCGATTCGAAATCGATCAAAGAATCAAAACCGAATGAATCATTTGGTAATCGATTCTCACCTACAATCGATTCAGAAATTCCAAAAGACTCGATTAAGAGAGAATTTGAAATGTCGGATTGTGAATTGAATGAAGGAATTCCAACGAAATCGGTAATCTTATCTAAACCTTTGAAATCTGATTTGATCTTATCTACTTCTTCTTCTTCTTCTTCTTCTTCTTCTTTATCTAATTTGAATTGGTTAGAAAAGATAAAACCTAAGTTTGATTCGATGATTTTATCTACTTCTTCTATTATTAAAAGATCAATAATCAATGAAGTAGAAAAAAAAGAAGATCAAAAGAGAAAAGAAAGCCAAGAAAAAGTCGAAAAAGAAGAAAAAGAAGAAGAAGGATTCGAAAAGACACATTATAAAGGTTTAGAAGAAAAACTACTTAAAGGAAAGAATGAGAATGAGGATTTGGATGAGAATTTGGATCAATCGATCGGATCTCAAAGACTTTTAAGAATCACAAATGCTTCGATGCATTCTTCTCCAGGTTTATAAGAACAAAAACTTTTATGTTTTTCATTCATTCATTCAAGTGATTCCATTCAGTTAAATCATTCACTTTTTGGTTTTTTTTAAATATATATCAAATCAAATCAATTAAGTAGTTTGACGTGTTTAGATATCTTGTGTTTTTTTTTGTGGGTGAGGTTTGGTTGTATTTGATCTTTGAACCTTTTTTTTTGAATTGATGATGAGAAAATCTTATTCTGCTAGACTTATATATATGATTTTTTTAATTTATGATGGATGGATGAGTTTGAAAAATGAAAAATGTGAAAAGGTTTGTAGATACTAACTACATATCACTTTAGAGTAGATTAAGTTAAGATCTTGAATGAGTTTAGAACACCTATGTCCATACACACTCACTCGCTTTCTCTGCCTTTCTCTTGAAAGTTTGACTCTGATCATGAAGGAATTTTGATCACTACGATTGAGGAATGAAGTGATTCTTGAAAACTAAAAGAAATGACTGTGATCATGTGACATGTGATCGATATGTGATATGTATGTAAAAGTTGACAGCTGTATGATCATGTAATCAAGCCGACAAAAAAGAAGATAATCCAAATCCAAATCCAAATCCAATCCCAATCCAATCCCAATCCAATCCAAGAGAGTTGAATTCTTCCAAAAAAACCATCAAGATGACTAACTTATCAGATCAAAACATCCATCGAATCAAAGAAGTCATGGGTGAAACCTATAATGATGAAGAGATCATGAAAGCCTTAAACTCACATCAAAACGATTTTGAAAAAGCTTTAAATCATCTCTTAGAATCTCCATCTTCTTCATCTTCATCACCACCTTTATCAAAAGAAACAGCAGAAGAAATAGAAGCAATCATCAAATCTAAGGCTAAGGCTAATGCTAGTGCTGAGGATCAAGTTCGATTACGTCAATCTATCACAAACGCATTTCAATCTAATTCAATCAAATCTAATCCTTCAACTTTTCCTTGGTCTGATCATCACTCTCAAGATCATGAGATCATCACTTGGGGTGAACCTGAGATCAAATTACCTACTTCTCCTATCCTATCATCTAATCAACCCAAGTAAGTGGAATCCATCATCATTTAAAACTTACATGAATTCTCAAGCTTTTGAAGATTAATGAAGGTCTTCACTGAATTCTTTAGTAATCTAGACGTTCATCAAATTTGGGATTTAGATTCATCTACTAATCCAAATCCAACTGATCAGGTTTCATCAACCCAATTCAATTCAAATTTAGCAGAAGAGAGTCGAGAACCATTAGTGTTACCAAGCTCACCACCTAAAGGATCATATCAACCCATGACCGTCACTGGTCATCTCACTCCGATCGAAGATTTCAATCCATCCTCAATCTCTCATCCGATTCAATCGCTTCATCATCAAACCTACGAAAGCATTCCGATCTCCAATTCTTCGATTTCATCCGATCCTCATCGACCATCCGTTCGAGTCAGATCCGAACCGGTCCTTCCTCTCATGTCATTCGAAGATCAATTAAATGCAGCGATCCGAGCGAGTCTTGAACCGAACGGACAAGTGATGAATTCAACTTCATCTGAACTTAAACAACCGATCAAACCTTTGGGCACCGAAGAAGAACAGATGAGTAAAGCCTTAGAAGAAAGTTTAGCGATGAGTAGTACTCAAACCTTGGAACATTCACAAAGCTTTCTTCATCCTTTTCCGATCGAAAGAGTTAGAGGAATCGGAAAGTCAGTGGATTTCTTTTTTCCATCAGCTTCGATCCCACCCAACCCTCATCGAACTTAATCCGTGTTTTTGATTTTCTGTTCTCCTATAGACCAGTGGCGCTGAGAGTTCAAAACCCACATTTAGTCTTTCTTCCGGCGGTCTTGAATGTGTTATATGCTGCAAAACCGTTTAGGGATCGGATCTTGAGTTTCAAACCCCCCTCCAGCCCTGATCTTCAACCTCTCCTAGATCATGATCTAGAAGGATTATGGAAAGGCGAAAGCAA
This sequence comes from Melampsora americana, assembly GCA_022264835.1. NCBI lineage: Eukaryota > Fungi > Basidiomycota > Pucciniomycetes > Pucciniales > Melampsoraceae > Melampsora > Melampsora americana. The sequence continues at coordinate 100,923 of JAIFHY010000093.1, read as the reverse complement.
ATGGCGAACAGAGGAGTCTTGGGCTGAGAAACCTCAACCGATCGAACGTGAGTGATGTGATTTGCTTTGGGCTCTGAGTCTCATTAGATCATCCAAGATCGATACTCGAAGCTGATCACGACTTTTTCTCTGGCATTCAAAATGAATAGTGATCTTAGCTGTTCAAAGGTTATTTGGCTTGATGACCCATTCGAAGAGGTCTTACTTGGATGTGAGGGAGATCTCCTTACTGATGGGTTACGAAGAAGGCGAGAATATCGTTTGGTCACTCAACGAACCTAACAAGGGATGTCATAAGGCTTATGAGACCATAGCAGAAGCATGGAAGCAAGTTTGTTTGAGTATCTCTCCACCACTTCAACCAGTGGAAGGTGATCGGATTGAAGTAGATGCTCAAGAATACGAAGATGAGAAACGGTAAGGTTTACAATTGATTTGAATTCAAGAGGATCAAAGTGATTGAAAAGAAAGAAAGAATCCATCTGATGTTGATGAGCTCTTTTGTTGTCTTCCAGATTGTTTCATTGGAGAGGTTGTAAAATGTCATTACCCTTACCCGATCCCGAGGTGGAAGTTCCAACCCATCCATCTGATAATTCGACCACATGTTTAATCCTCAACACCTTAGGTTCAGCTCTTCTGAATGATATCTATGCAGGGATAGATGCACAAGTTTGGTTACCTGAATCCAATACCGCTCATTTCTTAGATGGATCTTCTCAGATCATTGCGTTTGAGATCGATCGTAAAGAGAATAATAAGTTTGGATGGACATCAGATTTGAATCGAAGCAGTGGTGGTGCATTATCAAGTACAGGAGAAGTGAAAAGACCGTTTGGATTGGAAACCGAGTTTTATGTAGATCGATACTTACTTTCGAAACGGAAGCTGATCATCGATTTAAGAGAAGAGATTTGTAAGATCGAAGGTGAAGCGGATGTTTCCTTGGTGAGACGTGATCAACTGGCGAGAGTTGGGGTGAATGAAACCTCTATATGTTGGAGACTTTTCTCTCTTTCTCTCTCTCGATCTCTTTCTCTCTCTCTTTTCCTGCTTTTTTTTCTATTCTTTTCAGTCAATTCATTGATTGTTTTTTTTTGATTTTGTTTTTGAACTTGTTGAATTAAATTTGAAACAAAAGAAAAACGGGAATGACTGATGAATGGTTGACTTTTTTTTTCCTGGGTAGGGTCAAGATGTACTCTCTAACTTAAAATCAGTCGTTAATTATTTATCTCAAGAAAGTCAATTTCCCATCACCACTTCACCCGAACGAGAATCTCAAAAGAAAGCCATGTTACCTAAATTTCGACTGGCCTTAGAAAAATTAGAAGCTGAAATCAAAAGTCAGGTTTAACTTGATGATCATTTTATCCAATCAAGCTTGATCACTAATCCTTTGATTTACATTAGATCTTGAGTTAAAGGCCTCAACTGCTCAAGCTGCCTCCAAGGCAGTTTTTGATATTCCTCAGATGAAAGAAGTCGGACCTCATGATTTATGTGCAGTGATCGTCTCAGATGGGTTTCCAGGTCGAGATCATATGTGGACTTATACTAAAGCTGATGATGGAACTTGGTATAAGATTCTAGATAAAGAAATCAGCTCAGTGAGTTTAAGATCATCTTTTTGAAGATCTCGTCTTGAAGCCTGAAAAGTTAAATTGGGTTGGGTTTTCGGTTGATCTAGGTCACGATCGAAAGCGTTTTGAATGATCCAGCAGGGATTCATATGAATGCTGGTCATATCTTTGCACTCTATGTGAAACGATCTACTTCAGAAGAATCATCAATCGATTCGAGGAGTATCCCTCTACGAGCATCACTTGAGGTAAGTCAACCGCCCAAAGAACAGTACGAGAAACGGTCATCGAAAGCCGACCTGATGCTACATTGAATTCTTCTCTTCTTCTTCTTTTCCCTTTTGGTTAGGCGGCGATTATTAAAGATAACGAAGCGTTCGATCTTGAGCTTACTGAAGCTAGCACTCTTCAATCCGCCCATCCATTGATGAATGCTTTGAATCAAGATGCGAATGTGATGGATTTAGATTCGCCTCGATCTGATGTGGCTGAAGCTGATGAACTTGTGGCTGACGCTGATGAACTTGGATCTGGATCTAATCTATTAAGATTATCAGGTGGGAGTGGTCTGAATGAGGATAAAGAGGATGAAGAGGAAGAGGAAGAGGAGGAAGAGGAGGGAGAATGTGATTTGGTTGAGCTTGGATTTTTGAAACCTATGAAGGGACAACGATTAGATATCAAGACGATGACTGGTAAAGTTGGAGGTCGACCGGTAAATGGTGTTTGAAGTGATGTCTGAATAAAACGTTTGACTGAACTGAGACTTCATCCTTGATGAATTCTTTTTTTAGATTTGGTTAGATCCGAAGAGGCCATTGGATAATGAAGCTGTTAGATGCTCAACTTGTTTTGAACCGATGAGTTTTCTTTTACAAGTAAGATTGAGTCTCATCCTTTTTTTCTCTTCAGTCTAGAAACACCACTTGAATAGAGTTCTGATCCTGATCTGATGATCCTCAACAGATGAATGCACCAGATGATGAGAATCCTGATGCATACCTGAGAACGATTTATGTCTTCATTTGCCGAAAGATGAGATGTATAGGGATGAACGGATCGGGAGGATTGAAGGCGTTTAGGTTTCAACTTTCTGAAGCAGAATCTAAGGACTTATTAAATGATGAAGAGACGGAAGAGAGTGAGGAGGGATTGGATTTAGGTAAAGTGTTTAATGAATGGGAATTAGTTTGTGAACAAGAAGAGATGGAAGAGAGCGAGACAGAAGGACTGAAAGGGTTCGGTAAGGCTTTTTCTTAAACTGATGAAGGGTTGAAGTTGAATGACAAGTTTTGAAGATGAGTTTGATTGAATGTTAGTTGATCGGAGTGATCTGACTCGTACGGAAATCGAAGGTGAAACAGATGAAGAAGATGCACAGATGAAGGAGACCAAAGCTTCAGTTGATCTTACGTTTTTAAAATTCCAATCACGTTTATCAAGAGCACCTGATCAAGTCTTACGGTAAGTGGGAAGGATCATTCTAGATGCTTCAGTAGTTTCAAAGAGATGGAGGATTGAATGAAATGAGACTGATGATGATGATGATGATGATTTTAGATATTTGAAAGTGAATGAACCGATCATTCAACCATTATGGGTATCAGATGAAGATGGGAAGAGATATGAACCGAAGAGATGTTTGAATTGTGAGGAAGGTTTTCAGATTATTGAATTTCAAATCTTATCGACAATTTTAAGTTCATTAGGACTTGAAGAATCATCATCATCATCATCATCAGGATCAGAAGAAGGGATTGATTTTGGTACGATTTTAGTTTATACATGTGAAGGAAGTTGTGAGAGGAGAAGAAGGAGATTGAATGAATCGGATTGGAATTCGAAGTGGAGTGAGAGGAATGGATGGGTTGAAGAAGGGTGTTTGGTTCAAATGTTTTCATTGGATGGAGTTAAGATTTGAAGTTGGATTTGGATTTGGATTGAAGTGAAGATTGTGTGTTTTTGAGTATATGATTTGTAAAATGGATGAAGTTGATAATATAATTTGATGATTTGATTTGATTTGATATGATGTGTGAGAATGAGAGGATGATGATGAAGAAGTTGAAGGATCGACAGAGTTTGAGAAGTGTGGTTTGAGTGTAGTTTGAGTGTGTTGTAGTTTGAGTGTAGTTTAGTTTGAGTGGTGAAGTTGAAAGAAGTCTTTGAAATTGTTTTCGAATTTAATTTTAATTTTCAAATTCCAAAAGATGAAGAAGAAGAAGCATGAACACTTCCTCAGCATCAGCATCAGCATCAGTCTCTTCATTCAAATCATTCAAATCATTCAATCTGAACTCATCGAAATCAACCGATTACCATTCCTCAACACACTCTCAATCTCAAACTCATCCTCCACTTTATTTCATTTACCACCCACTTCAAGTAGCAATACCACTTCATCATCATCATCAGATTTGATTTATATCACTTTAAACATTTGTTCACCTCCTAAGAATCAATTAAATCATGTTCAAATCACTTATGATTCAATCTTAATCGTTTCAAACTCAACTAGCAATCAATCACCCAATCCAGATCGATTACCTACTCATCATCAATCTGGTCTGATTGCTTCTTCTTACTTGGGTTTTGCTAATCTGACCATCATCAATTCGGTTGGACTTTGGATTTATTTAAATTCACCTACTCCTAATGAAAATCAAACTTGGTCAATCCAATTAGCCATCGATCATCAACGTATGTGTTTTCTTCTCTCTTTCAAAAAATCTGACTTGAATTGATGATGATTTGATTTGATATCTTAAAGCGATTCATCAAGTCAATAACTTTCCTGCATTCCGAGTTGAAGATACAGATCAAACCAATGCACTCTTAACCGCTTCAGATTCAAGTTTATTTCAATCTATTCAAGATCAATCACCTTTCTCATTAAAACAATTCATTCCATTTATCATCAAGACTCCCTTAAGTTTCCCATTAGGACTTTCATCTTCCTTATGTGCCATTCAATTATTAAATTCATCTAGTTCAACTGAAATCTTAAATTTAAATCAACTTCAACTTAGTTTAACTCAACGAAACTTAGGGATCGATTTACCTTCTTCTCAAAACACGGGAATCAAATCTGATCGTGATTTTAGAATCTCATCTGATTCGGTCGGTCAACGTACTCAGTATCTCTTAAACTCACTCACCTCGGCTACTAATTATACCGCTTGGTTATTTCAACCGGGTTTGATGATCAATAATGTTCAAACGGGTAAACTTTGGCCTTATGTGAATTTTAAAACGAAGATTGGTAAGTAAATCAAATGAAAGTGTTCAAAAACGATTTTAACAAACTGATGTTGAATTTTGACTTGAGATAGGGAATCATTGTAGACTTTTACATGATCTTTCGTTTTGTCCGGAATTAGCTTATTCAGTTCCCTCACCCGTTTCACTTTCGACTTTAGATTTAATTAACTTTTATCAATCTCAACTCATCCCTCATTTACAAAACTTTTCCACCGTCTTAAACACCTATCCTTGTAATAACGGATCTTCTGGACGGTATTCGTTTGTGACCGGTTGTGGAGATTGTTTAAAGGCTTATACGAATTGGCTTTGTGGGATGATCTTACCACGTTGTACTGATTCACCTTTGATCATCAATTCTACCTTTGAAGATTTCCAAGATCCTTGGGAATCTCAATTAGTTTTAAATCGAAACGATCTAAGTCAATCTAGAACACCTCAACTCATCAATCTGACCTTGAAGAACCCATCCTTTAGTTATGGTGAAATCCCACCTTGTATCGAAACCTGTGATTATGTAGCTGCTACTTGTCCTCCTTTCTTAGGTTGGAAATGTCCATTGAGATCATCGATCAGTGGAGCGTATGGAAGCACGAGATATTTAAGTTCGATTGAAGTTCAAGGAGGTGAATCGAATGAGAAAGGTAAAGGAGGGTTTAGATCGACTGATCGATTTGGAAATGTGTTTTGTAATGCATTAGGATCTGATTTGAATTTCGATAGAATGGGATCAAGTGAAAGATTAAAGATTGAAGTCAAATGGATTGGGCTTTGGGGGGTTTTAATCATTGGTTTGAATCATTTCGGATTCGATTTGTTGGTTTTATAGTTTCTTTTTTTTTCATCATCATCATCATTATTTTTGATTTTCTAGTTTGATTGGGGTTTCTTCTTTGAGTAACTTTCTTAAAGTTAAATTTTGGATTTTTTCTTTTTTTTTGTATATCATTCATCATTTAGTTGATTTTTCCTTTTGAACGTCTTTCTTGATCTTTTTTTGCTTTTGAATTTCTAAATTACGGAACAAACGAGTAGATTGGTTTGATCATAGATTCCTTCTTGAACTTTGTCAAGGAAAAGACACAGATTGGGCTTGACGAGTTTTACCATGAACTCTTGATCTTTATCTGAGTAAAGAGTGGGACAGTCTCTTTATTCAATCAGCAAACAGTCAATTCCAAACCCAGCCAGAAGGTCTTTAGCTTGCCAATGGATCAAGCTGATTTTCAAACATTTATTCATCATGAGACTATCATTGATGAGGAAGGATATCCACTTTTCCCTAATTAACAAATAGTCTTTTTTAAACTACCTGGTCAGAAGATATTTAACTGGGGGATGGTGGGATACACGTACTACAAGTCAGGCAGCCACAAACAGGGAAATTGGGATACCTTCTGCTTCAATTGTCTTAGTGTTGTTCAATGTGAAACCCCAGAATGTGATTACCTGGGTTCACCATTAGATAATTGAGACAGATTGACTGAATGGAAAAGCAAGTAAGTGAACTTTTGCCTAAATGAATGATCATTTGATGATTGAGAATTGATGAATGCTGTGCTGGGTGTAGACTAATTTGTCAGAATATCAAGATGTGATTATACTTCTTGAATGACCAGTGAAGGGAGCTGCACTATTCAGGTTGGCTTGGTACAACTTTTTGCATTGGTGAAGTGTCTTGAACAAATTTATATGGACTTGATAGTTGGAATTCTGGTCAAATATGGTGGTCTCTCTAAGAACTAAAAAAAAGTGTCACAGGCCTTTGGATGGTCAAAAAATTGAACAACCTAATGAAGGCCAACCACCTGATACCACAACTGCACACCTTTCTACAAAGAAACTAGGATGGCCAATAGGATCCACCGGAGTTGATTGCACCCCTGTTACCACTTATCAGTCTTATGTTGCTACACAAAAAACACCTCAAGAAAACCATTGCTGGATGAATTCTATCCTTGAATGTCTATATGCTCTCATAAACCCACTCTGGCTCCATGGATCTGATGGAAAGTCTGGTGATATTTACAATAATTGACACAACATCTTGGTTTGCATGCTACATGTGAAATGTCAGAAGTAGGAAGCATGGTAAAGATCCTTGTACAAGGACAAAACACTCTCCAAACCATATTTCAAGCAAAATTTGAAGGAATGTTTGCAGCTAATCAATTTCACTCATCAGATCAGTTTATCCAAAAACCTTCTGATTCAAAAACAAACACAACATCACCAGTCAAGACTCTATGGGGGGTGGATTGTGAAGTCCAGTACATCTGTTCAAAGGATTTGAATCATACAAAGAATGAACTTACTCAAACCAACACAATCCATATCTTAAAACAACAATCTTGTATTGCCAGTCTTGATTACTCTGAAGCTGGAAGCTTGATTTCTCAATATTGGTTTTCAACTGGTCTCCAGAGGATTTCAAATATACATTGTACTTTTTGTCCAAAAGGTGCCACAGGCAGATCAGCCTTTTATGAGCAAAGTGTCTTGTGGGATTTTGTCAAGTTGATTGTCAGATGAGAACCATTTGGGCCAACTTCCAGCCTGAGTGATCAGGTTGGGATTTCAATCAGATGATCATGAGATGAAGATGATGCTCTCACCCACCATCTAATGCTTATCTTGCATCTCAAGTAGTCATCTAAGCACCTCCCATCTCACTTTGATCAATTGTCTTATTTTTTATTTTTCTTTATTTTTTGTTTTATCTACTCTTCTCTTTTGACTTCAGTGAAAAATTTCTTCCCCACTTGCAAAAGACCTTCAGTCCAAGAACACAACAAACAACATTCAAAAAAGGGAAAGTTGATCTAATAAAGGTTAACAGGTTGAGTATCAAGATGAAAACCGTTTGATTGAATAACCCATCTAGACAGACATCCTACCATCAAGTTATTTATTGAGATGGTTTGCCCCATCCCAACTGAGCAGACCTAACTTGAGGTCAAGATGGACCTCAGATGAGATTTCGGGGCTGAACAGATCCTTATTCTTTTAAATTTTTATGATCATTTTTCTCAAACAAACCCCATTTGAATTAAATGTTGAGTGATCATTTCATCAATCAGTTCATTTTGTCAAAAAAAAATCAATTTCAAATCTCAACTAAAAAAGAGAAATGAGAAAAATTAATAAGAAAAAAGACAAAAGACAAAAGACCAGATCAGTTCAACTTCACAAATCAAAACTCAATTGAAGTTTTGAAAGACAAATCCAAGACAACCAATTCTAAAGTTTTCAAAGTTTGAAATTCTTAAAGTTAAAAAGTTTACTTCCTTTGTCTTTTCTTTCTAGGTTCAGGAAAGATTAAAGGTACGCTTAATCTAGCTAATCTTTGTTTTTCAATCTCTTTAATCTCTTTACCTAATTTCTTAGCTTCTTCTAATCTAACGGTTAATTCACCTGAAGATAATTTCTCAATTTGACAACCTAATGATCTAAAAATCTCATTCAATCTAAATCCAAAAAAAGAAAAAAGGTTAAAGTTTGATGAATGAGTTAAATGATGAAGTCGAAATGGTCTTTTGTTTTGGTAGAAAGGGAATTTTGAAAAAAAACGTACGATGATTTATCTTCTTTTAAATCTTCTGCTAATTCAGAAATATCACAAGTATATTCTTCATGTATCAAACAGAGTGTACAAAGATAAGATAATAATTTCTTTTCAGTAAAAGTGGTCATGATTAACTCTTGATGACCCAATTCAGTTTCAGTAAACTTTTTTAATAAACCATCTAAGATCAAATCAGGACAAGATTGATTTGAAGCCTTCATCGATTTAGAACTTAAACAATCTTTTAAACTTTCTCTGTTTTTTAACCTAAATCGAGATTGATAAAATTTTAATAAATAATTCATATAAATCAATATCCGTAATCTTCTTTCTTCTTTTTTATTTAATTTTCCTTCTGGATATCGATTCCAACATGATTCGATTCGTTTCTTAATAAACTTCGAATTCGAATTCGGTAAAAGCTTAATGGCTTCTTCTGGTGAAGCACAATAAGTGATATGTGAGATCGGAATCGAATTTAATTCGAGATTCGAAACTAGATCTGATAATTTATAAACTTCTTTCGGACTAGTAGCCTTTAGATTATAGGGTGGAATTGGTTTTTCATGATCGATTCGATTAGCTTCTTGAATCGAATTAGTCAAAGTCTTCGAACTAGTGCTAATCGATTCTTGAAGATGATTTTGAACATGCATCATACTTTCAGGATCGATCGTATCTCTTGCAGCAGCTTGAATGGCTCTTCTAGCTTTCTTACTACCGAACGTGTTACCTAACCTCTTCCTTGAATCTTTATGGTTCCCTTGACCTTCTTTTTCCTTTTGGTTTTCTTCTTCTCCTTCTCCTTCTTCTTCTTCTAATTCTTTAAGATGAACTGCATCTTTTAATTGTTTCACTTTAGGTCTTAATTCATGAAAACTGGTAGGAAAGAGGGTGAGAGTTTGATCTTGATTTGAATGTAATCCGATTAAATAAGTACAATGAATTTCTTGATTTGATTGACGATTTGATTCGAATTCTAATTGATCAGATTCTCCTACTAAGATCTTTTCAGATTTTGAATCTAACTTATGACCGTATAAATTAAATGAAGTTTTAACATCTGGTTTAACATCTGGAAATTTAACTAATTTAAAATATCAAAAAATCACAAACATCAGATCAGTAAAGTTGAAGAACCATTTTCCTAAAACAAAAATCATGAAACCTTACCCAAGGCAGGTCCAAGATAATTCCCTTTATTTTGTTCACCACTTAATTTGATTATCATTTCACAATCTTGATTGATTTGTTTAGTTTTAAAACCTTGATCATGTTGAATTGAATGGGTTGGATTGGTTGGATTTGAATTTGAATGATGATTTTTTTTTGATTTTTTTGAAGTTGGTTTCATTTCTTTCTTCTTAAATTGATTGAAGTTTGATTTGATAATTTCTTGTTTTTGTGATTGATGTTTGATTCTTTTACAAAATTTAGTTTACTAAAATTCTTTCTTCAATTTTTTTTTGGGATCAGTTGATGTCAGCTGATCATGTAAATTGTTACAGTTACACCTCGAAATTACATACATCTCAACTCCATTTCTCAACCTGTGATCCTTCTGATTCTCTTTCAATGAATCCATCATCTCATTCTCACTCTCATAGTTCATCTTCATGAGATCCCATTAAGCATACTCATCTTTAACCAAAACCCCTTCAATATTCATTCATTCAAAATCCAATCCTTTTCTTCAAACCTACATCATCCTTAAGAATTCTAAACTTCTATATCCAATTCACTCTTTCTTCAAATCCTCTGTAAGATCTCTCCAAAAAGAATAAGGGCTCGTTTGGTATAGCTTAAAAAAAGCTATCATTTCGAAATTTGACTTCGAAAAGCCAAATTTCAAAAAGTCCATTTGGCAGCGGATTTCGAGTGCCTTTCATAAGCTATTATGGGTACCATAATAGCTTTTTTTGTCTATTATAATAATGGACCAAGTAGTCAATTATTTTCCCAATAAGTAGCTTTTTTCAACTTATTTTGCCAATTTTCTTTCTTTTTTCAAAAATATACAGGTCCCCTCTTTGATACCCCCCTGTCCTCCCTTTGATTCACAACTATCCATCCCATCTCATCCCATCTCATCCCATCTCATCCCATCTCATCCCATCAATCACTATCCATTCCATCCCATCTCATCTCATCCCATCTATTTGGTCGCTGCGCTTGTTCAGCACGGTCATGAGCAGCTGCCATCAAGAGATCTATTATCTCTTGATTAAAATCGACCGGATTGCTTCCCTCAGAGGAGGAAGCTTTGAGCAGGAAATCCAATTCCGCTGAAGATGTGGATTTGTCGGACATTAGATCACAGTGTGATGTGTTCAGTATATGGTCAATTGGAGTGTTGTGATACAAGATGGATTATGTATCAACAAAGTCATATTTCATTTTGCAGCGGTCAACAACAGATTGGCTACCAAATGAAATACAACTTTTTGGGACATTTAAGTGACTTTTATCCCAAAAGCCAGCTTGGACCAAAATTGGACTTTCCGGGCTCGGAAAGTTTGTACCTTTGAAAAGGTACAAACTTTCATAAGCCCTACCAAATGAGCCCTAACCCTCATTCCGCTCAAACTTACCCAAGTTTTTTTCTGGATTCAATCCAACAAAAAAAGAGTCGAATGATCATTCAATCTATCCTTTTCAAACTTTCTTGATCTTCATCCTTTTCACAATTTGAAATCAAACATCATTCACTCTTCTACCCTTAAGTTCACTTCATTCTTCTCTATTCTTGGTCTGATGTTCTACCTTTTGGACCAAAAGGGTGACAACCACATCTTTAGCTTCATGAAGATGTTGCATGTATCTACACTCCCTCTTTACAATCTCCCTTCTCCCCTTGGCCCTGGTTTTGAAATCCATGTGACACTACATATTCAGCATCACCTGTTTTCCCAACACTACATGCAAAGAGATGACACAGCACCCGCAGGGTTACAGCAACCCTGCAATGACTCCCCAGCTTTGCAAGACCCCCCTTGGGGTTTGCGCAGCATGAGCACCAACCCACATTTGCCGGGTCAGTTGTTTGAATGAGAGCTAGTAGTATGATTGGTCCTTTGGAGATCACTACCTTGTGCAGGTAAGTCATCAGGCAAGATCTCAGGTTCAAGTGCAACTTAAGTCCCCTTGCTACACTTTCTTATGCCTTTAAAGGTATTTGACTCATCTCCTTTCTTGGTTTCAAGGGGGGAAGTGCTGGCAAAGTGATATGATGGATGAAAATCAGTAATGATGATGATGATGATGATGATGATGATGATCAAGTGAAGTAAGAAATATTTTTCAAGATTGGTTTGCTTTCCTGTTTTAGGAGGGTTCAAGTGTATTTTGTGAAGAAAAAGTTTGAATTCTAAAGATCAAAAACCAAGAATTTCAAGTAAAAAAAAAACCCTTTGATTTTTTTTTAAATTCTTTGAATTTTTTTTTTCAAGGTTTTTTTTTTGGATGATTTTCAATTGTGAACAATTACAGCTATTTAAGAAATTAATGTCCCCCCCCAAAAAAAAATTTTTTTTTTGCGTGTTACAACACATGTAATAGCAAGCACGTGTTACTGTACAGCTGTACAGTAACACATTTCACGCCTTTTCTCGACCATGTGCCACCCCAGCTCCGCTCACACAACCCAGCTCACACAACCCTGCTCAGCATCGCACCCACCCAGCAGCACCCTTCACCACGACCTTCACCACAAAAATCAAAGAGATATGGCCGAAATTTTGCAAACTGCAAGTAAAGTTCGGATTTTTTTTCCCAAAAAAAATCGACTTTTTTGTTGATTCTCACTTAACACCATGTTCGTTTTTTTTCAGGGCGATGGCTCATTTGACATTGATCCAGCGTTGGTTCAAGGTTTGGTTCCAGTCAGTGGTAAGTTTGGAAATTCCACAAGACTCATCTTCAGGTGAAAACGAGTCTTGTTCACATGATTTTGCTTTCTCGTTTCAGGTGGCGTCTCGCAGCTAATTGGAAATAAGAGGACTTTGGTGATGGATCTGTGTGATGAAGACTCCGATTCCGATAACTCTAGATACGCTGACAGTCACAGGTGTCAGTCTATCTCAGTAACTCAAGATACGGAGCGAGATGGTTCACAACTCACTCGCACTTCGACGGTTACTAACACTTTGGAAGACGTGTGTAACAACTCCGAAAAGCAAAAGATTTACCTCACTTTCAACGTCTGGCAGGCGAAAGATATGGATGCGGATGACGATGATCTTGCAACTGACATGCGTTCAAAAAAAAAAACGAAAAAGTCAAAAAGGAAAGAGCAACAATCTAAGAAGAAGAAAAAGGCTACCGATCAATGGACTGGTTACAAATCCAAACGACCTATCACCGTCGAAATCAATCTTGGCGCGCACAATTGGGAATCTTTCAAATTAAGAATGCTAGAAGCTTGCGCGATCGAAAAAGCTGATGTGACAATGCTTCTCAAAGAAGCAGATGCGTTGGGGGAATTGATTTTTGAAGGCTGGATCAATGGGTCAAAGACACATAAGAAAAGTCGACATGCTGAAATCAAGGATGACGACTCTTTTTCTGATTATGTGGTTGAAGCGTTTATTATCTCTCACTCTAATGATATTGGCTTCAAGGTCATTCATCCAGACCCAAAGGAAAGAAAAAAAAACAAAGTAAGTCACATAGTACATTTTCCTGAGTAGTATATGTGATTACTGATGGAGTGTTTCATCAAAATAGGATTTTGATGAGACCCTTCAAAAAAAGAAATCTCGTCTTGAAAATGACAAGCAACTCGATAGTGACTCTAACACCTCCGAGGATGATGATGACGAATCAGATGGGGTAAATAATGTTTGCTTTTTTTGATGTGCGGTTAAGTCTTTATGAGCTGACATTGAGTGCCGTACTAGTCTGTTGAACTCGACCCAAAGGAGAAAAAAACCAAGAAATTGACCACCCGCTTCAAAGAGCAGTGGGAAAGAGGTGAGAGCATTGTTCAAATGGCGAATCCGAAGGATCCCGGCGAATTTTTATTACTCAACACTGCGAGAATTCGACTTTGGGCTTCCGATTGGGTGTGTAATTTCTCTTCCCTCCACCCCCTCCCAATCCGATAAGGTGTTAAGCTGACTAGTGAAATCAGGAGGACAAAGTTCTAGGTGTTGATGAGGTGAATCCCCCAATGAACAGGCCCGGTTGGAAGTGGATTCCCGCAGCTCTGGTTCCCGAGGAGAAGGCACGTTTGATGGGACATACGACGGCGAAAATATCACCTTCGACCCCCGATCCAACACATCCAACAATTGTCCATAATAATTACTACAACACCCCGCTTAACACACCCCTTGGCAATTTCCCGGCGCATCTACACCTCGTGAACACACCTACCGGCCCTTCTCCTCCATTGCTCTCGGGAGAGCTCTCACCGCCGCCAGGACCCAGCCCTTCGATGCACGATCTCTTATCATTTACCAAGATTGATCGCGCGAAACTCAGTCAAACTGAGGAGATCTTATCAAACGCCGGAGTCGATCGATTTGAGGAACTTTTAGATCGCTCCGCATACTCCTTGGACAATCTTCAGGAGAAAGTTAGGCTGCCCTACGGACATGCACTAATCATCTTCAAAGCGGTTCCAGAATTCAAAAAACATCTACATAGATGTTTTGAGAACCAAAACCAATAGTTATAAGTTTTCAATACTTAATCGAATTTAATTTTTAAATATTGTTCTTTCATGATTTTGTTCTTTTTCTCACTTGTTGATTGAACTAAATGTGCGCATCATGTTGTACCACATTCTTTCTAGGATGAGGAAAAGAGTAATGCATATTGACACTTAATCACTTGTGAAAGACTGTGAGTGTAGAATGTGCAATGATATATTATATCATTGCAAATGATATAATGAGGATTGAATGAGATGAGACAAACTTATATCATTGCAAATCATGATGTAATGAGGTTTGGATGAGATGAGACAGAGTGGCTCTAAAAAGTGAGCTTTCTGGCTTTTAAACTACAAGGAGCATTTATTGCATGTTTAATTTTATTTCAAACAAGTGTCAGGATAACAAACAACAGATAACAAAGCATAAGAAAGCAAATAAAGATCCAAAAAATACAACATGGCAATCAAACATCAACAGTAATCAGAAAAACAAACCATCGAAAGATGTTTCACCACAAAAAATGAGATAAAACATCATAACCAATACCCACAAGCGGTATACAAACTTCGCATTAATTTAATTGAAAAGACCTCTGATGTGATATCTTTTATCTTGCTAATTCGATCATCATCTGCAGTATTTGGTAGACATTGGGACCTTTGAAGGAATGCTTTCAACACGCTGAAAGCTTTTTCTATCGGGTTGAAATCAGGGGAGTAGGGTGGAAGATATAAAATTCGAACCCCACGTGCTTCGGCTAGCTCGGCTATTCGACCCCCGTGGTGAATTCGGGCATTGTCCATGACAAGCACCGAGTTCGGTAAAGGGTAACGATTCATGACCGGAAACTAGATCAAAGAGCGAGCCCCACATCAATGATCTACATAGGCTCAGAGTGAAAAAAAAAATTTCTAAAGGGGAGAGGCTTACTAATTGATATTCCAGGAAGTTTTCGAAGTCCTCACGGTGATAACTACCTTCCCAACAATCCATTGCCAATACGCCACCCAGGAATATAGCCGGCAAACGCGAGTAGCGCTTACCCGCTCGAGTTCGTGACAATTGCTTTGACCGCCTACCCTTTTTTGCACGCGCATATAAACGATACAACTCCCTCATAACTATGGCACTTTCATCTGACATTCACAAAGGTGGATGGAGTAGATGAATCAGACATCCCATTGACCAAAAAGAGGATACTGGATAAAGGAACGTACCCAAGAAAACCAACATTTCAGGTCTTAACGCTCCTACTGCGTATATGAATTTGGCCCGTTTCGAAGCACTTTGATTCGGATGAACAGTTCAAGCCTTCTTCAAGGTGAGAAGAAGGCGGGACTTGACATCGGTTGCAATGGTGGTGGTGGACACATACTCCCCAGTATGAATATACATGGCGTGGCGGATTTCATCGAGATACATTGTCGGGTTTTTGTCAAGCATACCTAGCAAAAAATCTCGATCTTCATCCGAGAACGTAGTTCGACGACCGAGGCGTTCATATTCTTCCGGATTGCGGATGACAGCGGCAGTTCGACGGTACAACTGATTCCAGCGCTGTAAGCTTTTCAGCGAAACCGAGGAGCGTAGCTTGCGTTGCACACTGCGCCTCGAATACCCCTCACGAGCGTATTTGACTGCCAAGACCTTGAAATTGGCGCTGTAACTCCGTCGACCCATTCTAGTGAAAGCGAATAGACGAAATCAACATGAGCTAATGTGAAATATGAGCATTGACAATATTGAGGAACAATCCTTACCTGACTGCTTTTCTGGTTTAAATTTTGAAGAGGAGGAAGGACGGAAACGTGTTGAATATAAGTGATCGAATTCGGTGGTGAAGGGTGCTGCTGGGTGGGATGCAGGGTTGTGTGAGCGGAGCTGGGGTGGCACATGGTTGAGAAAAGGCGTGAAATGTGTTACTGTACAGCTGTACAGTAACACGTGCTTGCTATTACATGTGTTGTAACACGCAAAAAAAAAATTTTTTTTGGGGGGGGGACATTAATTTCTTAAATAGCTGTAACTGAACCGTCTATCTATCTAATCTATCTATCTAAAAAAAAATTAGAGTTTTTTTTTTTTTTTTGATTTTTTTTTTAAAAAAAAAAAAAAGACTTTGACATTAGATACAAATAAACCAAATAAACCAAATAAACCAAGAAAAAGAAAACGAAAAAAACTTGATGTCTTCCTTCTTTTTATCTCATCATGATTTTTTCTTTTCTTTCAAACCAATTCTTCCAAGAAAGAAAAATCAAAAAAATCAAAAAATCAATCATCATCAAATTATTTCAAATTAGTTCAATTCAGAATTCCCCAAAAAGTTCATCATCATGAATCAATTCAATAAATAATGAAGGAAAAATCATCATCAAATCCATTTCTTCCCTTTTTTTCTTCACTTCTTCCCTTTTTTGCTTTTTCTTTTTTCTTTTTCTTTTTCCAACTACAAATTCACAACCCACACACAAACAAACACACACACACAAACACATTTTTTGATTTCTATATACCGAAGAATCTTCTCAAGAATTTTTCATTTCCTTCCCCCCCAAAAAAAAGAATGGGAAAACCAAAACAGACGTCCAAAACTATTCATCATTCATTCGTTCATTCGTTTGTAAGTTTCTTCACACCTACTCCCGTTCGATCACCTGATCTATGTTTCACATGACTCATCCCTTTCGAATCTTCAGGTGAACTAAGTTGAGGACTATGACTACTACTACTACCAGTAGCACTCTTCTTCAAACTTCCTTTCCATCTTCTTGTTCCAGTCCCTCGATTGATTTGATGATCTTCAAGAATCACACTACTACCAGATCGACTGGATGAGGTTCGAGTGTTAGGATTCGATTCAAGTCCGATTTCATCTTCATGATGATCTACACATTCTTCTGTGGTCCTTAAAGATGGACTGGTGGCTCGATGACGAGCTAAGATCTGACTCGGACTCAAACTTGAACTTTCAATCACTCCAATCTCATCACTGTCTCGCTTCTTTCGAACAGCGCCAGGATTAAGGATCGGTAAGATTGAAGAGGATGAATGTCGTTTCATCGAATTCGCCATTGAGGAAGGTCCAGTCGGTGGATAATTTACCAAGGCAGAAAGCACGTCCGAAAATGAGCCTTGGAACGTAGAAGGAATACTAGCAGAACGGTCGGAGGTTCGTGCTCGCTGATGTGAATGATGATTGTGCGCACCTCCTGATTGTTGAGGGTGTGGATGGGATCCCTCTTCCAACGGTGGTGATGATGAAAGCCATGGTGAAGTAGGTTGTGATCCAAACGTCGATCCTGCTAGATCTCCATCCGATTCTCGTCGATCACTAAGCCCCAAAGGTTCACCATTGCCTCCAGGCATGGTGATCCGCTGATTACGTAAAGCTTTCCTAGAAGCTTGTTTACGAGAGGCTGTTGCATTGCTGAAGACAGGTAACAGATACTGTTCATCAAGGACGGTGAACCATTGACCATCCCTCCAAACCTTCCGGTTCCCAGCCTCTGTGCCACGGTGGCCTGTCTCATCAGCTTCAGGTCCAGATCCTCCATCAGGGTTGGAGCCCGCAGTCGGTAACACTTCGTCATCCGAATCTTGACTGGTGATTGAGTGTACGGGGGATGGACTTCGACCTTCGCGTCGGACAGAAGCGTTGCTGGAAAGATGGTGGCCAAAATTATCGTAGGGATCGTCTGATTTAGCACCAACATGATGACCAACAGGAGGCAGATCGACCCGAACATCAGCGGCCAAGTCGAGCGTATCACCAAGAGATTGTTTTCCATTACGCGAACCCCGATATAAAGTCGAATGATGATCATTCCTACCAAGACTGACAAAGCCACCATGTGCAGCACCGGCCTCCTCATCTGACGTATCCACCTCGTCTTCGATTCCAGTCTGGATACCCACGATCTCGATCATCCGACTCGTTGTGCCCCCAAAGACCACCATGGTCAGGACGACAGTGACGAGAACGGTGGTACGAAGGGCGACAGCACTGTCACCTTTGATACCTGCTGCCAGAGCAACGCCCACTGCACCTCTCAGCCCAGCCCAAAAGAGCATCATTTGATAAGAGTGAGGTAGCTCATCTCCACGATGACCTCGTGCTCGTCTGAAGAATACATTGATCAATTTGGAGATCGGGAAGACGGCACAATAGCGAGCCACACAAACTGCTAGCTGTAACACGACGAAGCAAGTTCATTCAATCCAAACGCTCTAGGAAGAGATCCGAGATGGAGAAGATGAGGAGATGAACGTACAGCTGAAACAATGATGAAGATAGGTTTATAGACCAATTGAGTCTGAGTGAAAAGACTTAAGCCAAGGTAGATGAAAATGAAATTTTCACAGAGTGAGGAGAGAGTTGTAAACATATATTTGGTGGTCCGCTGAGTTCTTCTTGACATGTTATGGTAAGCATAATGCTTCAAGGTGATCCCGCAGAAAAGGAGCGAGACAATGCCTATAATGGTCAGAGGGAGAATGATGAGCGTGAGATCAGATGAATGGGATGATGATCATATAAAGCTTACCACTCATAGTGAGTGCGTTTGAGAAAAAGTAACTGGTGTAAGCAATAAGTAGGACGAGACAGCTTTCGATCTCAGGGAAATGAGACACTCTCGAATGTTTTAGCATCAGTGAGCAGGAGAGACCAAAGACGACGCCCAGCGCCATGGAGGTGAGGAAGACGAGTAAGAAGATACCGACACCGTGAAAGAAGGAGAAGACTGAGATCTTTTCACCGTGAAAATGAGATAGGGTTCTGTATAAGAGCAAATCATCAATCATCTTGGTCTTGCAAATGCCTTGTAGGAAGTGTTTGATAAACCCACTCAAACATCACGATCGCGACCGCATCATTCAATAAGCTTTCACCAAAGATTACACTGTAGAGTTTGGGATCGACCTTGAGGGTGTTGAAGATGGCAAGGACGGTGACGGGATCGGTAGCAGAGAGGGTGGACCCAAAAAGAAGGCATTCAATGATGCCTAAGGAGAGCCCTTCAAGACCTAAAAGAGCCCAGACATAAACTAGTGCACTGGAGATTGGATAGATACCGTCAGGCAAGTCCCATCAACTGATTGAAGAAAGCAAATGAACATTCATACCCTATGACGACAGCAGAAATCAAAGTTCCACAAAAAGCAAAGGTAAGGATGACGCCAAAGTTTCGAAAGAAGTTTTCCTAAGTAGGATAGGAGTTGAGTTCAGTCAGAATCTTTGATAAATCCAAAGAATGAGGTGATCAAAGACCTCTTTTAGGTCGTAACCGGAGGCGAGGATGATGGGAGGCAAGAGAACGTTTAACATGATCGTAGTTTTGAAACTGATCATGTTCTGGACCACTTCTCCAGGAGAGAGTCGCACGATAAGACCGATGACCATTCCTGTTGATGAAGAAGAGAGTGAAGAAAGGTGATCAGTTCGAAAAAAGAAGAGTGAGAGAGAGATTTGAAGGGATTGAAGGCTAACCTGCAAAGAGAGCGACGAGAGTCTCATGAATGGTTTTGATTCGCCTGATCTTAAGGTAATAAGACACCCAAAATGAAAGGATGAGAAGGACAAGAACGAGAAGAAGAGCACGAGAAGACCATAGTTCTTCGACCTGTGAAGAATGAGAAGAGGATGAATGTTCAGATGAGTGAGGAACTTGAATGAGTTGAATTTGAGCTTTATGATACCTCTGGATCTAAATGGATCTCATTCGGAATATCTGGAGTTGAAGTGGACATAGTTTGAGTTCCTTGAAGAGAATGAGAAAGTGATGATGGTGAAGATCGATCGATGGAAGACCCTTCAAGATCTCATGAGGTTTAAGTAGTTTTTGTTTGATTTGGAATGGGTTGAGTTGTGTTGATGTGTGATTTGATGATGAAGTGATGAGTGTTGGTTTGATTGATGAGTTGATTTGGTGATCGATGGGTGGGATTCAAGTGGTGATGGTGGTCAACTCTGAGAAAGGTGAGAACTGTGACAGATCGATCAACCACACAATCTGTGACATACACTCTGCATCATCACACCACTAAAAAGATAAAAGATTGCAGTCAAGCTCAGTGAAGAAACTTGACTCATCATTTCTTCATCTCATCAAATCTGTTTCAAAACTCAAAGAAGACTTCTTCTGATTGATTGAATCCTCAAGATAAGTTAAACAAATTCCTATCTTGAATGTATACGAATTCATCCACTATTCTTTTCATCTTCTTGATTCAATTCGATCAATCTTCAGATCAATCAAAAAGGTTCTTATGATGTAAAGCAGAAGATTATAAATCACTCATTAGAATAAAATAAGGGTAAAATTATTTTAGGTAGAATGTGAATGTTGGATTGGTTATTGAATAAGAAAGTGGAACATATTTATCAAATAAATAAGATCCAACATCAAGATAAGAACACTAAAAGACATATGTAGACGAGAGATTAAGGTTTCATAGAACCATGGACACTGATCAGCTGAAAAGTAAATCTTACAACATACTCATACAATAGTCTCATTCAGGACGATCCCCACCTGGAATATCCTCAATGAAGTCTGTCATCACCAAAAGAGAGTTCAGGAGTGAAGGTTTGATAGGCAAATCAACCCAAGTGAAGTCAAATCAAAAGTGAAGACTATAAGATTATGATTTCTTAAGACATCATAAAGCAAACAAGGAGCCGTTCCGAAAGTTCAAAGATTCAATTGAACTCTACATCATAACTTCATATCCAATTGATCAATCCTTTAAGACCATCCAACCTGACGACAATGATAAAAACGAAAAAAAGGAGAATGTTTTGGTTTTGTGAAAAAGTGTGTTCATTTGATATATGATCCTTTTAGAATTTAAAATCATCTTTGATTTTTGAAAATTTGATCTAAGAGAAATTAAATGAATTCATTTCTTTAGTCTTGATGGATTGAATCACAGAAATTCATGAAAGAAAAGTACAAGAAGAAAAGAAGGTATGTAGTTTAAGAAGAAGCTCAGTGATGGAGAAAAAAACGTTGGTTTCGAATTTCTTTTTGGGGTTCAAACGGATCTTTTTTTTTGTCAATATTTGATTCTTGATCTGTTTCATCAGATCTGTCGTCCCTTTGAGTAAAACTTTTCATTTAAGAAGGAATCCAATCAATCATTTAAACACATATTGGATGATGTGATATGCAGAAAGAAAGAAAGAAAGGATGTTGGATATCTCTAAGTCTTCTTCATCAAAGGTTTTGACTCATTCAGTTTTTAGTCTGAGTAGAGTAGGTTGAATGGATTGAGATATGCGGACCAAAGGCTAATTAGAGGGATCTTAAGCCATTCAAGATGAAGTCTGTTCTTTCTTACATGATAAACAATGAGACCGGAGCCGTTGTGATGCTGAGAATGGGGTTTGATGATGATGAATGACTAGATTGGTTTGAATTTGAACTTGCTTTGCTGTGATGTGCTGTACTCTATCGTCAGTCGATCGTTCCAAATTCTTCGGGTGATTGGGAGCAGCAGCATCATTACCAATCAAGTGAGAGATGAAGTGAAAGAGTTCTTCATCCTCATCACTCTGCTTCAATCCTTAAAAGAAACTTTCTCCCCTTCATATGAGACATTTCATTCGATTTACCAAAACCCTCTCTCTCTCTCTCTCTCTCATTCAAGAAAGTCTAACTATCTTTTCATCATCAACAACTTCAACTTCAATTCAAGATGGTAGTCTATCGTTCGATCTCAAGAGTCGTTCGATTACCCATCAATCTAACCCTTTCACTCTCAAGAGCAGCCATAGGTGCTGAACCACCCATCTATTCACATTCTAATTCAAATCTACTCAGTCCAAAACCAATCGATTTACCTTTTCTTCGACCTCAACAACAACGTCAACTCAATACCACCACCACCACCACCACTACTACTACTACTACCAAAAAGAGTACTGATTCAACTTCAAATACCATCACCAATCCAACTCATCCCCCTCCAAATTACGAACACCATGTATCACTGAACAGTTTCGAACAAACCTTCTTAGCCATCGGATCAGCCTTAGCTTCTCTACACGATCCACATCGAGGTGATATGATTGCAGTTCTTTCCGAAACGACCGCTGGACCGTTCCTGAATCGATTAAGAGATCAAATGTGTACTACTGAATCCGGTCGAAAGATTTTGAAAACTCGTCCTAGGATTCGTTCAAACTCATTGGATCTTGATCGGTTTAGGAAACTTAAGAAAGGGAGTTTTGGACAAAAGTATGTGGAATGGTTAGAGAAATGTAAGGTTTCGCCTGATACTAGAGAACCGGTCAGTTTGGTTTTCTCTTTTTTCTTTCTAATTTAGATGAGCCTCAATTTGAGATCATCTTATCTAACTTGACTCTTGATCTTGATTTTTTGATTTTGATTTCGATTTTGATATTGGTTTTTTGATTTTGATTTTTTTAATTTTTTTGGATTCTTTGGATTAGGTTAGATACATTGATTCTCCTGAGTTAGCTTACGTGATGCAACGTTATCGTGAATGTCATGGTAAGGATCTTGATTATTATCAATCAAAGTTTTCCACCAAGCCAAGACTTCCAACTTACCTTTTCTTTTTCTCTTTTTTTTGACTCTTTTGTTTTGGTTCAAATTAGATTTCTATCATGTGATCTCTGGAGGATTCCCGGTGAGTGTCTCAGGGGAGATTGTGGTGAAATGGTTTGAGTTAGCGAATATGGGTTTACCCGTTGCAGCTCTCTCAGCCCTTTTCGGACCCTTGAGATTATCATCCGGTAGAAGAGGCAGGTTATTAAGAACCTATGTTCCCTGGGCTCTCAAATGTGGTTCGTCTGCTCAATCGTTAATTTCAGTAGATTGGGAATCACATTGGGAAACGGATTTGAAGGACTTAAGGGAGATGTTAGGGATTTGGGATCCACCTGTGGATTGGAATACTTGGAAGGAAGAAGAAATGAGGATCAAGAGAGAACAACAGGTTTTGAATCAGGCTTAGGGGTTTTTATTCTTAGCACACTTGAGTCATTTTGAGCTGAGTTCTTTTTCTTTTCTTCGGTTTGAAAGTTGAATTCTGGTCTTTGAAAAAAGATTGAATTCAATTTGATGAAGTCAAAAGTGGTTGTAAAATCAATTTTAGTTGAACTTGTTTTTCTTTGTTTTTGGTTTTTTTGAAAGAAAGAAATTCTAGATTGATCTATACATAGATTTAAGTTCTTACTTGAAATGGGTTTGATTTTTGATTTGATTGAATTTGTAAACGTGTTTTCTTTTTTGTACTTTTTTATTTTATCTTTACAAACTTGAGATGTTTGATGATCAGATGAAAAGAAGATAGATATCCAATTCTTGAATGAATTTGTTGGACATGAAGTGAGTTTAAAGCAGTAGACCAGTTGATCTGATGGTATCCTTCTAGTAAACCATTTGATTGAATGAAGGTTCAGCTGTCGATGATGCGTTTGCTGTGATGGGGTGTGTGTGTGTACTAGAAGATGAGGTACTTAAGCAATCCCCAGCTTCTTAAGTTGTCTTAAGTCTATGTATTTGAAGAATGAATTTGATTTGGGACAAGTTCGATCAAGTTTTCACTCTTCAACTCTCTTGACTTTGAACTTTTTTCCAATTTCTCACTTCACTTACTTTCTTCACCAATCCATCTCAATCTCAATCTCGATTTCCATTCCAATTGTTTTCAAATCAAAACATAAAACCCATCATCCAATCCAATCCAATCCAATCCAATCAACCAAACGTACGTCTTTCTTTCAATCAATTCAATCAATTCATTCAATCAATCAAATCATTCATTTGACTTTTCCTTTATCTTCAATTACCCTTTTAACCTCAAAACCTTCTTTCTCATTCATCATCATCTCTTTTAACTTTTCCTTCTTCCCTTTTCAAACTCTCACATTCACCACCTTTTCTCAATCAGGTCAGATCTTATCATGGATCCAGCCACTCTACTTGCCAATACTCTCTCACCTGATCCTGAACTTCGATCAAGCGCTACCACTCAACTCGAGACTGCCTCTAGAGAACACTTTGCTCCTTATCTCGATTCACTCTTGACCGTCTTGAGCAACACAGAACAACAAGCTCATATTCGAAATGCTGCAGGTTTGGCGATCAAGAACGCATTGAGTTCACGTGAATCGGTTCGAGTGGAAGAATTGAGCGAACGTTGGAGATCGATTCCGGATGAGTCTCGTCAAAAGATTAAAGATGAACTCATTCGATTGTTAGGTGATGAACAGAGAGCAGTCAGACAAGTCTCAGGTCAAACGATCGCAGCTGTCGGGGCTGTCGAACTTCCTTTGGGTCTATGGCCCGGTCTGATTGGTCAATTACTTCAGATCATCAATAATCAAGCTAATGGGGTCCCCTTACGTCAAGCTACTCTACAAGCTATCGGTTATCTTTGTGAAAGTACTGTGAGTGATCTCTTGATCTGTTGCTCTGTCTTGACTCTTAATCTGATCATCATCTCAATCGATTCAAATCAAAAGTCACCTGAAGTCTTGGCTGCTCAATCCAATGAGATCCTCACTGCTGTTGTGTCTGGTGTGAGAAAGGAAGAACCGAGTCCAGAGGTACAGTTGGCCGCCGTCAGCGCCCTTTTGAACTCATTGGAATTCGTCAGAGATAACTTTGAACGCGAGGTGAGTTTCATGTTCGTTTGCATCCAACACGCGTCTTCATCTCACTCATCGCTTTCCTTTAGGGTGAGAGAAATTACATCATGCAAGTCGTCTGTGAAGCCACTCAATCTCCTACTCCTGACGTTCAGGTAGGTGCATTTGCGTGTCTTGTAAAGATTATGCAATTGTACTATGATAAGATGAGGTTTTACATGGAGAGGGCACTCTTTGGTGTACGTTCTCTGCTTTGATATCACCCCACAACTTCTTGGTTAACAGACCTCATCCTTTCGCCCATAGCTCACTGTGTTAGGCATGAAACACACCGACGATCGCGTAGTCCTTCAAGCGGTTGAATTTTGGTCGACCGTCTGTGACGAAGAAATCGAACTACAGATTGAAGCAGAAGAAGCCTTGGAGTATTCTGAACCTCCTGAACGCGAATCTCAACACTTTGCTAAAGTGGCCCTGCCTGAGATCTTACCCGTCTTACTTCAATTACTCACCAAACAAAGTGAGGATGCCGATGAAGACGAGTGGAATGTGAGCATGGCCGCAGGTACTTCTTTGGCACTCTTGGCACAGACGGTCGGAGATGCGATCGTCACACCAGTGATCCCGTTTGTTGAGAACAACATCAAATCGACTGATTGGCATCAACGTGATGCAGCTGTCATGGCATTCGGTTCGATTCTTGACGGGCCTGATCCTAAAGTTCTTGATCCCTTGGTTTCACAAGCCTTGCCGACTTTGATCGAAATGATGCGTGATCCGTCTCTTCATGTGAAGGATACTGCAGCTTGGACTTTAGGTCGAGTGACCGATCAATTGGTCTCCACCATCAAACCTGATATTCACTTGGAGCCTTTGATCACGATGTTGATTGGTGGATTGAGCGACAACGCTCGAATCGTGGGCAATTGCTGTTGGGGTCTGATGAACCTCTCAGAGCAACTTGGTGACCCTACAAAACCTACTTCAGTCTTGAGTCGATTCTACGAGGGTATCGCCAAGGCTATTCTTACCTTTTCCGAAGGGTCAGTCGAGTTATATGATCAAGTCTTTTCTTCTAGACCTTTGGTATTGATGCTCGTCCTGTTGTTCATTCCTCAGAGTTGCTGATGAACCTACAGCAAGAACTTCAGCCTACGAAGCCCTTGGCACGCTCATCAAATTTGCTCCTGGAGATGCTCTTCCGGTGGTCTCGAGCACTTTGGTAGTAATTTTGGAACGCTCCGAGCATCTTCTTGGCATGCAGGGCCAGCTGGTCGGAGACGATGATCGTCGTAACTATGCTGATTTACAAGTCGCCTTTTGTGCAGTTTTGACTGTGAGCGACTGCGATACTTGAATAGTGAGCCTCTGCTTATATACTGACTTGCGTTTTCACAGAACGCTGTCCGAAGAATGGGTAAGGAAGTCAAGCCCATGGCCGACAGGACTATGACTTTGATCCTACGACTTATTCAAGGAGCTGGTCATAAATCACCCATTCTTGATGACGCTTTCCTCGTTGTCGGTGCCATGACCTTTGGTAAGCTTTTGACCTAAATCAACAAGTCATCCTATGAACTCTTCCATTTTCTCATCATCAAACCTTCCATTTTGTTGTCTCCAGCTCTCGAAACGGATTTTTTACCTTATCTGCCGGCATTCATCCCATTCCTCGATGCTGCTCTTAAATCTCACGAGGAATATCCTCTATGTTGTATCGGCGTCGGAATTGTCGGTGATATCTGTCGAGGATTGGGAGAACAAGCTACTCCGTTCGCGCAAGGCTTTATGGAACTTCTCTTACAAGATTTACAGAGTACAGTCCTCCATCGAAGTGTCAAACCACCCATCCTGTCTTGCTTTGGTGATATCGCATTGGCAATCGGTGGTAACTTTGCACCGTTTTTGGATACCACCATCGGTGTACTTCAACAAGCTGGAGCTATGCGTGCAGATCCCAACAATTACGACTTGGTTGATTATATCAATCAATTGAGGGAAGGTATCCTAGAGGCATATGCCGGGATTTTAGCTGGATTGAAGTCGGCTGACAAAGCAGAGTTATTACTACCGCATGCTACTACTATCTGTAGTTTTGTTCATATCGTGGTCACTGATCAGGATAAGACGGATGAATTGTTGAAGGGTGCATTGGGAGTGATAGGAGATCTAGCGGAGATGTACCCGAATGGACAGATCAAAGCTTTATTGGACCAAAGATGGGTTGCTGAGGCTCTTAAGAATGGGAGGACTAGGATCGGAGGTTCAGAAACTAAGACGCTTGCCAAGTGGGCCAAGGAAGTAAGTGAAACGGTCATATCCGGGAATTTAAACTTGTCAGCTGATCGATGATGAACTTTTTCAGATGGTTCGTCGAGCAATCCAATGAGTCCTCGTTTTCAGTGGACTGCAGAGCTTTGCCTCCGGTCCGCCTCTCGATCGATGGCTCATCACACGTTCTAGTGCTCTGGGCTTCATTGAGATTCTCTTCCATCACTCCAAAACAAACTCTTTTGGCCGCCTCTTTCACTTTGGCTTTCTCAACTCTCTATTATCCCTTACTCGCTCGAACCCTGGCAATTCGATTGTCCAGATGATGACGTCTACCGTCTTTGTTTTTTCTTTCCAAATAAGAGATTACGCTTCGCCTCCACCTTCGATCTATCTACAAACCGAACGGTCGAGAAGACACAAAATGGAGAAATTAGATGAAAGAATCAATCAAAAAGAGATCCAAAGGATTTCTTTACCTTTCAACTTAATTTGATACTATTACTACTCCTACTACTACTACTTACGGGACCCAGCAAGAAATATATATATAATATTCAAAAATTCATTGCTCCTTGGTCACCCATACACCTTACTTATCAGGCCGTATTATCAACTGAACCTGAACTTTAATGGAAAAAATCGATTTTTACGAGCGATTTTCAACATATTGGAAAACACATCAAGCTCAAGAAGATTGAAGAGGTTTTTTTCTTTTTGCTTATGATCATGAATCAATTTTAATCACTTTTTTTTCTTTCCCCTTTCCCTTTCCTTACCTTTTTACTGATGAGCTTTCAAAACATATTCTAATCGCTCCAAAAGGTTTTTTTTTCTATCTCTCTCTTTCTTCCTTATTTTGATTGTCTTTTGATTTATTTATCAATCTTATCAATCTTGGGCTCTATTTTGGTTTGGTTTGATTTTTATTCAATATCTTATTTTTTTTCTTTTTGTGATTGTGGAAATTAGATTAAATTCTAGAGAGAGAGAGTGAGAGAGAGAGAGAGTTTTGTGAATGGATGAACTCTAGAAAAGAAAAATGAAGATCTATCCTTTTATTTTTTACTTTTTTTTTTAATTTGGTCAATATCATTTATATCTTTGCCTTATTTTGAATGTGTTTCTTTTGTTTGGTTTAAAAAGAGAGGAAGAAGAAGAAAAGAAAATCATATATATATATATATATATATATAGGATGAATGATGTTAGTTGTTATTATGATTGGTTGGTTGACTTGATGAAATTTTAAAGTTTGATTTATAAAGATTTAAGATGAGAGTTTTCCTTTGATTTGGTTTCCTTGGATTTGGTTTGGATTTGGTTTGGATTTGGTTTGGTTTTGGTTTTGGTATGGTTTGCTTTGGTTTGCTTTGGTTTTGGTTTGGTTTTGGTTTTTTGGTTTGATAATTTGATAATTTGTTTAATGGTTTTTTTTTCAAAAAAAAGGGATTTTTGATGGATGATGGGAAAAGAAAAAAGAAAAATTAAGGAGTACATACACAAACTTAAGAAAACCCATCTCAAAACCCATCTCAAAAACCCATGTGAATCTTGGGGGGTTTTTTGACAGGTTTTTCCATTTGGTTGGAGTTGAGCTATGTAGAACTGATCATTCATGTGTGAAAAAAAATTAATTGATGCATGGGATCAAAAAACTCTCCTCTTAAAACATCAAGAGATCCATATCACCCCCTCAAACTGTGACCTGATTAACTCCAACCAATGTGGTTCAAAAACCTTCAATTGCTGTCAGAGCAAACACGGCAGAAACTCACTCACTTTTACCTGTAACAGCCTTTCCACCTCTTTCAACATCAGATTGGGTGTGCCTTGCCTAAATCAATCTGGTCATGTCTGGTCTGATTCCACAAGCAACCAATCAGCAACTACTCATGACTCCTCCTGACCCTCCTAAGAAGACAAGAGGATGACCAAAGAAGCAACCAGCTCCTCAGAGAGAGATCTAATTCTCTTTTTCCATCTCAAGCTCTACCTGATCATCAAGCTCAAAATAAAAGTTCGATTGAAACATCAGAATGAAACTCAAGATGAAACTGGAAAAGACAAGAAGGAAGAGAAGGAGATCAGCCGGTCCAAAAAAAAATGCTGGTCTACACCTCAAAGTGATGATGTCAAGTCAAACATGAATCTTCTTGCTGAATGGTATGATGATCCATGAGAACTTTGATGTCTTGGAGCACTCAAATTCAGGTAGTTGTTTGGTAAGAGGGTAGCTGTGTTTCCTGCAAGTAGCAGGAACCATCCAAACCGATCTGGTTGAGAGGGTGAGTGTGAAAAGAAGATGAGTTTCTTTTTTGGGATCTATGTGTGTAGATTTTTGAATGCCAAAATTCACCATTTTGATATGTAGGTCAAAATTGCTTGATCAATGGTTCGGATGGGCTGATGAGTTGAAAACTGTGACTGGTAAGGGTAATGAAGGTCATTGGATTCTGAATGAAAATCATTGAATTTGAGGTTTTTTTTTCTTTGGATTGGATTGGGTTTAGTTTATGAGATTGTATTGTTCAGATGAGTAAAAGAGGGAGAGAGAGAGGAAAGAAAGGAAGAAAGAAAGGAAAGAAAGAAAGAAAGGAAAGATTTGATTAGGGATTGAGATGATTGTGGACTGTGAGAAAGAAAAATGAATTTTATTTGAGAGAGAAAGAGTAATCTTTGACAAAAAAAATGTTTTGGTTCAGTTTAGAGAGTTAACTTGTTGGTTTGAATGCTTTCTGATTCTAATGTTTATCAAAGTTTGAGTCACACTTGATTTTTTTTACATCTTTTAAGAGTTTTTGTTTCATGAATTTTGTTTTTGAAGGTTGTCTGTCACTAACTAACACAATTAAAGATAGTCGCATTGCAATTTAATTACTACTTGATTGGATCTGATTGATACTATTCCATTGATGAACATCTTAACATAAATCATGACAAATAAACAAGGGGGATAAGGAGTCAACAATAAGACTAAACCAACAATTGCATGATACTATCGATTCCAACCCAACACTACACCACTACCACCATTCAACACACCATTTAAGAATGATTTTTTTTTGATTACTGAGACTGTATTATTTAAGATCTGATAGGTAAGTTTCACAACTTTTCATAAGTAGTGGTACACATAGATCAGAAACCTAATTTTTCTTTTTTTCAAAATCTTGATCTTTTTTTGAATGTGACTGTACACCCACTGTGGTCAAAAAAAAGTTGTATTAATACCATTGTTCCTGAAAAGCTTGTCCCAAAAGCTTTCAAGAATTAAACACTTGCTTGTAAATTTAATAGGGAATCAAGCTGATCTCAAGTACGCCAGGTCATATTTGACCTGGCTAAAGACCCTGATCCAAGTCCCTCCCCATCCAACATTGAGATCCAGATCCAGTCTATATATTAAATCGGACTGAGACCAAAGCCACAGTAGGTTGCAATCTTCCCTATCTGGTAAACAGCTTTCTATAGTATCAATCCTTTCCCATTACCTCAAGAACCCTTTCTATTTGACTTCTCAATACCTTTCTTGCAATCCATACTCAAGACCACGGCTGTTAAGGCCACTCTTCTCTCTTGTCTACGAGATTGAGGTTCTAATAATGACTCTAGTATTAATAATAGATTGTCCGATGAGATACTAACTTCTACACGTCATCCTCTAAAGTACAACAATCATTAATGTAACATGTGTGAAAGGAATGTATATATGTCACTCATGATACAATGTAATCATAACATTATCCCCCCTTTAATGCCCAACTTCCTCTTGCAAGTCTGCATTCCTCCACGGGCAGCATTAAAAAACCCTGTGGGAAAAAGCTATGCCCTCACTACTTCCTTTTTCTTCTTCTCTTCTTGTATGCCTTTGACGCTTGTGGATAATTTTTATTAAATTCCTCAACTAATTCAGCGCAATTCTGTAAATTTGATACTGGCTCCCAAGAATTGTGTTCAGCATTAAAACCTTTCCAGCTGATCAAGTACTCACGGCTCCCATTTCTCTTTCGACAGTCCAAAACATCTTCTACTTCCCACTCTTCATTTCCTTCTATCGTGATTGCATCTGGCTGCTTTGTTTGACGTCCTTCAATAGTATCTGTTATGTGTCGACGTAAGATTGATACATGAAAAACTGGGTGGACACTCTTCATTGAGTCGGGTAGATTCAGTTTATAAGTAGAATTTGAAATCTTTTGCAAAATAGGGAAAGGACCTAGCCAACGGTGGTCCAGTTTCGGGCTGGGTCTCGTCGTCGATATATTTTGACTATTCAACCAGACGAAGTCGCCCACATTCCAGTTTGGTGTTGGTCTTACGCCCTTGTCGAACTGATTCTTCATATTTTCTTGAGTAAATTCTAAGCAATCCTTTAATTCATCTTGAACTTCTTTTAATATCTTCATTCGTTCTTCTACAGCTCTTACACATTGTCCTCCTAATGGGACCCCACTGAAACTAGCATCATATCCAAAATTTGCCTTAAAAGGTGACACTCCAGTCGACACATTGTCCCTGTTGTTATACGAAAATTCAGCTAGAGGAATCAGCGACTCCCAGTTATCTTGGCGATAAGAGACAAAATGTCTTAAATACGTCTCAATAGCTTTATTAACTATTTCTGATTGACCATCAGTCCTAGGATGAAAAGCTGTTGATGACTTTACCCTTATTCCGAGTCTCTTTGATAGATCTTTTGTAATTTGAGATATGAAGATCCCGCCTCTATCCGATACAACGCTTTTTGGTGTTCCGTGCAGTCGCCAAATCTCCCTAATCATGATATCTGCTAATTGGTCTGATGACATGCGTTCGTTGCACGGAACAAAGTGAGCCATCTTGGTCAGACGGTCAACAACGGTTAGTATGCTATCTTTTCCATTAGATACAGGAAGCTTGGTAATTAAATCATAGCTGATGTCTGTCCATGGTCCTGCCGGTATAGGTAACGGCTCTAACGTTCCGTAAGGCTTTTGAGTTGAGCTCTTAACTCTTTGGCAAGAATCGCAAGCGTCCACGTAGCGGCCGACATATGATTTCAACGACGGCCATGTGAAACACCTCCTAATCAGGCCGAGAGTTTTCGATTGTCCTGGATGTCCGGCTAGACAGCTATCGTGACGACTTCTGAGTATTCTGAGTTTCAAGGCATCGTCGTCCGGCACCTCGATTCTTTCCTTGTGATAAACCAATCCGTCTTTCACTGTATAATCAGTCACTGCCTTTTTAAATTTTAATGATAAAGGGCTCTTCACCGCATCAATCAATCCTAACAGTCTTGGGCAATCCTTAGTAAGCCGTCTAATCTCTGTTATAATTTCGGCGTCAGTATCAATTAATGTATCCTCTGTTCCTTCTTTCTCTTCACTGTCACTCATTCCTAATACATCAATATCAAACCACCGCTCTGGTTCATCTAACGCAATACTCTCATCCTCAAAACACGTCTCCATGCTGTCTATATCGATGAATGTGTCTTGAGTGATGTTTTCCGGTTTTAGCAGTTGACCAAACGTCAACTTGTCTTCATCGCTAGGTGCTAGGTCGGGTCTTCGCGAGAGTGCATCTGGTTTCCCTCCTTTTCTTCCCGGTCTAAATTTAATAGTGAAGTCAAAGCAGCCTAAAGTCTCCGCCCATCTTGCCTGGCGTCGAGTCAATTGTTTAGTTGTCATAAATGACTCTAGATTCCTATGATCCGTATATACAATGACGTCTAACCTGTTTGGATTACCCTCAAGATAGTGTCTCCATTCCTTAAAAGACGCAACTATAGCAAGTAACTCTTTATCGAAGATTTCATAATTGCGTTCAGACTGTGCTAGTGAGCGCGAGAGATACGCTACCGGATGAATTTCCCCGTCCTTAACACACCGTTGAGATAAAACTGCTCCAAGTGCAAAATCGGAGCAATCACATTCCAATATGAACGCTTTGTAAGGATCGGCGATTTTCAGTACCGGTGCGGACGTGAACGAATCCTTCAAGCTTTGGAATGCGGCTTCGCACGCCTCGTCCCAAACAAATTTCGAATCGTTCTTTGTGAGATTATGCAATGGCCTAGTAGTCTTGGAGAATTGAGCAATGAACCTTCGGTAAAAATTCGCGAATCCTATGAAACGCTGCAACTCGGATACTGTCTTTGGTGCTGGCCAATCGGAAACCGCCTTGACTTTCGTCGGATCCATTTTAATTTTATTATGTGATATGAGTAATCCTAAGTATTCAACTTCAGCTCTTGAAAATTCACATTTTTCCGGTTTCAGCCAAAGTTCGTGCTTTCCTAAGGTTTCCAAAATACTATCTACCGCCATTTCATGATCCTCGCCCTTCTTGGTGTAAATCATAGTGTCATCCAAAAAGACCGCGGTGTCTTTCCCAATACGGCCTAAGAATATATCCTGCATGAAGTACTGGAAATATCCGGGCGTTCCAGTGGGTCCAAATGGCATAGTCAGTGGGGCAAATTGACCCTGTCGGCAGATGAACGCTAACTTGTCCTCATCCCCCTCTGCCACTCGAAGGTTTCCATAGGCATTTCGGAGATCAAGTTTTGTAAACGTGTCAGCATCTAGGAGGCTGTCGACCAGGTCCATCGTTAAGGGTAGCGGGTACTTGTTTTTCACTGTCAACGAGTTCAATTTGCGATAGTCGAAGCAGGGTCTTAAATTCCCGTCCTTCTTACCGGTGAAGAGTACCGGTGCCGCCCAGGGAGATGTGGTCCTTCGAATGGTGCCGGTCTCTAGGCCTTTGGTGATCATTTCGTCTAAGACCTCGTTTTCCGCCGGCGAAAGCGGGATGATTCTGCTGGCCTGAGGTTGAGCTCCCGGTATCAGATCGACTCTGAAGTCATAACGTCGACGTGGAGGTAGTTTAAGAGATCTGGACTTGACGAATAAGTGAAGGTGACGGTGGTATTGGGATGGTACCATCTGTTCCACCGTCTTTACCTGTTCATTCTTCTTCGAATCTGCGGCAAGCCTAGCCGAGATGGACCACGAAGTTTTGGCGGCGTCGCTTTCGATATCTGGGCTATTCAAATGAGGTAATGGCTGGCCAGCTGATTCAATCAAAAGAGGAGGAAACGGTTCTGACTCACATCGCGGGGGCATTATCGCGTTTCTTTCAACACGGGCCCCCTCGTCACATTTCCTGGCTTGCCCCGTAGGCACCTCCATAGGTTCTTCGGGGTTGTGTGGCGGAGTAGACGAGACTGCTGTCGCAGACGCAATGGTTTCGTCGAAGAAGTTGTCCGAAATCAAAGATTCACTAAAATTTTGCAAAGGACTTTGCTTGCCAGTCTCTTCAGATGAATCAGAATTATGGGGCAATTCGAACTCACATTGCGGGGATGCTAACGTATCAGAACTGATACACATCCCCTCGTTAAGTCTCCTAGCGTGCCTCCCGGGCTCCAAGTCCAGGCCGGATGAGGGTGATTTCGGGCTTAACGACACCGCAGACGCGGCCGCAATGGAGGTGACCGGAGTACACAATGAACGTGAAGTCCAGTCGATCATGTGGGAGTGTCCTTGGATCCAAGGCATTCCAAGTATTCCATCGTAACGATCCTTGAGTCTTGCAATGATGAAATGAGTTGGGTTGACCTCACCTTCCAGTAGGAGGTCGATCTCATGCGATGATGTGCTAGAGGATCCGTCAAAGCCAGTAATATGGCGGCAGCTCTCAGTTGCCAGTCGTAGGATGCCAGACGAACAGGCAAAGGAATGGCTCAGGACATCGTGGGTAGCTCCTGAGTCAATCAAAAAAACGGGGCGTAGGGTCTCAATGGTTGTGGCGCGGGAGGTGGGGATGGTAGAAAGTGTGGTTCGAAAAAACAAGCGCGGATCTGATTCATTGCAAGTCACTATCTCACTAGCACCTAAACTAACATCCTCCGACTCCATCTTGCCCAGGATTGGCACAACGTTCACTCCTGAGCATCTCCATTTTTTGAAGAATCCGCTCTACTACTACCCTCCATTTTATCCTCACGATCTCCTTTCTGATTATTCATCGCAGCTAATTTGACCTCTAGTTCAGCAATACGGGTTTTATAACCACTTTTCCCTTTGAATTGACGATCTGATTTCTTCTCCGGGCAATTAGGCGATATGTGACCTTGACGGTTGCAACGGAAGCATGTACCCGTACGTAATCGGCGAGTCCTTTCTTCTTCAGAGAGTCTACTGAATACCGGTGATAAATCCATAGCATTAGGATCCGGAGTCGGGGTGACAAAGGTCGTCGAAGTATCTGCTACACCATGAAGTTTATTGTCGATTTTGATAGCCAAGTTCGATATTTGCTCAATCGATGTAAATTTTTCTTGCACTAATACCATAGCCACTCTGATCTCTTTCTTTAGGCCTTGCTCGAATTGACTGATGAGAGTGGGGACTTCCCAACCAGAATTAGCCGCATGCATGTTAAATTCATGAGTGTACGCCGCTACGGTGCCTTTCTGAACTAAGGATCTCAATGCCTTCTCAGCTTTGGGGCGTTTCTCAGTATCGAAATACATGGCTTCAAAGTTTTTAACGAATCTGTCGAAAGTGACAAGGTGAGCAGTGGATTCATTAAAAAGCTCCCTAGTAATAGGCTGAGCCCAAGCGCTAGCCGGTCCAGTAAGGTAAGATAAAGCGAAGACCACTTTCGTTCGATCCGTGGGAAATAGATACGGATGGGCCATCATATATAATTGTACCTGGCTGGCATAGACTTCAGCGGCGTTACCCCGAGTCCCACTGAACTTGTCTGGCGTGGACACCTTTGGCCCTTTGGGCACTGGGACTGGTTCGCCTGGAGGGTTCGATTGTGTATTAGACCCCATAGCGGCAGCGTGAGGTTCAGGAATCGGGGGTGCCTGCTGCTGCGCTCGACGGCTTTCAGCTAGTTCTTCTTCAGCTCGACGTCGCAGTAATCTCTCTTCGGCGAGGGAGTTGGTGAGCTCCGCTAGTTGACGATGAATGTCTTCCATGGATGAAGATTGTCGGACGGTAGAACCAGATTCGGTATCGTCGTCGACTTCGTCAGAGTCCGGGGTTCTGTACGTGGGAGACGTGGTGGTTGAGTTAACCAGATAAGGTTCGGTGGTGAGTTTCAGTGATCGAAAGTACAGTCAATAAGATTTAAGTTAATTGAGTCTAAGTATTCAAAGTTGAAGTTGTACCGGTCAGTCGGTAGTGGTGGAGTAAGTTCGAATGATTTCTAATTCAGTTCTAATTGTATTCGATTCAATTGAGTTCGTCTTCTAGTGAGTTCTTTCTAATAGGATTCAGTTCTAATAACCTCTAAGCTTGCTCAGGTTTTAAGATCGGACAATATGTTAAGGCCACTCTTCTCTCTTGTCTACGAGATTGAGGTTCTAATAATGACTCTAGTATTAATAATAGATTGTCCGATGAGATACTAACTTCTACACGTCATCCTCTAAAGTACAACAATCATTAATGTAACATGTGTGAAAGGAATGTATATATGTCACTCATGATACAATGTAATCATAACAACGGCCATGAGCACCACTTCTGATGTGAGTCAACGGTTCTCAGTCAGTACCTTGCATGACTTAGCCTGACAAATCACTTCTTTCTTTCTATGGTATCTAGGCCAATGTGTCATTCATGAACACTAGCATTAAGTTGCAGTTGATTTTACAATTTGGGTTCCAAAGGAAAAATCAGGAAAACAAGCAGCAAACCGTTGTGGGAGGAAGCTAAGCCAGACAAGAAGATCCATGTTTCATTTGTTGGCAAGGAGGCATTGTCATTCAAAACTGCAAAGCTTCAAGTGTTTACTGCAATTGAGGAGATCTAAGCTGAGGCATTCACTGTCCTAAGTGTGGCTGACATTGGGGAGGGTAAATTGGGTGGTTAGAAATGGCATGCTTACATCTCACAAAGGCAAGTACACCCAAAGACTGGAGATCAAGTCACCTTCATTACTAGTGATCTCAAATGGATAGAATGGCTATGGGTTTGTGATGTTTCTAGAGACAAAGCATGCGGGCTAAGTCTGGTGATGGAGAACCCTAGTTTGGCATGACAAAAAACAAGGCAGGTAAGTGGAATTTTAACTGATTCATTACAATGCATTGCCCTAATGTTTTTGCTGCCAAAGAATGAAGCACTCTCAAAGGAAGCAACTAAGATTGAGCGTCATCGCATTTGTAGAAAACGCAAAAAACAATGAAAGAAAACACCCAGCGACCGCAGTCTGACAGAACAAGAAGTAGCCCTAAAGATGATGCGGAACCTACCAAAGATGAGTATTCATCTGAAGTAAGATGTGTAGGTTTGATTTTTCATTTTCTCTATGCTGATCATCTGTATTTTATGGTTTGATCATGTAGTCTAGTGAAACTACCGGCGGTGATACTGATAGCAATAAGATCAAAATGGTGGGGGATTTAATTTCTAAATATCATGCTGTCAAACCCAAGTACAGTTTGTCAATCCCAGTTTACGTGGACCCAGCAGACACAGATCAATTCTTTTATATCACCCTGGGAATGGCTAGAGCTTGGGTCAAAGAGAAGGTGTGTCTTTCTTCTGATGAAAATAATCTTGATCAATGTTTTACTCGTCTGCTCACTTGCAAATCAGATCAAATGTGATGAAAATGGTTCAAAGGTGGTCACTATTGCTATTCCACCAAAAGGTCCTGAATCAAAATGGATGAGCCAAAGGACTGAACAATTAAAGCTCAACAAGACTAGTTCCAGAAGCAATTCAACTCTCTACAACATGGCCATGATGATCAAGCAAGTTTTTGGTCCTTTGGCACCACCTCCTTCTGATGCACTTGAATCCAGCAGCAAGAAGACTTCAAAGGCTCCAATGTCTTCCTATTTAAGTTATTGTGAGATCCCAGATATTCATGGATCAATCAAGGGCCATTTGAATGAAGCAAGTATAGATCAATACAAACTATTTGATGAAACATTCTTGCCTGGTCAAGTATTGGTGGACCTTAATCTGAGGCCAGGGGTGATTACTTGACTGCATATGAATGTCAGGGGTTTTGACAAGAAATTGACCAAGGAACAGGTGCAATAACTTTTTTTGGTAAGATGTTTATTTTTAATCAAACTTCTCTGTTTTACCCAGTTGCGCTATCTATATAATTCAACCTGACTTTCAGAATAGCATGTTGTATATCTGTTATTGTTTTTTTGTGTCTAAATGTGTTTCAATACTTTATATAGGTTTCTGATTGAACAATTTTAACAGTTTCTTCAAGTTGAGCTTGTCACTTATATCATCATTAACTCAATATTCCAAAAAATTATGATCTTATTCCTTTGGCACATGTCATTAGTTTTTTGGAAATTGATTTTCTTTTGAGATTGATACTGAACTGTTCCAAATAGCCAGAAATGTGAGACCATTGACTTGTGTGATGAGAAGTGATGTTGATGTGCAATGAGTCAGATTGATGGAGATCATGAAGGTTCAGATCATTTTCTATAGTGATCTTATAGTGATCTGAGGACCGTCTTTCCGATAATTCACAATCATCTCATCCAATTTTGAAAAATGGCCATCCATCGCAAGCAACCTGATCGCACGCCTAAGATTGGAATAAAGATCTATCATCATTCAAAAATATCCTTTGCTGCTGGACCTCGCAAGTACCGGCGTAAAGCTATGTTGGGTGAAAAAGGCCCTAGTCCACATCCCAAAAGATATCATCAATTCTATACCAACAAAGGTATAGTTGACATTTTCAAGTTTTAATCGAAAAATCAATATGTTTTTTTGGTGGTGCGCAGTCGGTCGCCCACGTCACACACCGGTTACCGAAGTGGGTGGTATGTATGTATGTACAAGGAGCCTTGATGAGTGCTATAACCTGACCGAATCAAACGTCCTTGATCATCAGGAGATGGTATCAGAAGTAAAAAAGGATCTGGTCTTCCGGGTGCTAAGCAGAACAACCACTGCAAACCAGTCAAAGTGTTTCAAATGTAAATTGAAAAATGTAAAGGGAAAGCCTCTTTGAGGAATCATTTACCCTGAACAAAACAAAGCCCTTGCTCAGGATAGGTAATCAAATACATAATGGACCATGGATGTGATCTTTGATCTTTGGGATGATCACACATGTCTTCACGTATTAGCTGATATCCATCTCAGCGGGAGAACCAAATTGTCGAGAACATTCGATTATGATTCAAATCTCTGACTGTATTGAAACCAAGGTGTTTTTAACCTCCCCGGGGCTCAGCCAATGAGATGTCTCTGTGGCTTGACTGATTGAAACTTATGTAAACGATACTAATCACTTTAAGACTAGCGACCGAGCAAATATATACTTGTCCACATGGTCCGCTCAAAATACAATTCCTACCACATCAATCTCACGAGCATCACGAACATTCAAAAAAGAGCATCTCATTTTCAGCAACATCATGGTCTTACTGGTAAGTGAAGTATCATTGCTGGATGTCTTGATCTCGCTTTTCGTTTATCTCTCCAGCCCTCATTTCAAAGCTGCTAGCCCTTCTCGAGCTCTCCCGGTCATCGCCAGTCCATTGCGATTCGTCCTTGTCATTGGATGCCTTAGGTATGGAACCCTATAGATAGATAGATATGCGTTTGCATCGAATATTTTCAAACTCGGGGACAGCCATCTTACTTCTCAATCTCCATCTACTCAGTTTCTCTTGGCTTCTTGTTTTTTAAACAGTCCAATCATAAGAGCAGAACTGTGAGTCACGCACGCGAATTGCTTTGGCTCTCCTGTTCCAATCCTATTATGACATGATCAGGTGAACCTGGTTTCAGTGGGTGTGAGGAGTGGGTGCTGCACATGAACATCGTCATGAGACTCAGGACACGCGGACCAGGACCTGCAGCTATGATACAGCGTGAATTGAAGAAAGTTGAAAACTAAATTGAGGACTGACTCAATGCAGATTTGAGTGTGGGCTGCAGAGGATAGTGAATGAATTAGTCGCTTGACACAATTACCATTCTTGTATTAATCGCTCATCCTATTCTAATCTGAGCTCAGGATTTCTTTGAGCTTGGACTCAGATCAGCGCAGGCACTTCGTTAACCGCCTTCTTTTCAACAAGAACCAGGCTGATAAAGTAAAATGAATTCTGAAATCAACTTATCACTGTTCCCATGGAATTCATTTCGATCATTTCATCTTCACTTTCATCCTCATCCTATAAATTATCTTGTCTTTCACCTATCAAACTTCATTTCTTCTCCAGATTGCTAATTAATCCTTCCTTCGACAGCTTTCGACATAATTCATAATCACCAGCAATCCAATTCTTGAAATCAGTGATCAACTCAATAAAACCCATCACAACACCACAATTCCCAATCTTGTCACTCAACTCACGATATGCACAACTCTATACCTTCACCATTTGAACTTTACTCTCAACCCACCATATCTGTCGCCAAAGCCTTACTTCGCGTTGTACACCTCTTTATCGCCCATTCTGCTCATATCTCTCATCTCACCACTATTCTCATCTTGGGATTGACTTATACTCAATCATGGCCCTCAACACCTATCTATTCCTGGGCTTTGGCTTGTCTGTTGGCCTATTCATCCGCCGACGCTTTGTGCCACGTCCACTTCCTCTACTGTTTACGGATCTTGAACAGTCCCGACTTTGCGATCCCTTTGATCTACCCATCTCCATCTGAGAGGCAGCGCGTCCTTCGCGGGGTCCTTTCAAGTTTCCAGACTGGAGATGAGACTAGGGAATGTTTCAGTCAATGGTTTTATCATCCTAATCCCTCTGTTTCGATTTGGGACGGGAGAAGTGGTCAAGTCAAATTTGAAGATATTTGTCTTGAGAATGTCAAAGAATTTGTGGCTTCAATCCTTTTTTCGTCTATTCCTGAAGCACTTGATCAGACACGTCAAGAAGAACTTGAAGATGATATCGAATTAATTCAATCCGTTCTCGATCATCAATTTCCCAAAGGTCACAACTCATCTGTGCAATGCTTACGGCCCAATCTTGAACCCATCAAAGCCGAATATCGTCCGCTAATGTTTTACATGATCATTCATACCATTCGACTTGCTTTCGATCTTGGATTTTATGCATTTGGCTTCAGAAAAGGCACTGTTCAAACTCCGGGTGGACCATTCGGCTATTGGTACCACCCCGGCACTCTGGAACCAAGTCAAACTGCACCCCGACCTGTTCCTCTTGTGCTGATCTCTGGCTTGGGTGGCATCATCACGGTTAGTCAAAAACCGTATTCTCTCTTGAAAGGATTGTTCTCCTAGTCTAAACATTGACTTATCTGTTTTCTTCAATCTTCCTAGCTGTTCAACTGTGCAATCGGTCTGCTTTGGCGTACCAAAAGGCCAATGTTTTTGGTAGGCAATGAAAGTGTGTGTAAGTGAACCAAGTCCAATTCTCTTTAACATGCTGTGAGACACATTGCTGATAAATTGTATTTCAATAGCCCTCAACATGTTCTCAACCGTTCACCACCTCATGAATGTGGGATCTGCGGAATCACATAATCAGGATCCAGAGGATGTGAACGCGGAGAAGGCTCGGAACGAAAGATGGCATCACGTCCCTCATTCATCAAACATGCGACCGATGGTTTTATCTTTGCATGAACAGACTATGGGTGTGCGCAAGATGCTACGTCAACACGGCTTTTGTCCCATCTCACAGTCATCTCCGCAACAAAATGGCGGTGCTTTTGTGATTGGCCACAGTCTTGGAACTCTTCTGACCAGCTACCTTGATCGAGAAGCGAGTGACTGGGTAGCTGGAACGATTGCGATTGATCCGATCTCTGTTTTGACCTTTTTGCCAGACTTGGTATGTTTTCCTTCAAACATCTTGTTATTTCATGCTGCTCGACAAGTACTCATATTCTTCAAAAATGTTTTCCCATCAAATCAGGTACGGACCTTTGTGTATGCTCATCCGACCACACTTGGTGAGATGCTAGTGCGACTGCTTGCCCGTGAGATTGGTATCTGTACGATTATCCAACGTCACTTTTATTGGTTTCAATTCGTTACACTTGACCCTACGCCACGCACCCACTACATTCTATCAGAGGATGATGCGTTAGTCAATCATCAAAAAGTCGTTTCTTACCTCACTCGACATCGCATCCCTACCACCACCCTCAAAGGCACGCCACATGGAGGTTTTTTATTCCATCACTTACCCGCTGTGCTTAACCTTACTGTCAAGTTGATAAAGCAAGCTACACCTCCTGGACCATCCACACCACCCCGGCTGCCCAGAAAAATGTCACGGATCGCCTTTCGATTCCCCGCCCCAATGCTTATCCATTGCCCCCCTTCAAGCACGCCTGATACCACTCCTCCCACTACCCCCTCATCTCCCATGGATGTATCTGGTTCAGTTGGCATGACAGTCAGCTTCAGTTTCAGATCTCCGCCACTTAAGGCTCTTACTAGTCCCCCAGCTTCCACAACTCGTCGTCGGATCGCTCGTCGGTTAAGCTTGACTCAGCCTCTACCAAAAATTTAATAAAAAAGCAAAAAAAAAATGATCACGACATGAAGTTTTCTTATATATACATCTTTCTTGTTTTACATATATATAATCAGCGCATTGTATCATTATCGAACGAATCCTTTTCTCTGCTCTCACTTTCGGATTTTCTTGTATACGTTTCTCTATCATTTTTTGATTCGATTGAGATTGTTTTACAGAATGGAATTTGTTTCCAGATGTGTTCTTTCTTGTAGAACCCTATCTAATCACTTTTTATCAATGTTTTGAATTTTTTTCAAGTCAGAATCTTCATACTGGCTTTATTACATTTTTACATGACCAATTTATAAGAAGATGATGAATTGATAAAGATGCAAAGGAGATAAGCTCATCCTTCATCTGCCTTTGACCGAAGCCTAACAAATGTTGAATATGATCGAGTACAGCCTCGTGGATCTGGTCTCGACTCGTTGAGGGGATCCATTCGATTGGACTGACCTTCTCGTGTAGCACAGCGCCACACGTATGACAGTAGCACTACCGTTGAAACCGACATGGCTATCATGTCTCATGTCAGCCCACACGAGCACAATGTGGTATTTTTACTCAGGACGATTGGTAATGTGTTCACGTTGATGACTTCTCATCAACATCAGCAAGGACATACAGTAGAAAATATCAAACCTACTCGAGAAACGTCATTGAAGAATCGGTTAGAATTTCTTCCAGAAATTCTGGCCTCACTTTATTTTGTATATCCTAGCTTGGGCAAAATCTCTATGTATCAGAACATTTGCAGAACATTGTCTTTGATGTCAAAGTTGTATTTTGCACTTCACTGATGATCAAACTGTGCAAAGTTGAATGGATTTCCACGTTCATAGTTAATCTTGAAGATATGGTTTGTTCTGCGATCAGCGATGGCACTCTCAACACAAGAT
Source organism: Melampsora americana (assembly GCA_022264835.1). Classification (NCBI taxonomy): domain Eukaryota; kingdom Fungi; phylum Basidiomycota; class Pucciniomycetes; order Pucciniales; family Melampsoraceae; genus Melampsora; species Melampsora americana. The sequence continues at coordinate 57,540 of JAIFHY010000093.1, read as the reverse complement.
GTGATTCTTTTACAACATAATTTTGATCGCTATGAGTTTATTCCTATTTGGTGATTTAGTGATTCAAAATACATAGATCTTATCTAATGCATTGACGACTGCGATTTCGATCCTAGCCGGTATTTCAGACCTTGAACAGTTTTTATTTGAGCTTCGGTTTGATCAGGTTTCATCTAGATAACATTACCTAAGGCTACTGTACCAGATCACTTTTCAACTGACTCAATTATCTGTTACTAATATTCGTGGGATCTGGATATCTCGACGTTTTTTGGCCTCTTCATTGTATGATGTGCACATGGGTCAGTACGGCCTGTTTGATGTTTGAGACTTATCTGTTCCGCTCCGGTACAAGTCCTATAGATAGGATCACGGAGTCAGTTCCAGTCTTGCACGTCTCAAAAATCAACACCCGGACAAGCTATTTTCTTTTACCGGTTCTCCAACCTTGATTGGTATGTTGAATTTGTTGACCGATAAGATAGCTTGTTCATTGATACGGTTACAGCTCGGGAATGCCATGAGTTGATTTACAGGTTTCGGTGATGGATAAGAGCACCTACGAGCATCCGGGAGAGAATTTCCTTCCTCACTCATTTTCTCTGACTTTGACCTTTGATCGCGAGACCAGGTGAATTGATTTCATCCCGCGAAACTCTATATGTTTATAACCTTTCTTGATCATTTCAAATTCAGTACTTCGTCATAAATCTCGTCTATTTGTTTGCCATGCTTCAATTCGAGAGAGTTTTTAGATATTTCTGTATTCTGCTTTATCTTTTCAATGTCTTGGTGATCTCACGACCTATGCAGTTGGATATGGTTGGGGGCGCAACCCGGTCTTTGATGTCAGATCGCCTACCTTCAGTTGGAAACGGTCTACTTTCTTTTGGGACTGATGCTGTGGGATCTTTTGGTCCATCTCAACTTTCAAAGAAACGTGAGCTACACCTTTAACTTATTGAGGTGTATTTTTGGCCTGAAGCGCATGAAACTGATCCACATAGAGTTTTATCAAGTTTTGAATCCTAATCAGGTAGCTCGACCACAAAAATTATCCAATCTTGATAGTGGCAGAGGTCGTCAAGCAGTCGCAGCAACGAAAGATGGTTAGTCGTATTGCCTTGAACGCCGGAAACATATCACTAACGACTGGGTTGTGTCCGGCCATACGTTGTTTGAACTTTCAGTATCAGAATTTAGATGGAACCATCGTAAGTCTTCCTATAAGATGTCCAATCTCGTTCCAATGGCTTGCTTATGATCTCACGAGTTTTTTTTGCTCGTCAGTTCCTGCGCAACGCGCGATTATTGATGAGACTAATGCCGAAGAGGAGATCAAAAGAATTGGTCTCATGATTTTGAATCCCAAGGATCCAGGTCTTCTTCCACCTAAAGGAATTTATAACTCAAAAGCGGATGCTATAGATGCTATCTCTGTGTATATGACCGTTTACGAAGAGACACCTGGCGTAGTCAGTCAGGGTGTGAAGGCTTTGCGTCAGCTTGTAGCTCACGATCCTGAGACCCAAAATATAGCAAAGGCGTCTCTCTACAAACTTCTTTCTCGCAATCTATCCGATTCTTCAAAAGAAAAAATATATCTTGATGCAGGTTCGTTGGATGTAATCTCTTGAATCTTTCCTATATGTTGATCCAGAAAGATAAGCTGACATACAACTGTGAAAAAAGTACAAGATGATGCTCGAAATTTTTTTGATCAATGTCAGATGTTTCATCTTTATGTTCAAAGACGACGTACCTGATGAGATCTTTTTAAAGTGACTATGAAGAGCTTCAAAAGAGTTTACAAAAATATCTTCCCTTCGGAGGCTCTAAAATTCTGGAAGTCTTTCAAGAGCGGTTCGATAAGTGAAGAAGAACTTGTCAACATCATGGAAAAGAAACTCGCAGAGATGAGAGATGTCTGGAACAAAGGTAGCCATGGTCTTGAAGATGGGAAAATCTGGATTGGTGTTTTTTACAATGTGATCCGTGGTGCTAAACGCGAGAAACTGGATATGTTTGAAATGCTATACCGATACTCTCGACCCAAAGGTCTTCCGCATGGAGATACTTCAGAAGTGTTCTTATCAAAAGGTGTGACACGACTGATACACTCAGGGTCCGAAAGAGCTGACAAAACCTGATTTGTTTTGATCAACGCTTTAGAACATCAAATTATTGCTCAGGAAGCGTGTATAAGCCTAGCCAAGGACCAAGATGTACTGGGAAAGCGGTATGAGATCTTATGTAAGTGACACTTGAGTCGCGTTTTGCCATCTTGTGATGTTGATGATGCTTTGATCATTCACAGTGGCAAGGGACGCAAACAGGCTCTTTTCACAAAGTAGGTTGAGTCATCTCGGAGGCTCTATATCTCATCACAACGTTGGTGAATTCGTAAAATCTCATGTGGGTTGTGATAGGCGAGATTCCGCAGTTTTTGCTACACCTGTCTATCAATGGTAATCCTGCGCTACAACGAGCAACACACATCTTGTCGACAGAAACCGCTTCCGTCGTCGAACTCGAAGTGATCCTTGCGGAGCTTGACAGATTTTTGCAACATTCCATTCGTGCTCCTAACACTTGGTCTGATGACTTTCAACAAGCAATTCTGATCATGTTCAATTACGGCCAATCTCTCATTAGAATCGATCCCAATCATCTCGAAAACCCTTTATATCAGATGGTGTCTAAAACTCTAACCCGTGCCTCCAATTCAGAAGTGATCCTGGAGAAACGTATCATTGCGTCAGAAGGTCTAAGTATGCTGAATTTATTGTCAAAAGAAAATGGCCCAGAGAGTAGCCGAATCTTGGGATCCTCTTATCTCTATTCAATTCGTACGCATTTTGCGTCCTTTGAGAAGTATGTCAATGCGGCTTTGCAAAATTCAATTACAAGCTCCAAGACCGGAGGCCAATCTTCTCTCAGTAAGTGTTCTTGAATGTGATGCAGGCTCTTATCTAATCTTTCGAAGCTGAGATTCACTGGTCGTGTCCTTGTTGCGTAGTCCGAGAAGCATTTCTCAAAAGGATATCGAGCTACGAAAACGAAGAGATGATGAAGTTGGTGAACGATTTATTTACAGCTTCATCCGAAGTTTCTACCGATCAGAAGTATCAAAACCTAGACGCAATCAAGACTTTGATCACTATTCCTGAAGATGAAGATATCAAGAATGCCGATATTGTGGCCAGCTCAAATTGGAGGCTTATCTTGTTATTGAATTTCGTCGCCGCTTATGCATTAGAATCCACTACCAACACTCGTCTCCTGAACCACGTTCTTGGAGATATTGAGGATTTAACCTATACCTCATCCATCGTCAATAGCAGACTTGCTCAGATTTCTTGGAGAATGCTCGATGAACACGTACGTGATACTTTACCATCTGTTGCCGCAAAAGTTGTCGAAATCTACCCTTGATTGTGAGACTTTGTATACATCAAGCATTCAAATCTCTACCTCTTACACAATTTCTTCATTATCAAGATAATTTCTTACGATTCTATTATCTAGTTGGTCTCTAATCCTTGTCAATAAAATAGAATGGCAATCAAAAGATGTTGAATAATTCCACGATTATGTTCTACCGGGGAGCAAATCCCATACAAATGAATGATAGTATCAACCTTGGATAAAAGTAGCCCATTGACTGAGAGAGAATCGATGGGAGTTTATGAAACACGTGCCCACAACATAGTCCAGAGATATCCAGCGCGAAGAGATGAAGGACTTTCGCCCTCATGTCAGCAAAACATGGAAAAAGTACCCAAAATCTGCTGGCCCTGTGAACCCGTTTTTGATGCTGATTTGTTTAAAACTTGCTTGACAGAGTCAACAATGCATACTAGCAAGAATCAGACAGAGTTCATTTGTCCTGTAATCTATCCTATAATTTTAGAATCCACAGTGAGTACCGCTAAGCAGATTTTATAGTTTTACGCGGCGATTCAATCGATTGCGTCAAAATCGTGTCGCGGATACACCAGGACTTTCTATCGTGGTACTATGATTGCAAAACATGAGGTACATATGTGCCGCGGAATTCTAGTAAGCTGTTCGGAGTGGTTAGATGTCTCTCATAGGGGTGTTGTCCAATCGGTCAATCATCTGGGAATTGGGCCATCGAGAGCCACGTTTCCTCACTCGGCCCATAAGTTACCCACCACCGGGTCTAGCTTAGATCCAAGTAGGCAATCTACCGTCTTGGAGATTCTAGATGTTACCTCCTCGATCGATCCACTTGCGTCGATTTCCACCCACCTCCCTTGGCCATGTAGGCGCGTGAAGGCTGGCTCCACAACTTGCTTGAATTGACGTTTAACTTCGGCCTGTAAATCTTCTTTTTCGTAACGCTCCTGCCCAAAACCACCCCGGGTGATCATTGCTTCCATAGGCATTGTTAGAAAAATCACCAAGTCAGGTAAAGGTAAACCACGATCGGGACTTGAGAGAGAAATGAATGACTCGGGTTGAGGAGGTGTCCGGAGTTGAAATTTGGCAGATGTAAAAGCAACGCCCGAGAACGCGTAGCGATCGCAAATGAGAGTAGTCCCTGACTGTAGCTGTGAGTGAATCATCGCACTGCCGTGGAAGAGAGACAATAATCACTTGTGAGTCGGCATTGAGGAAGTGGTACTCGACATCCCTGCCGATTTCGGCAAGAAGCCCAAGGGGAGCAACGTGCCTTTTCTCCCATCGGTTGGCGGCAAACAGCAGATGAATCGCGTGATCATCCAAATCTGATTCTTGATTGAGATACGAATGAATCATCTTTCCAATCACCGTCTCACGATCTGCGATCAAGTCAGGTAGCATTACAAAACATACCAATTCACACGTCTCAGCGGACAGCGAGAACGAAAGGATATCCTTGGAGAAGCCTACGCTCGAGACAAAGAGGACTGACCCGGGAATCTCATCAGTTCTACTGATCGACCGTCATTCGTCAGGAGTTCAAACAATTTTTTGCATTGTGTAGATTTTCCGCATCGATCAAGACCTTCGATCACAATAAAGGCACCCCGCTCGTTGGTGGACATTGACCTGATCACGAATTCGATCAAAAAATGAATACAAAATGTCGCGCTTTGATGACCCAAGGTGGCGGTGACTTGCTACTTATTTGGGTGAAAGCTCAGGGCCAAAGCCCCGCGCATCTTGGCGCGGCCCGATAAGCCTTGCTCATCAACACACTTTGTTCTCGATGTCCACTTTTGAACATAGATTCATCCAAGTACTAACACAACTTCATCGCATTTATAAAACCATTAATTTAACTTATCATGCCTCAAAAGCGCCCGCCGGATACGGTGAAGGCTTCACAGACCCACTGCCCTCGAGAAACCCGGCTTGCCTACAATCAAACGTTTTGGAGTCCATGATGTACAACTTAAGGTCCCTTTCATCAAGAAACTCACAATCAAATGATGCACTTATCCAGCTCATGATAAGGATGATGAACGGGTTTGAAAATACAATCAATGAGCTCAATACCACAATCAAAGAACTTTGTGAAGAAATCAAGAGACTCAAAGAACGTCCCGCTTCCCTTCACACAGAGCCTCATCCTCCTACTAATCCTGCACCTGCTAGACCCCATGCTTGGAACAATCCATATCCCAAACAAAACCCAAGATTGACTCCTAAACAACCTCCCAAGAATTCAGAAATAAACAACCTCAAAGTGTTGTTGTAACTTATTCTTCTGCTCTCTTGGCCATATGGGTCAAGGACCTCTGGTATTGCGTATAAGACTTAAATGAATACATGATCAATTCAAGCTGTTTATTAGAAGACACATTAATGAAGATTGTTACGAAAGAAGAAAAGAAGGATGTGTTAATTCATTCTTAGAAATTAACTTGATGAAGACTTTTACGAATGAAGACATGAATGCTTATGAATTTGTTAATTGAGGGTTTATGATGTGTGTTTTGGGAATAAGTCGTGTGTGACTTGCGTTCGTCTTTTGCTTGCTTACTAAGTGTTGTTTGTTGCGCGTTTCCGTCTCTTAACTTATAAATAGTCAATGTTGTTCTTCACCCAGATTCCTTTCTTCATCAAAAGGAATCTGTAAGTGATCTCTCTCATAACAAATCTTATCAACTTTACTCTAACATCAACATTGTGTACTCATATTTCTAGATTTTTATTAGTTACTCATAATCCTTCTTTTACGTGCCTTCATCGTAAATCCTGTTGCTTGTGCACAGGTTTGTTTTCTTTATTTCTAAACCTTTTCTTTTCTCTTTCCTTTTTACTAATTGTTGCGTCTATTAGGTCTGTCTACTTTTCTGACGAGCTTCTCAAAGCTTTTGTGTGGCTTATTGCCCGTACTCACCTTGACCTGATTACCCCAGGTATGCTTAGTATTTATCATGATGATCAAAAGGAATCTATTTTTATTAGTTACTCATAATCCTTCTTTTACGTGCCTTCATCGTAAATCCTGTTGCTTGTGCACAGGTCTGTCTACTTTTCTGACAAGCTTCTCAAAGCTTTTGTGTGGCTTGTTGCCCGTACTCACCTTGACCTGATTACCCCAGGTCTGTCTACTTTTCTGACGAGCTTCTCGAAGCTTTTGTGTGGCTTGTTGCCCGTACTCACCTTGACCTGATTACCCCAGGTACCTCTTATACTGGCAACTTTGACTTAGCTTCAAAGCTCTTCACCTTGTTTCTTTACACAAAGCGGCTACATTAATCATCCATGAAACCCTTGGCACAGAGCCTTTCAAGGGCTTAAAAACATCAAAATTGTTCAGAGAACCAACCAAGCTCTCTCATTGATCAACACTAAGCTCAACAGCTTCCCTTTTTAATACAACACCTCAATACTCAAATCAGGTGATGTACACGTGCCCATGCCTAGCATTAGTAACCTTTTGGTTCAGACCAACACCCAACACCAAGATCCTCCTCAAGCATTTCCACTAAAATCTGCCTATAGAGAAATCCCTGGTACTGCTGCAGAACTGAGTGATTACAAAAAACACTTGGAGGGTACTGTACTCATGAATATGGACAATCAACCTATGACAAAATGGCTACTCAAACTTAAACATCTCTGGACAAAGCTAGCACACAATGAATTTATAATCTCTCAAACGCAATGTCCAGTTCTCTTCAACAGACTTCCCCAAAAAACTAAGCAAACAAAACAGTATCCCCATTGAATCAATCCATTTGGTCAGGTGGCTTAAAAATCCCAAGGTTACACAAAAAACTCATGGAACAATTGTCCTCAACTTACGCAACAAAGAATTAGCCCACAGAGTTGGTAACAGCGGTTTATATGCTGACTGCAATCAAATCAAGAGCAAACAATATGTGCAAGGTCCTACAATGTGTTTAATTGTTTAGACTTGTACCACACTCATGATACTTGCAATAATTATGCTTATTGCACTAAATCTTTTGACCCACATAACTCCAAAGACTCCACCAACAATGACTCTGCCCAAGTTTGTGCCAGATGCTTCCATTTTGACTACCAAAAATCTACAGAAAATATTGTCCGCTTGTCTCCTAAGTACGCTCACTATAAAAATTTAGGTTGCCCCCTCTGTAACACAAAGTTTACAATTACCCCTCAAGACATGAACAACAATGAGTAATAACACCAATCACATCATATCAAATATCTCATCTGCTCCTCTATTCCCAAACTTTGTAGACAATCAAGCATCCCAAGACAAACCAATGTCCAACACTCCTCTTTTACTTATTAATTTTTAAATCCTACACTTCAACTGCCAAAATTCAATCCAAACCACTCACAAAGCGCTCACACACCCCCATTACACTGTATTAGCACTTCAAGAACCATGCTTTGATACTGTTGAGATTCAATCAACACAAACATACAAGTCATTGATCAATATGCTTGTATCCAATTTACCCCAATCATTTCATATATATATATATTTGTATATCCTCATGCTGTCTTCTTTTCCTCATCTTTGAAAAGAAGACTGTGAGTGGACTGATTTATTTGACTTCATTCTATATCTTCACTAAACACTTATCTAACCTTTGTTCTACAATTATAGTTTGGCTCCAGTGTTCTTAATTACATCAAGATCAGACTCTGAACCCATTTGTACTTTCCCAACTTTAGACCGTGTTCCAAGACTTTCACAGATACTCAATCCATCAACTTTCTACCCCACAAGGCCTGGCATTGGATCACAGCGTACAATTATCACCCTTGAACCTGGTCCAATTGGCCTAGAGCGTGAATTTACCTCTCTTGCATTTTTGCTGCCATGTACTCCGCGCCAGTTTCATTGTCCCACATCTCTCCTACATACATCTGACCCTAAATATTACTGACCTGGGGTTTTACCCCCTACCACGCTACCAAGGCCCAGATGACCAGAATCTGGATTTGACTGTTTTTTTCCAGCCCTCACCACATTTGTGTTCCAGTTCTCATCAATCTTAGCATTTCAGCCATCCCTGCTTCAGACTCAGCCACTCTTACTTTTTTGTCAGCCTACTGCCATGTCAACAACCATGACCTGCGCCAATATTGAACTGTGTACAACTCTCATTTTCTCAGAAGTTGAATAATTTAATACAAAATGCATTTTTTTCACAACAACAATAATCATTTTGAATGAAAATTTAGAAAAATAATTGCACATCAAAGGTTATTAAAAGGATTAAAAGAAGGAAACAATCAAATTTGAAATATCAAAAGAACGGTTTATAAAAAAAGATATATAGAGAGAGATTGGGGGCAAAGAAAGGATTCTTTTGGAGCTGGGTTTAAAAAAAGAACAAATTAAAGATTGTGATGATTTTTTTTTTGGAAAAAAAAGGAAGTAGAAAGAGTCAAAGAACAATGAATCAATAGATCTAAAAGAGTTAAGATCTACTAAGATCTAAGATACATATAATCAAAGAACAGACCAAAAAACAAACATAAACCAACTTTCCATAATTTCTCAAACCAAAACAAAAACAAAAAACAAAAAACCCAGAAAGACAAGACAAAAAGAAAGATCCAAAAGAGACAATTCATTGAAAATCCGGTTCAATTCAATTCCAAACTAATCTTTTAAATTGGGAGAGATAATTTAAGATTAGAGATTCCAATTCATCTTCATTTTCATTTTTTTAGGATTGATTTCAATTTTCCAATCACACATAAACTTTCTGCTTTTCCTTTTGACTTTCCACTCCAATTCATAACAGTCCAACCTTGTCAACCAGGTTTGAGGATGATGTCTTTGAAATAGGTTTGGTTGATTGTTGGTTGAAGTTGAAGAAGCTTGAGGTTTTTTTAGTAAGATCAATCCATCCAATTTTGAAATTCTTAGTCTCTTGATGGGAATTTCTTGGTTCAAAGTTCTCATCTAGGGAATCATCACAAAAAGAAAATCAGTGGAGAAATTCTTTGAGGGGTTTTGAGAAAGGATTGATTTGACTCACCTGTGGATTATTTGATGACATTGGTGGTTTGGGATGATTATGTGTTTGGATTTGATATGGATTCCAAGATCTCAAAGGTTCAATCAAAACAGGTGTGAAAGAATTAGGGGATGCATGATAAATTGATGTTTATTTAGCCACATTTCCAGGTGCGTGATCCAATTAAAGCTTGACTTGTACACCAAAGCAAGAGTTCTTCAGTCTCAAAACATGACTTGTATCATCTTGATACAACTAATCCATTTCCTCAGTGACATTTCCAGTGGTGAGGGACTGTGAATAGTAACATACAAACTCCTTGAAATACTTTAATGACCTTTGGACTGGGGTATTGTGAAGTGCTGCTTAACAGGAAGTAGTGTTGCTGGCACCCACAAGAGTTTCTTGGGTCTTGTGATCTGAGGTTCAAGGATTGTGGCCATGTTGGTAATACATGTGTGACATGTTGTTGGCACTGCATGCGGCAAGCCCAAAGCCGGCTTGGTTTCAGTTATTAATTTGTCAAAGTCATCATACAAATAGACTAAGGCCCCACTTGGTACAAAATTTCATATATTGTGACACAAAAACAATTATTCAATCTGCCCCTTTATGTGATGAAATTCAATATTGATCCAAGATATTCTAACCCTTCTTGGGTGAAAGGTGAGTTAAACTCAGACTTGCGGGAGTGATACTTGATAAGGTTCAGTCTTCTGAACTGTATCTTCCCTGCTCTGACAGATTCAAGACAGATGTTGCCATTGGATTCTATGATCATCATGTACAGTTGCTGACTGGGCATTGTTGGGATTTGAACATAAGCCTTCTCCCAGTCAAAAATTGCTAGGAGGAGGGGGTTTGCAGAAGCTCAAAGAAAGCTGACACTTTGGCAAAATTGTCCCGGGTGGTCTCAAAATCATCCTCATTGACAAGGAAATTTACTGATGGAATATCAGGATTGTTCCTTGCATAAGAAAGATCATTTATGGGTCTTATGGACCCGTCTCCATTGACTACAGCACCAAAAGGATTACTCCTGGAAAACCCTACTCTCCTATAGACATCTGTGTGGGTGAAGGGTGCAAAGATTCTTCCTGTAGCATTTTCTTTTTGCATGTTCGGTGCAATCTTTTCTTTTTCCAATTCAGAAGATGGGTGATTTGGTGGAGTATATCACTTAAAGTCAATGAAGAAGTGGTGTGAAATCCCTGGGTCATAACCAATCTTGAAACCAGTCAAGATATTGTGGAATTTGTTGGATAAATCTGCTGCTTGTAGAGCTGTCTCCCATTCCAATATATCCATTTCACATGAGACTTTGCCAGGCTGTATCAAATCTTCTGGGTTTGAAGTGGTATTTTTACCTGTCCACTGACATTATGTCTGTCCATTGCAATGTAGTCACATTTTTCCTGTTTGGAATTGAAATTTGAGCAGATAGATTGGGGTTTGTGGCACTGTAGTTTTCATTTTTCTTATAATCTGGATTGAAGCTCTTGCCTCTATGATTGCCATATGGGCTGGATGTTTTGGAAGCCCTTTCTTTCTTGTCATAGGGGTTCCTTGAGGCTCCAAAAGATGGCTTTGAGCCTTGTGAAGAAATACTTGAGTTTGAATGATCTGATAACATATTGGAGTATGGGTTCTGCCGTGCTTTTCTCCTCCCTTCATGTAAGCATTGTCAAGCGTATTGAGGTCATCCTGGGCTCTTGTGTTTAGAAAATCTTCTTCACCAATCCCACTGGTTCCAAGGCTGAGTTAGGAACATGCTGGTCTGGACTCCTCACTGCAAAGACAGATTTTATGATGATAAGGTTGGACTTGAAGGCAATGACCCAAGACCTCGGTTGTTTGAAAATCCACATTACATTTTTCTTGTGCATTTCCATTTTGTCAGCAAAACCTGAAAACTTGTAGTCATCCCTCAGCATTTTCATGAAGTTGTCCATGTTCTTGCCCCAAAGTTTCATAAGACAGATGAGCTTAGAAGTATCCATGGATGATCTCCAAACTTCAGTCCAACCACCACACACCATCCAGACCTGTGAGGTGGTTATATGGAGCATTTTTTACCTATGATGTATGGTTTTGTGAAAATATATATATATAATATATGCAAACATTCTGACTGATCCAGAATTCTTGAAAGAGTGGGTGGTAAATTGTTCAAGGGAGATGGGTTGTAAAACAGTCAGAAAAATGGAAAAGAACCTGTGTTCAAGTCGTGAATCCCTCCTCCATCATTCTCCTTGCTTGTCTAAGGGGAGCTGCTTAACTTGGCCCAGCGTGGCAGTGTACTTTTTTCGCAGGGGATGCTTTTCTGCCTGCAAAAACATCACTTCAAAGTTTGACTCCTGATGGAAAATTACGTGTAACTTCCTTCTTAAGTCCCAATTTACAGCTGACACACAATTTTTAAAATACCTTCTTGGCAAGACTGAATCAACTTCCTTGGACAAAAATTTGGGGCTTGACATCTTTCAAGGCAACTGCATCAGGACTCGCAGCAGAGAGACATAATAATATATGTGTCACAGGTACGATGAGCCCCAACCTTTGGGAGTGATTAGAGGGTAGAGGAAAAAACATTACTCGGGAAAAACTGCAGTACATTGCGTGCAAGAAGGAGACAAACAACTTTTCTTTTGGCCAAAAAGAAATCTTTGGTGAGGAAAGTTGTAGAGGGATTGCAAGAGCGCTCCCTGCAAAAACACTAATTCTCAGACTATAGTTTGTAGTAACACGTTCGGCAGTACGTCCCTCGCTCGCCTCAGCCTCGCGAAGGCGGACGTGGGACTTTGTTAAGTTTACGAAAATGCTTTTTTTCGCAGACGACGACGGACATAAACCTTGACATTAGCTTGTCTTGAGAATAGAAAGGAGGTGAGAAGTATCCCTGTCGCCGAGGGAAATGCTGTTGAGTGTATTTGAAATAATAAGCTTCCGATGAATATATTTATCGTGGAGTTGTCTGACATGGTGCACATCTGTCCGTGATACTCGTTATTTTTAGAGGATAAGTTTTCAGTTGTCCGGTCAAGATAAGATAGGATAATCACCAGTTTCGCGTCATTCACCTTCCGTCTTCGCATCTCAGTCTTCCGAGCGCTGTCATCTTACATCAGAGCATGGACTCACAGAAGGAACAATTACGTTGATCAATTCATATTCGTATATTTTTGGACATACACACCTTCATTGAATCTTGATCCTTGTCTCAGCCTATCCTTGCCATGCTCTCGAAATTCCGCCGTCACATCGAGGAACAGCGCATGAGCCATACAATGGCTCGTGGTGATATGCCGCGACACCATCAACGCGCCCCCTCCGCCTCGACCTCTGCGTACCTTAAGCCAGCTCCCCTGATTATGAAACCGAACGGTCTCGCAACAAGTCGACCGGACAAAATCAATCCTATTTCCGTTGGGAGGTTGCCCGACACAGTAGAAAAAGATGGGCATGTGGGGTTGGGGGAGAAAGCTCCCGATCAATTGCGCACCAAAAGGTGAGCGGTTTCGTTACATTTGATATCTTGATGTCACCTTGCTCAAGCTTATTTGTTTCGATTTGTATCAATTCTGGCAAACTCTCTACCAAATAATCACACTCGTAACATGGGTATTATCCACGTCGAGTCCAGTTCCAATGCCCCCCGCGAAAAAATTCCACTCAGACCTTTAAACGCTCCTGTGCCGCGAAACGCAGCTCCCGTTCGAATGGGGGGGTCTTTCCCGAGGTCTCCGACTCAGCCTTCCATAGAACCTTTAGAAACGGACATTAGATACAATCTGCCTTTGGCCTCTCAGTCCGCTCACGAGTTTGCCTGTCCGAAACAACATCAGCTACCTCCGATAACGATATCACAAAGACTTAGCGTATCTAATCTCGTCAATCATTCATCCGACAACGCACACTCTCGAATAAACAGACGCGAGTTTCAGGATGCCCGTGAAGCTGCTATGTACGTGACTTTCATGCGAGTCCGCGCCTCTGACCTCTAACCTGTAAGCTTTTGAATTTAACTTCGAGATCATCCTTTCGCAGATCCGGCAGTAGGCACAAGTGTAACTCGATGCTACCAAAGGACAGCTGCAACAACTTTCGAAGCAAATCACGGTCGCGCGGAAGTTCAAACAGCTCTCAACTATCTGCCCTTCGACATCAGAATCAACTGGACACACTTGCTAAGCTTGGTGGGGGTTCGGAAGTCACTGCACCATTTACCCGGCGACTTCACAAACAACTAGAGATGCTGTCCCAGCTTGAGAATAGAGAAATGGCTGTACCTGCGGACGCGCGAAGCACCAGATCGTACCCCTCTGATAGTAGTTTCCTGGATGTGGACACCGAGGAAGATGATGATTCTGAAAGGTCAACGTCGCCTAACGATTCTTCTGTCCAGCTAGACGCTGCGCCTTCAGGCTTTGCTGACAACGACTCACGGCGATCATCGGTTTCCACAGTCGCTAGTAAAACAAGCAACGCTGCGGATTCCTGTTATTGGAGCACTAGTTCCCGACCCGGATCTTACTCCGTGTCGCCTCCGCCAAATGCCAATAAGCAGCCAAGCAATGAAACTACGAGTACTGCGCAGAGGACCGCCAAGCATTCTCTTCCTCCAAAAATTTCGCTTTCATCTCTCACTACAAGCGAACGTCCGGTCAAATTACCTCGACCAGCGCGATTAGAATCTATGACCGACTCACTACTTGCAGACTGGATAGGTAAAAGCCACCTAGTCCTGATTAATGCCATCTGAGACTTTTTACTGACGAGATCTATGTGGCTATGACCTCTACAGATCGAAGTGATTTTGGAAGAAATTTTAACACCCCCAAGCCACAAACCGAGAATGAAGACCGAGAAAGTGGGCAGAGGACTCGCGATGATCGCAAGACATCCCATCATGATCACTATCCATCGACCAACATACTTACAGTCGAGGAAGATCCTGGTTACACTCAATATTTCGCCGGTTTAGCCAAAATGCTCGAGCAACATGAGCGGGTCATCACTGCTACACCTTTCCTGGCGTTGAGCAAGAACAGAGACGGTCGACCCACTTATGTGCCATTCAAGTCATCGCGTTCGCCACGACTCAAATAAAGCTCACGACCCACATTTTATTGATACCTATAAGGATCTATATATGATTGGTCCAGGACCACGGACACCTACTCATCAAAAGGGCGCATGTTTTTCATATTTGACTTGTATTCTAGTACCTTATCATTTATTCTAGCGATTTTTGAACTACTTGAGCTGAATTTCACTTCTTGTTCTTTGATCATCGTTCCGCACTTTCATTTCCGCATTTCTCTCGTCGTACGATTTTAGCCATCTTGTTGTTGTTACCCACTATCATTTGAACAGTTCTAATCTCATATAAACAGTCTCTATGTTCAATATAACCGCCAAAACAATATATGATGTGTATAAGCATAATGATGACTCCCTTGTATGAGCATGAGCCCAGGGTGGCCAACTATACGAATGACTATTCAAAGCCCGAGTAGAAAATGTGCATCAATTTATTTCTAGTATACCCACCGAGCTGAATATGGTGAGATAAGCTCAACACAAGTCTAATTGTGACATGTCTATTAAATCCAGGCAACATCTGCATACGTACATACAATCCAGCTTCCTGTCCTGTCCTGCCTATGATCACCGATCACGTTGGAACAGAGGAGCGACATAAGCTCAATTAAGCCCCTCTTGCGCGCTCGTTGCTCTTGTCAGCCTCACTCTCCTGTACAGTAGCGGGCCACGGATTTCAGTCATTTTGTCTTATGCAAGGCCACAAAATCATTTGTGGTGTTGATAAAGAACTTGGACACAAAAGACAGATAAACCCATTTTCATCACACTTAGGCAGAATTCAAAGAGAAGTAGATAGACCAAAGGGTTCCAGGAGATCCGTGATAACAACATACATAGCACAATACTTGAGAGATTAAAGACATCATCTCGCAATGCTCTTGAAGGATCATGAGAGCATAGAAGAAAGACTCATTGACAGGACTCCTGTACATGGCTCCCAATCATTGGTTTTGCATCTGGGATTTGCTCTTTCCGTTTGTTTCGTATGAAATGGAGAGTACCTCAGGCAGAACATAACAAAAGGTCAATGAAGTACACAGGCAGTGATAAATTCGCAAAAGCACTTCGTTTAAATGACGATTCAGATGCCAGTGCACAATAGTCAAACCGTGCAAGCGCTGTTGGTGAGTGATTTGACCTCCAGACGAATTGATGAAGCGTCTTAAAAACACGGGCAAACTACACCATGACAGTTCATGAACCAACGCCAGAGGGGCTTTGTTGAGAATCATATGAGACTCAGCAAGTTGAGAAAGGTGCACTGCTTTTTTTCAAGTCCGAAATTGGTATGTGATAAGTTCGTAAGCGGTAGCGTGGGACTTAAGGAAATGCTGAGGTCGACTACATACAAGTTGAATTCACCACATCTCTCAATCAAAACCTCAACGATTTACAACTTACATTTAACACTTCATCATATCATTCATACTTTATCTTCACATTTCTCACCATACTTATCTATTTCAAGAAGCAACTTCAACTTCGATCGCAGTCAACTTGTAGTGATTCACGAGAAATGACAGCGCGTTCCGCTGAACGTGATCCACTATCGAAGCGGTCGATTCCTCAACGCCGAGTTTTGAAGCATCCGCAGGTCGCCCAAGACAGCGATTCAGATCTTTCGGATGATAGCTTCACAAACGAGATGGCTCAACATATGGAAGAAGAGCGTCAGTATTATGAGACGAATCGTGGAAAATCCAGAATAAAGCCTTTTCAACCCCCCAAGCGTTGTATGACAGACGAAGACGAGGATGAGAAGAGGCCGGAACTGAAAGCCCGAAAATGGCGTCCTAAAGAAGGTCAATTGCGGACTTATCTGCTATAGCCCATTTTATTTGCGAATGTAGAAACCTTACCAATGACACTAATACATCCGCGAAACTTGACTAAACCCGGACAGGACGACCCCCCGAATATATGACACCAGCGGAAGCGGCTGAGCAACGCAAATATAACCCATTGATTAAATTACTGGGTAAATCACTTCGCCCAGCCTGTCCGCAGCGTAATCCTGATATGATTTCACACTCGCAGATATCAAAATCAAGATCGTCAAACCGAAAGACGAGACTGAGCCTCAAGAAGCCTCTGATGCCGATCTGCGTCAACTTTCGAACAGAAGGCTTTCCAGACCAAAGATGCCTACTCACAGTGCCCCACACAATCTGGACGATCAGGCTACCTCCCTGGCACTCAAGGGCAACGCGCTGGCATCACAGACTGATCCTCCTTCCCGCAAACGTCCAGCCGCCCAGGAACTGTATGAAATCCGTCCGGCTAAAAGAGACAGACAGCAAGCAAAGGTAGACCACAACATAAATCACATTCGGACCTCAACATCTTCCACTGACGTTCTTCCTCCGCTCCTACAAATGAGTATTGTAGACACCAGATTATCCCCGGGTTGAAATTGATACCAGGCCGAATTTTCCAATCGAAAATGCAGAGCAAGACTCTATCGGCTCCCTTGACCTTGCCGGCGGGTTCACCCTGACACAAAACATCAACCGCTTTCTGCGCTCTTATCAGCGTGATGGTGTGAACTTCCTGCTGAGTCATTATCGGGTAGGTAATGGGGCGATCTTAGCTGATGATATGGGTGAGCACAACTTCGACCAATTAATTGAGGAATATCTGATTGCGACTCATTTCACAGGCCTTGGCAAGACAATCCAAGTTATATCTTTCTTGGCGGTGATCATGTGTAATGTCGAATTCCCTATTCAAAGCTCAAACACCCGAATCTGAGTTTCGTAACCAATGTTTCTGGCCTTTTTTTTAGCTAAAACGGGCACTGTTCGAGATGAGGGTCGCAGGAGGCAGAAAGTTAACGCCAGTAAGAAGTCATATCGGCCTTCTGCCTTGGGTCCGACGTGCCTTGTCATATGTCCGAATAGTGTGATTGATAATTGGGCCAGAGAATTAGAAACTGTTCGTCATGGTTCTGTCCCTTGAGCTGTATATTTTCACGAAATCGTCCCTTTACTAATCACCTTTCAATCAGTGGGGTTACTTCGAGGTATATGTTGATTCTACCTCACAGCCGCTTGACTGCTTATCACATCGATCGTACGTTGCGGTGTTCAGGTTGGCATCCTCAGTAGCACTACGGATGTTGCTCATACTCTCAGGCGCTTCAAAGCTGGCGCTTACGACATTTGTGAGTTTCAATTATCGGATAGTCAAGCAGCCTACTAATTACAACTTTCTGAACATGATCAAACATACTAAAAAGTGATATCCGGCTTCACTTGTGCAACCAGAATGATCGATGAGATATTTGATCTTGACTTCAGTGTTGTGATAGTGAGTTCTTACAATGCTTTCAAATCGATTGTATCCTGAAATTCAAATTCGGATTCGTCGTTTTCAGGTTGATGAAGCGCAAAGACTGAAAAGTCCAACAACGGCAACCTACCGAGCCTGTCAGAGATTCAAGACAAATGTTCGATTTGGCCTTACTGTAAGATCAGATTACCTTGTTTATGGATAACAAGCACATGTATCGCAGTGACGACAGCTTAAAGTTGATTATTCCTTGTTTTATGCGTGTTTCAGGGTACTGCTATGCAAAATAATCTTGCGTACGTACACAACTTTAAGCTCTGGGGAGTCCCAGCACGCTTAAAGCAAATTTCTTTTCCACGCGACATTCAGCGAACTTCACACTCTATTTGATTGGGCCCGACCATTTGCCCTTGGCACTTACTACATGTGGAAAGCTTTCGTATCGGACCCAATTCTTCATTCTCGAAAGGCTAATGCGTCACGCTCCGAAATCAAACTTGGTCAGGTAAGTGAAGAGTCGTTTTTAACTTCTAACATTCTCAAAACCTGATTATCTTATGTTTGTCTTTGTATACAGGCGCGTGCCGAAGCTTTGGTGAATAATTGTTGGCCCGATCTTCAATTACGAAGGTAAGCTAGACAGTATCATTGCCAACGCATCTAGTCTGCTGATATTGTTTGAATTGTAGAACAAAAGCAGAGATCTTGCATGAGGTCAGCAACCAACTCACCTATACGAAAATCATAATTATTACTCACATCTTCTTACCTAGCTACCATCCAAAAGCGATCATATCGTGTTGTGTCCTATGACTGCTTCCCAGAGGTATCGTTTTGAGTCTTGAATCTGATAGTCAAGACATATATGCTATGTGAACTGACTCGTATGGGTTTTCCTTTTCGCGGTGTGATATCCAGGACTGCTTACAGAAATCTCTTGGCGAGTGAAGATGTGGTCAATATGATGAAACACGCCGAACCGTGTTCCTGTGGTCGAAAGAATGCGAAAGGGTGATTTTTTGATTGTTCCAAGACAGACCAAGATATATTCCGCTCAATACTTACTGTACACCTCTGAATCGCCTTCCAGTCAACCCGTCCTTCGCGGTAAATGCTGCGATCAGGGCTGGTCTAAAAGAATTTTCCAAAACCTGACGGTCTGTATGAAAGTAAATCGCTACTTCAGCTCCATGTTTACCTTGTATGATTTGCTGATGAACCCACATCTTAGATTGCCAACCACCTGGCGTTACTCTACCCCAGTATGTTTTTGTACAATTTTCATCCACATTAGTTCCACTAATATCGCATCTGATCAAAATCTACTTCTTGGCTGCAGACAAAGAAGACCGCGAAGAGAAATACGACCAGGACACAGAGTTCATCAAAAAACTGTTCCCAGGAGACTGGACTCATCGGAAGCACCATTATTCAGCTGATGCTGACAC
Organism: Melampsora americana; assembly: GCA_022264835.1. Taxonomy (NCBI): domain Eukaryota; kingdom Fungi; phylum Basidiomycota; class Pucciniomycetes; order Pucciniales; family Melampsoraceae; genus Melampsora; species Melampsora americana. The sequence goes on along the minus strand of JAIFHY010000093.1, from coordinate 38,264 downwards.
TGAATTATGTGGGAAATGGCTAGTCCTTAAACCATTACTCCAGCAATGGAAGAAGGAAGGTGCAAAGGTCTTGATATTCTCACAGTGGACCAAAATGATGGACATTTTGAGCTACTGGCTCGAGCAAGATTTTTCTGGGTTAGATCTATCGTCTCGATCTACCCCAAATGGGCCAAGTTTAATGACCTTTTCTTTGTCAGATATGTTCGTCTCGATGGAAAGGTTCCAACCGGCGAGCGCATGGCAAGAGTCGATGAGTTTCAGCGCGATCCCAGCAAATTCATATTTCTTGCCAGTACATTAGCTGGTGGCGGTAAGTCAAACATTTATAAAAAGTGTTCTCGACTGGGATCTGATGATTTTAAACTGGGAACTTCTTGCAGTTGGTCTCAACCTGACTGCCGCAAACAAAGTTGTGGTAAATAGGGGTCACCTTTGTCATTGTAACGCTGTATCCAAGTTGTCACTGACGAGATGAATCATGAACCATTACCCAGATATTCGACGTATGAGACCTTTGACACAGTACCTAAGAGCGTGTTCACACCCAGCTGATTCGAATTGACTGTTCTCATAGCCATCGTGGAATCCCAGTAGTGATGCTCAAGCAATGGACCGAGTCTGTCGGATTGGTCAAAAAAGAAGCGTCGAATGCCTCCGGTTGATAGCCCTGGGTACAGCGGAAGAACTGATCTACCATAGACAAGTGTACAAGACTCACCTTGCAGAAGTAGCAAACACGGCCCGACAACCTGCCAGAAAATTTATAGGAGTACAAGGTGACAAAAAGGACCAAGGCGACATGTGGGGGTGAGTTGTCCTGATTTGTATCGGTGAGATAGCAACATTAGATGACATTGAACTGATTGCTGATACGGCTGACAGGGTCAAGAATATATTCCGTCTCGAACCAGGGAAGATCGGAGACCAGGAAATTGATGGGTAGGAATGTTTGTATATCTCGACCTTACCAAAGTTACTGATGTTCTACAACATTATATCTATATTTCATTTGATAAAGAGACACCGCGGGCGAGGTTTGTGATATCCATCATTGTATAGACATGTATGACTTTATGACATGCGTTGCTTTCATTGATCTAGGTACTATTTGCTTTGAACCGCCTTGCAACAGAAGGTGCGGCGGGATTGGATGTAGGTGAACTCACTCATCAAACAAGTATAAAGCCTCTTGGCTGATAGTGGGTTGTGAACAGAACGTTGATAATCAGAAAGCGATTATCAAACCATTCAATTTACCACAAGAAGGTACGTGAGATGACTGTTTTCTGTGGTCGGTTGGTATGATCTTGTCACATGTTTATTTGGCCTTCCACCTTGTAGATGTCGCCCTGCCTTCGGACTCTAGCGAGGCGGTTTTACGTAGCTGCCGTGTAGATGATGTCTTATCAGATGTAGTGTGTTTTTCCTCAGCTTCCTCAGCTTCGTCTTGAGATCTTGATGCCTATTTTGTCCACGTCACGTAGGAGATGGCCGAACTGAACCAACGGAATGTTCAACCCGATAATGAGATTGTACAGGTGAGAGTTCATTTTCACATCTGAAAAAATCTGCTTATCGATTGCGCCCATCAGCTCGATTATTCAGGTGGTGCTGATCAGGTCGGGGCGATGAATCGTCATCCAAGGTCTTCTAGGAACCAACGCAAGACCTTACTCGACGCGCAGGAACCTAGAGCAGCAGTCAAAGACACAAGTAGAGACACATCCCGAGAAGAATCGTCCATCGATACCAATGATGATACTGAAATCATACAACGTCTTCAAGCTAAGTGTGATGAAGTCAGGCAACAAAGTGTTAATTTGAACCAAGGTACGCTGTGTATTGTAAACGCGGCCCTTGTTCCGTTTCATCTTTGACATTGTATAGCTGACATTTGTTTGTCTTTGTTCTGGGTATCCGGTTTTCAGTGATGGGTTCACGTTATAAGACTAAAGCAGAGTTAGCGAGAACATTTTTCAGCTGGCAAAAGAGAAAGCAGGAAAAGTTTTTGAAATCAATACGAGAGAGGTTCTAGTTTCACCCAGCAAGGTTGTTTTGCAAGAATATGTATTGGTGTTGTTGGCAATATTCCAGGTCCAATTGAAGGCAAAGCAGAAGATCTGAAGTATAAAATTGGTCATTTTCGGCAGGCGCATTCACATGAAACGATTGTGTACACCTTGCATATCAAGGATGTTTTTAGGTAGGTTTCTAGACTATTATCTCTTTCGTTCAGAAGGATGCTCATTGTTCTTGTGTTACAAAAGTATCATAGATGGTAAAATGTTTCTTAAAGTTGAACACGGGTTCTTCGTTCTTTGATATGAGGCGTTTTCAGGTGTTTTTGTCATCTCTGACATGGGTTCCTTTTGCGATTTGTTCCCATCATTTGCAAATAATGTATATCTGATCACACCAAAAATGATAAAACCATAAAATGTATTGATACCTTTGATCTTGTTCTCACGCTCTTGTAACCATCAGTCAGTAGGGTTGAGGCGTCGTTTTCTTCACATGCGTATTGTTTGTGTATTGTATATGTTGCTCAAAATTGTAAATGGTGCGTTGGTCCACTTTCTTGTAAGTCTTATTATCTTGGGTTTCTATGGCAATATAGTGATCACGTAATGGACAGAAAATTTTCAGTCATGAGTCTAAGGAAGCTTGGGTATGATTCACATTCCATCCCTTTCTAAGGAGGGTAGAAAGCGCTCTGCTTGACAAAGTAATTCAACTATGTACAAGATCTGAGACAGTCGTACTTGCGACACGAACTGATGAAATTCACAGGGGACACTACGACATTATCAAAGTCGCACATAGAAGGTTGATTCCAATTCAAGTGTTCAAATTTGAATCAGCAAACACGGAAAAAATTAGGGGCGAATACGGTCTAGTGACCTTGTATGGAATTTTTTGTGGTACCAAGAATTGATGAGGGGAGAAAGGGATATAAAGATCAATGTCTAACTGATTGCCTGATTCGTTCGATTTGCTTGAGGACCGCACTCCTGCTAGTTCCACCATAAACATCTCGTCTTTCTACAGATTTCTCATAATCAAACACATCTGCCACATCTTGGGTGAAGAGGGGACATATGGTTTGAAGTTGAGCGAGGGTCAGTTGGGAAAGTGGAACACCCATCTGTTCCGCCATTTTGACTGCGGAACCTGAGATATGATGCGTTTCCCGAAATGGAACCTTTGAGGCAAAGTATGTCAAATCAGTCCAGCCTCCTGGGTCAAGAATTTTAGGTAGGAGAATAGTATAAGGTACTGCGAGGATAAAACTTACCCCTTTTCGTACTAGGTACTCGGCCAAATCTGTTGCCAGCATATCGGGCGACAGTGCCCCAGCTAGCTTGTTGGGGTTTATCTTTCAAAATAAGGAAAATCAATCAGTGGTCCATAGCTGCACGAATGATGGGATATCTTACCTTCATGGTAGTGATCACCCCTTCAAAGATCCTGAGCGCGGAACCGATCGTGTCAGCAGCATCAAACATAGGTTCTTTGTCTTCTTGTAAGTCCTTGTTGTAAGTGGATGGAAGACCTTTGAGAGTCATCAGGAAACCCGAGAGCTGTCCGTTGATCCGTGATGTTGAGAATTTGTCAGACGGAGCGCAAGGCTATCAAAATTTATACTACTCGGACAGACCTGGCCAAATGTTCTGCCCGACTTTCCACGTAACAATTCAAGCGAGTCTGGATTTTTCTTTTGAGGCATTATACTCGAACCCGTACTGTAATTGAGACAGAGCAATTAGTCACATCATCATAGAATGGAGCTGGTACTAAATTGAGGTCAGCAAGAGTGAGGAGTACCTGTAGGCATCAGATAATGTTACAAAGCCAAACTCCGCAGAAGAATAAATGATCAGGTCTTCCGCAAAACGACTCATGTGAATCATCGTCATTGTACACCAAAATAGGAATTCGGCCACGAAATCTCGATCAGAGACCGCCTACGAGGATGAGATGACCATTCATTTCCTGTTTGAATAAATACTTGAATTGCAATATGTGTACTGACATGCATGGAATTGACTGAGAGATTGTTGAATCGTAAGTCATTCAGAAGCAAATCACGGTCGATGCTAAAAGGGTTCCCGGCCAATGGGCCCGATCCAAGAGGTAGAACTGAGATCCTAGGTACCATATCTTGGAGTCGAGACAGGTCTGATGTGAAAGCGCAAGCGTGCGACATGAGAAAGTGTGACCATCTGATGGGTTGCGCACGCTGAACACACATGGAAAAATCACATGAGCATGAGTAAAAGTCATAACAGCATGGTACATGATTCAGGACGAGCCGCTAACCTGAAGATGAGTGTATCCTGGCATCAAAACATCAATTTCCTGTTCAGCTCGTTGGGTGATCACGGTTATGAAGTCTTTCAAGTAGTACATGATCTTCTCAGTCTCTTCCATCAACCAAATTCGCATATCGGTCGCTACTTGGTCATTTCGACTTCTACCAGTATGTAGTTTGCCAGCCACCTTTCCGATCTTTTCCGAAAGTCGACGCTCATTCGCAGTATGAATGTCCTCATCGTCAGCAGTCGGTTTAAAGGTGCCATTTTCCCACTCTGTTTCTACTTCTTTCAGGCCTCTTTTAATCACATCGGCTTCTTCAGCACTGAGAATTCCAGCTCGGGAGAGACACATTGCATATGCAATCGAACCAGAGATGTCGGCTTTGTAGAGCCTCTTGTCATAAGACAGTGATTGGTTGAATTCGTGCATGATCGGATCAGTTGCGCCTGTGCAAAGGGATGTGTCATGAGTAGGTGATGAAAAGCTTCAATTGTAGAATAGAGATCTTCACCTGTGAATCGGCCACCCCATAGTTTTCGCTCTGATACCTTTTCCTCTGAGACCTTCGAGTCTGGTACTCCATGCGAAACCTTTTGTTGATTTTGGTCAGTCATTTTGTTGGTTGAATGTCTTAGTTGAACGACTTTCAAAATTCTTGGCGATGGTTTGTATCTTTTTTTGGTGGTCGATCGTATGATGCACAACTGGGCGCCCCTCAAATTTTTCTAAATCACCCCTGTATACAGCCTTAACCTAACAGTCGCGGCCAAGGTTCATCTTAGCCTGTAAATGCAACGGGTTGCGAGCAGCGATAATTTCTATTCTTTGTTTTGCCCTCTGTAAGCTGGAACATGCTGAAAAACAGGATCTGTTGTTTAGTATCATATAGATGTTGCGCCTGCAGCGTTTCGGTAGGGGTACAACAGCAACAAACTACCTCTTTGAAAGGCAGTAAACTTATATTCCCGCCTTACATATCTTCCTTCAAGGTGGGAAGATCAATCATGGCATACTCTGTGTACGTTTTCCACATACTTGTTATAGAATTTTTCCTGTTGCGCCACGCCCATGTCGTGAAAAGCTTCATTAGGGGACCCCCAGAGCACACCGGGTTTTCGTCATATACTACATCAAAGTTATCGTCCTTGAGGGTTCTTGAATTATTAGAGCCTGACAGAAGGATCTCAACACAAGAGACACATATCACGGTCTTCAGAACAGATTTAGCACCCAGGCATTTCAGTCCTTATAAACAACTAGCGCAAAAGGTCCCTCGAAGACCACTTTCTGGATCCTTGAAAGAACTTTCTAGAGCCATAGGCTCTATCAAGCTACGTGATCTCCAGGACATGGCGCGGGGATTCAGAAACCCTCAACAAGAGATTTATATCGGAAAAACTATCATCATTGCTCTCGAAGCTTTACAAGACAATAATCTTTCAATCAGGGAACGAATATGGGCTCTGACACTTTTGGATGGACTCCGAGTCTACCTTCCAAGCAGAGATATGATAGGACTTAGAACAAATGTTGCAGAGGGTCCAGTCTTTCGCGGAGCTTTAGAGCTCCATCTAGCTCAAGGTAAATCGTTTCTGATTACATTCTACGGGCACTGATTTTAACATAGAACTGTTTGACTTTCTGACATTTACGCCTTGTTAGGGATTGACCTGCTGTCTATTGCAGAAAATCTTTGGCTCAAGCCATCCGCAGAGCGATTCACACATCAAGGTGAGCATCCAATTCACTTATTTCCGACGAAGAAATTAAACGGGACGCACTCCTCTTCCAGCGTTGGCAGAAGCACTTGATAGATCTAGAGTCCTTTCCGATATCAAAGAAGACCTCCAAGAATGCCCTGACTATAAATTACCACCAAAGTTAAGAAGGTTGTATGATATCCTACTTCAAGCAAGATTTCCAATCACAGATAAAAATGACATTGATCTCATAGTAGCATGTTCAACAAGGAAGGATATTGATTGGGAATCTTGGAATCCAACCACATTTACTGCTTTTTATAACATGATGAATCATTTTTTGAGATATGATCGAAACATTATGAGTCTCATTTCAAGAAAATTGTTGGAATTTCCATTAGGATTTGTGACACAAAAAATATTCATGGCTTCTTCAGTGAGGACAGATCTTACATTCTTGTTGGGAGGAAGACATGATGACTACCTGGAGAATATCTTTGAACCATTTCATGGAGAGAAGCTTGTTGAACTGTCACACTTCCGACATGTAGTGACTGTTTTGAAAGCTCAAGAATCAGCACTTAAAACTTTCAAGGAAGTGGAATATGATATACCATTTTCACATATGCAAGAATACCTCATGGATACACATTCTCTCCTTCATGTATTACACAGATGCAGCCTCTATCACCCACAAGAAGTTACTGACTATCTTTCAAGTGAAGTGACATGGATTGGTAAGGATGTTTTTGTTGATAGATCTCTTGTACTTATCCAAAATGATTAACCAAGACTGTTTAGTGATGAAATTCCACTATCTTTCCCCTATTGAGCAAGGATCACTATCACAAACAATCACCCAAATGAACAGGAACTTGACTGACATTTTTCTTCAACTTCTCCACCATAAGGCAATAGATTGACATTTGAAACGGAACACACTGAGTCAACCTCGGAAGAAGTTAATCCAAATTCAATCTCGGAACCAACAGACAGCACTCAACACATGAATTTGAATTCCAGAAAGCAAGCAATTCAAGAAACTGCTCAAGCTGAGAGAATAAATTTCAGAGCATCACTGAAAGCAGAAACCTCTCAACATCTGGCACTCACACTAGAGGCAAAACCAGTTCTGTTGACTCCTCAAGATAACAAAGCAGATCTCAAATTAAAAAATCCAGAGACTACACATCAATATTTGACATCAACTTCACAGCTGAAGAGAGGACGTGAAGATGAAAGAGATCAATGTCCTTTGTGTCTTCAAGAATTTCAGGTGGCACATAGAGTGATAAAACTTCCATGTGATGAGAAAGTCTCCCACATCTTTCATGAAAGATGTCTTTGGGTATGTGATTCTTATTTAAATTCATATTTCTTTCATCAAACAAGAAAAAATTGATGCATACTTCTTTAACTTGGTTCAAAAAACGCTTGTTGGTTAGCCTTGGTATTCAACACACACCACTTGCCCCACTTGCAGGAGAGAAATTGATAGTATTGAGAAAGATTCTTTTGTTTTTTGGTCTGAAAGTCCAACAAATCAGGATAAGCGACAGAAAACTAAGGATGATTTTCACATGTAGGCTGATGGTTCAGGGCTTGAAGTTGATGATTGTGTATTTTAGAATAATCAGCTATCACAACAAGATGTGTTATTCAAGGTTAATCTCATACTGATCTATCAGCAGTAGATCTTAGATTTAGATCAATTTCATTTGATTGCCCAACAGACATACTACAAAAATATAAATTCTGGCACTTTTCACAAAATTTCCAGAAAGTTTCCCAGATAGGCAGGATATTTTTGACCTTTCTGGACCCTGATCAAGTCCCTACACAGTCCCAACCTAACTCCAAAAAAAGAAAATGGGCATTCAAATATGTATTTTCTTTCAGAAGGTCAGAACTGCATAACACTGCCAAATTCTTGTCTCTGGGAAAATTCTAGAGGATTTGTGGATAGTTCCATATTCACATTTGTGTTGGATGTTGGGGAGAAAGCATATTGGTTTCAAGGTGTAAACTTGGACTGTCTGGCAGAGTGCAGTCCAATCTGGATGGTGAATCAAATTTTCCAGTGTTTTTTGAACCAGTCTGGGTAAAACACCCAAATCCAATGGCCTGGGTGGTATCTGACTCTGATGACCCCAAAGGGGAACCTGAATTTCCCTCAAAACTTCTTGTGGTCTTCACAACTTATGTGGTCCATTTTGGATTTTTGGATTTTTACATTTTCTATGTATTTTTTCATTAAATGTTACCAGCAGAATACATGAAGCCCCAGCTGAATGAATCAATGTTCTCACCAGGAGAGTTCAAATGTTACCATATTGCCAGTTCAAAAAACCAATCATCTGGCACATATTGGACATAGAAGTTTAAATTAAAGACAACTCCAATAGGGTAAGAATGGGTTCAAGCTTATTGACAGAACAAATATTTGGGTATGGTGTCCATTGGGTCAAATTTTTCCAATTCAGGACACAACCCTTGGTAAGACATTCAACTAGGTTTTTTAATTATTTCCTTGAGAAGCATGGCAAAGTTCTACATTTTAAACCTTCACTCTGTTACCTCATACATTTATTGCCACAAACACCCTCATTCTCTTTGAAGTCGAGTCCAGAAATCCCCACATGCTTGACCATTTGGATCACTACTCTCTGAACTGCAAGTCTTTGCTTGTGCCTCTAGTACTACTCTCAGGATTCTAAGTAGTTGAGTTCTTGTAGTCAAAACTGAAGGCAGACATGTGGGTAGCATTTTTTTATATTAGCATTGGATGATTAGTATGTAGTATCAAATATCATATTTTTAACTTGTCTTGCCAAGATGTTCATCAAACCTGAAATGTGATGTTCTTGTTGTATAGTAGTAAGGTGATTTTACTTTGAGATGAAGTACAGATTATGTACAAATGACATGGCAACAGAAACTCAAATTAGAGTTTCATTTACAGTTTACATTATGATAATCTTTCAAAGCCCTGACACTTGTGGTTGTAATGACAGTGTGACTCTGAGTGATAGGAGATGGTCTTAATAAATTTGTTTTCTTAACTTCAACTTCAACTTCTCAAACTTCGATATCAACCTTAACACCAACTTCAAACTTCCTACAATCTCATCCATCATGGCTTCTTACCCATCCGCCGTACTATTACGCAAACAATTAGCTGGTTAGCATTCTGTATCATCATCTAAACCCTTACCTTTTCTCTTTCATTCTCCTCATCAACTTCATCGCCTCTAATCTTTTCACTCTCCGATTTCATTTACACCTTACTCACTCTCACCTCTTGCTTTATTGGACATCATTAGAATTTCGTAAAAGGCCTGTAGATGGTTTCTCAGCTGGATTAGTAGATGATAACAATGTCTACGAATGGGATATCACAATTTTTGGGTACATAGCTTCTTTTGCTCTTGATTGTTTGTACAAGGCTTTGGAATCGTTCGAATGTTCCGTAAACTGAATTTTGGTCTTGCGCCATGTGAATAATGACTTTTGTCTCCAAAAAATGCTATCAGTCCTCCTGACACACTATAGTACGTCCTACATCATACCAACCGTATAAGCTTTTATCTTCGACCTCATTGAACCTTTCTCGATATCACTTTGTAGTGATGGCGCCTTCCTCAGAGCACGAATGACTTTCCCACCAGAATTCCCGTTACTTCCGCCCAAACTCCGATTTACAACTCAAATGTGGCATCCTAACAGTTGTGTTTCCTGCAACTCTTTTCGGACGTGAGAGAATTACCAAGTCAGAATGCTAACCAAGTGAACTCCTTGACCTGCGTAAACAGTTTACAGTGATGGGACTGTCTGTATCTCTATTCTACACCCTCCAGGCAATGATGAGTATGGGTACGAAGACGCAGGCGAACGGTGGTTACCGGTCCACGGCATTGAATCTATTGTTCGTGTTCTTCCCTCATTAAGTGAAAGAAGCACAAGTCAGACTAATCAGGCTACCCCCACAGCTCGTCTCGGTCATTTCTCTATTAGCATCCGATAACCCAAACACTGAATCACCTGCTAACATAGATGCCGCCAAAGAACTCCGCGATGATCCCGCTGCTTATAAGAAAAAAGTTAGACGACTCGTGCGCAAGAGTGCTGAAGAAGCTTTTGAATGATTCTCTATGCACTTCAACATCTTCATCCCGCCGATTCTCCCTCGTCATCTTTCCTCCTTTCAAATAGCTTTTGTGCAGGAGACTCTCTTGTTTGCGTATGTGTGTATATGTATGTGCTCTGATCTCAGACTTCTTCACAAATGGGTTTCCTTATGTTGTGCTCAAGTCTTTTTCATGTGTTTGAAATTTTTTTTCTTCTTGTTAGTGGGAAGATGAGAAAAGATAATCAATAAGGATGACCAAAAATCACACTGTTTGATTTTTAAACCTTTTGCCTTGCTCAATTAATGCTTCACTTGAACTTTTGACTGACTTCTTGTTCATCTCAAGCTTTTCATCTGCAATTGTTACCAGTATCTTGAAGCCTACAGAAAATATTGCCTGGTTTCAACCTGTGGGGGTATCATGATCACATCAAAAGTATACAAGAATTAAGTCTTGGCAGACCCTACAATGCTCAAGCTTCACCACTGCTTGCCAAATGTGGCAACCCCCTTGTAAAGAGATTTGAACCCCTATCACTGCAGAGCTATGAAATTGTAAAGTTTGCCCAAAAAGACTGACTCTATGACCAGCCTGTCAAACTCAAAGGTTTTGCACTAATTGGGCTGGGATGTGATGGAAGAATTGTTTTTTGATCTCTTTTCCAACATCTGCCTGATTGAAATTTGAGTTTTGGTGTGAAATTAAGATACCAACTTTTCTATACATCTTTGGAACCACAGCAAGTATCAAAAAACTGAGAGTGGTAGGCAATATAGAGTGCCAATTTGCACAAGATTCATTACCATTGTAGAGGCAAGTCAAGATTGTAAAAAAAGTTTATTAAGGACATCAATTTTTGGCAAAGAGTCCCAACAGATCACAGGCCAAATTTTCAACTTTACACGCAAGTCCCTTGTTTGAGCTGGCCAGCACAGCTCACAAGGAACTTTGTTAAGTTTGGGTTCACTCATACCTACACCTGCATCCCTGCTATGAAGGCTTTCTATCTAAACTACTAGTCCTCACTATCCACCTAATCTCATACCTGGTTCAAACAACATTCTCTCATCAAGCTCAACTGGCCTGCAAATAGTCTGGATCTGAACCCAATTGAAAATCTTTGGAAGCTCCTCAAGGACACAATCCCAAAAGAGAACCACATCAAGAGATGAGGTCAGCTAAAATTAACTAAGTCCTATTGTGCCTTGGTTTCAACATAACAAGTGATGCCCAAGGCACAAAGGCATTACTCCTTATTCCAAACATTTTTGTGTGGTAGGTTGAGAACCTTAGTAGAGAAAAACTTGAATTGCCTTCAACCCCGGTTTCTTGTTATTGACCATTTGGTAAAAAATGGGTTTCCTGAAGTGCCTGCTTCCTCTGCATCTTTCCCTCTATCAACTTTCTTGCTCTCTTTTGTTGTTCTTATTTCTTCTCAACATTGAAAATTGGCAATATGGACATTGGAGGAAAACCAATAGCTAAATTGCAGCTGTATGTACAGTCAAATGCAAAAAGAGAAATTTTGGAAAAAATGGACTTGTGGTCCGTGTGCCACTTGTGACAGATGGCAAAAGATACATAAAGAAATGCCACTCATTTGAGAAACAGCGCCCTGCCACAAAACTTCTGTGGCACAGTTAGTCATGGAGTGCCCTTGATCTACTGCTGAATGTGTGCTGGTGTTACGACCTACCTCAGCTCAATCCATGCATGTGTTTTTGCATCTTCTAACATCTTTTTCTTCATTTTTTTTCTCATTGTCACTAACTAAAAGCATCCACAGTTTTCTCTGTAAACAGCCTCAGTATGGTATATTTTATTGTACCAAGCCTTAAAATTCCCAATTGTGGGCAAATCATGGATTGGTACCTACCAATTTGGTCAAAAATTGGTATTCTCAACTTTCATCTTTGATTTCCCCAAAAAACACCATCTTTTCATTGCTTCACACCACTTTAAAAATTCCACAATCAAATCATTCAACAACCAAATTTATCAAATTGAAGAAGCAAACAAGTCAAACCATTTCAAGCCTTATTCAACTTATATTCAAAATCTTAACTTTAAATACTCAAAATGAATCAATTGATTGAAGATGTTGGATCACATCAATTGAATGAAACAAATCAAGACTTTGAAAAGCATCATTTCCAAAATATTGAACAGACTCAGTTTCAAACAAAACCAAGTCTGCCATCTGGACCCCTTCCAAAGAAGAGAAGCTAGCTGAGGCTTGGATCTACATCAGCCAGCAACCCAATACTTGCACAAACCAGTCTGGCAATACGTTTTTTGTGAATGTCACTGATTGTCTCAATGTGATCTTGTCATTGGAAAATCAGAATGTCAAATTGGTCAAAATTGTTGGAGTTAAATTTCCATTCTTACATTTCATTTACTTTTGTGTGCGCTTAATTACAATTACATATAACAATACCAATTTGTACAATGACTTTACTCACTACATTTTGTTCTTTGAACCTAACCACATAGTGGATTGGCAGTCCTAGTATATCAAAGCTTGTATCTCGAGAAAGCTTCTCTCTTCTTCTTCATCAATCTTTTGAAGCTTTCTCTAACAACAAGACTCATCACTAATCACCTCTCCGGACCATCACTGTCCTCCTTTACTATTAGACTGACTCTTGTTGTTGATTGCTCTTGATCAGGAATCCGAGATTCCAATAGGTTATGAGCCCAGGCTACAAGCCTTAACCGATTCTTGACTTTCGACAATAGTAGACTAGAGTTATAAACACGATCTCTTGGCATGAGAATTCGTCAATGTAAACTCGAAATACTCATTCCCGAACACTAGTATTGTACTAGGTTCACTGCTGGCATTTGAATCAGGTCATTCGAATACAATCCTTCGAATTCCAGAGAAATCTATACCTTTCAATTTAAATACCAAACCTTAGTGATTACCCCACACCACTCTGGATCCGACAGACACTTAAGAACTCAGTCAATCTTACCAACCCACCCTCCCAGTCTCAACTGTCAATCCCGATCCAAACAAAACTCAACCGTCAATCCCAGACTTCCGACTCACGACGCCACCTGTCATGTCATCCTCTAACGTTTCACATTCTTCTCACTTACTTGCTCAAATCCCGAAACTCAGTCATACCAACAAGGTTGACTGGGTACTTGGTATCAAAACCTATCTGAAAAGCCACAAACTGTGGAAGCATATCGAACGTGATACTTCTCTGTCTGAAGAGGACTCTAAGGACTTTGATAAAGTCAAACAACTTGAATCAGAACGCGCCACAGTACTTGAAGTCATACGATGTACTGTTGAACCAACTCGCCTACCAGCCATCAGGGGTATTGAAGACCCTAAGAAAGCATATGAGCTACTTCATGAGCAAGCTTCTCAGGATGATGGTCTGGAAGTGGCTGCGCTCATTGCTAAAGTAGCTACCATCCGTTTCAACGGATCTGAGACAATATCAGCCTTTCTTGATGGCATAAACGATCTCCATACTCAATTGTCTGAAGCAACTGCTGGTGACATGGACCTAAAGATCAGCAACAAACTACTTGCCGTATTTCTTCTTCTAAGCTTCCCCGGTGATCAGTTCACAACCATTCGAGATCAGATGTTTGGTGAATTGAAGACCCTTAATACTTCAAACGTCATATCCCAAATCCGCACAAAGTCTGCCTTGAACATCGTTGATGAAGCTCCCATGGCAATGGCTGCTGTTGTCAAAGCACCAAACCCTAGCGTCCATCGACCTATCTTACCTCGCACCGACAAATCACCCAATGCCCCATGTGTCCTCCAGGAACACTGGCAATTCATGCACACCAACAGTGTATGCTCAAAGCAGAGACGCAACCGGGCCACTTCTTGGCAGCCCAACAATAACGGCTCAAATTCAAATCAAGCCTTGTCGGATTCGGAGAAGATAAGACGATACAATCAGCTTGCTGCCGTTGGTGTTGTTGGTTTCAACACTCAAGCCACTGCACTCGATGCAACTCCTGCACCTCCTCAACCAGCCCCAATTGTCTCGGAACCCGCAGTGGATTGTCAATTTGTGACTTCCTACAACACTGTTGCTGAGCCAACTGATGGTCAAGCTTCTCTCGTCATATCGGCGGCCTATCCAGCGCCTTCCTCGACCCACAAACCCACCCTAGCTGACACTGGTTGCAATCGTCACATGTTTGGAGATGCACTTATGCTCGATGACTTGCGCAAGGTTGAGCCGGTGTGGATTAACGTAGCGAATGCAGACAGCTCGTCTCGTATTGTTGCTACCCAAATGGGCACAGCAAAGCTACACGCTTTTGGTCATGATGGGGCTACGTCACTTGTCAAGATCCCAAACGTGCTATACTCCCCATCACTTCCTGCCAACCTTGTATCGATCACGGAGTTGTATGACTCGGGTTTTAAGATTGTTGATCCCAATTACGGAACAAACATCGACGATTGCAACATGTACTTCTCCAACAACAAACACATCCTTCCCGCGTACAAAGATCCTGGTCTGGGTGGTTTCTGGAAATTCTATCATCATTCGGAACCAGGTGCGTCATTTGTCAAAGCATCAAATCCTAACAACACTGATCTCTGGCATCTACGATTTGGTCATCTCAACCACAGGAGTACCTCGAATGTCATGGAGGATGTCTTGCGACTTAGTCCTGATGAATCTAAAACCTGCGAGGCCTGTACCTTGGGGAAGCAATCGAGGAGTAGTCATACTGGTAGCTTGCCACGCTCTGAGATCCCTGCTTATAGGATCCATTGCGACCTTGCCGGTCCGTTTCCTGCTGCGAGTACTGGGGGTTTTCTTTACACTATGGTACTTATAGATGATGCGACTAGACGTAACTGGGTAATGCTTCTCAAAAATAAATCTCAGGCTTTAGATGCCTTCAAACAGTTTCATTCTATGTTGTCAACTCAAACTTCCTACAAAATATCTGTGCTTAAAACCGATCGAGGTGGTGAATTCACCAGTAATGAATTTAATAAGTTTCTTCTTGAAAATGGGATTGTTCACGAAATGGGTCCTCCCGAAAGCCCTGAACAAAACTCCGTCGTTGAACGTTTCAATAGAACCTCAGCTTCCCGTCTCCGTGCTCAACTCATACACGGTAACCTGCCTGTCCGACTTTGGGGAGAGGTGATGATGGCGACATCATTCATTTTGAACCTATGCCCTTCCAAGTCAGTTAAATACAACTGCCCCGAGTACGCGTGGCAACTAACTGCTCTCAATATCAAAAGACCTGAAATTCCCTATAAGCGATTGAGAGTCATAGGCTGCCTTGCCTATACCATCCCTCCCGGTCATCAAAACAAACTAGCACCCCGATCTCTGAAGACAATAATGGTTGGATATGAAAAGAATTCCAATGCCTACCGTCTATGGGACTCCAAGTCCTGTTGCATCATGATTTCAAACGATGTAGTTTTCGACGAGTCCTCTTTCCTGCTACGTGACCTAGACAAGTCTTCCACGGAGGAACTTACAATTCTAAATGACAACATATGGGACAATGTTTGGGAAACTCCTTCGGCACCATCCCCTACAACATCAGTAATCCGTGAATTTCTCAATGTACCAACTGATCTAAATGTACCACAGGAAGCTCCACGACGATCGTCTCGAGTGTCTGCGCCTGTCGAACGACTGGGAAACATGATCGGGTATCATACTGTTGCTGAGCTCAATCAATCTTATTACAGTCAAATTGATGATGGACCTGAAAATGACGAGCCTTCTTACTCTCAGGCCATGGAAGGTCCAAACAGAGAGGATTGGTTGGCGGCCATGACAGAAGAATTCACCTCACTTCAAATCCATGCTGTTGGTCGACTTGTAGAGCCTCCTCAGGATGCAAACATCCTTCCCGGAATGTGGAGACTCAAACGCAAACGGGATGAATTCTCACGCATCACCAAGTACAAGGCACGTTGGGTTGCGGGTGGAAACCATCAAATTAAAGGTGTGGACTTTGATTCAACTTACGCTTCTGTGGGACTCACCGACACACTTCGAACGCTTTACGCTCTTGCTGCCAAAGATGATCTGGAGATGGAGCAATTTGACATCAAGACTGCATTCTTGAATGGAAAAATGAAGCATCGAGTCTATGTGCGTCAGGTCACTGGATTCCAAGACACAACCAAACCCGACCACGTCATGGAACTTGACAAATCACTCTACGGTACATGTCAAGCCCACCGTGAGTTCAATGACGACTTCGATACCAAACTCAAGAGCATGGGGTTCAAAGTCTGCCCTGTCGATAACTCCCTCTACACCCTTCGTGAAGGCCCCTCATTTATCCACATCCCAATGCATGTTGATGATGGCATGGCATTTTCAAACAGCAAACCCTTCTTAAAACAATTTCGTGAAAATCTTAAACACCACTACAAGTTCAGATGGAACGAAAGCCCTACTCTTCATCTTGGCATCCATATCAAACGCGATTGATCTCAACACACAATCACCCTCGATCAATCCCACTACTGCGAAGCTATGCTTGAGCGGTTCGGGATGTTGGACTGCAACGGCGTCAAGACGCCTTTACCTCAAAACATCAAACTGTCAACACCGTCTGTCGAGGACTCCACAGAAATTGAGTCTTACAGAGCTGCTGTAGGGATGCTGAATT
This sequence comes from Melampsora americana, assembly GCA_022264835.1. Taxonomy (NCBI): domain Eukaryota; kingdom Fungi; phylum Basidiomycota; class Pucciniomycetes; order Pucciniales; family Melampsoraceae; genus Melampsora; species Melampsora americana. The sequence continues at coordinate 21,460 of JAIFHY010000093.1, read as the reverse complement.
TCCTATCTGTTCAGACTAGGCCCGACATTGCCTTTGCGGTCAGCTACTTGTCACAATTCAACTCTCGCCATAACCAAACACATTGGGCGGCCGTCAAACATCTACTACGATACGTCAGACGGACCTCTTCATTTGACCTTATTCTTGGAGGTAATAAAGCTAACAGTTTGCTGGTTGAGGGATATGCTGATGCAGACTATGCTGGTGATGTGGACACAAGGAGGTCAACAACAGGTTTCGTATTCTATGTTCAAGGATCACTAGTATCTTGGAAGTCTCGACGTCAACATTCCGTAACCCTTTCCACTACTGAAGCCAAATATCTCGCAATTGGTGACTGCGCGAAGCATGGCCTGTGGCTATGCAGACTACTCGAACACCTATACCAACATCCTCCAATAAATGTACCAATCAAACTTCCACTGTCGAATGACAATCAAGGTGCAGTATTTCTATGCAATGAAGCATTGGTAAACAACAAATCAAAACATATAGACATTCGACATCATTTCATCAGAGAATTAACAAGAGAAGGAAAAATAACTGTTTCACATGTATCAACTAAGAATATGCCGGCTGATGTTTTAACAAAGCCTGTGGGACCTATAATTTTATTGTCAAGTTATGAACAACTGGGTTTATCTCAAATCAAAAGGTAGTGAGCAGGGGGGGCTGTTGGAGTTAAATCTCCATTCTTACATTTCATTTACTTTTGTGTGCGCTTAATTACAATTACATATAACAATACCAATTTGTACAATGACTTTACTCACTACATTTTGTTCTTTGAACCTAACCACATAGTGGATTGGCAGTCCTAGTATATCAAAGCTTGTATCTCGAGAAAGCTTCTCTCTTCTTCTTCATCAATCTTTTGAAGCTTTCTCTAACAACAAGACTCATCACTAATCACCTCTCCGGACCATCACTGTCCTCCTTTACTATTAGACTGACTCTTGTTGTTGATTGCTCTTGATCAGGAATCTGAGATTCCAATAAAAATAAGGTGAGATTTAATTTTGTAATTGATCCAATTGATCAGACCAATCAAAGTTGAATTTCAATTCTATTTTTCAGATCGGCCTCTTCAAAGACAGCCGCCCTAAAGTTTTCAGCCCTCTGTGCTCAGGTCCAACAAGATCCTCCCAGCGGAGCTGTTGAGACTAATTGGTCAGGTCTTCTGATCAAGATTTACAACAAGATGAATCCCTGGGCTCTTTTCAAATCCCTCCAAGCTTGGATCAGGATCCTTTCAACAGCACCAAAGTGGATTGTTCCAAAACCTCCACCAGGACATTTAGCCATGGCTATTGCTGCCATATCCTCTAGCAATGGAGCATTGGATTCCCCCAAACCCAGTACCCCTCTTACTTGTTCTTCTATCCCACCTTGCCCACCTGGGCCAACAAACTACAAGGAAACAACTTAAGGATGCAAAGGCAAAGGCTGAAGAGATGACAGGGGCTCGTGAAGACCATCTTAAAAGAAGTAATGAACTGGCTCAATGTCACGTAGAGGCTCTTGAGGAAGGGAGCAGAGTTATAAGGGAGATGGCTAAATCAGATGCTGAAGCAAAAGCAAGTTTAACTCAATTCAATGAGCTCAAGGTTTTGATGCTGTCAGAAGATCATTGCAAAACAGATCTTACAAAGGATGTTGTTAGATTGGTTCAACAGTGTTTAAAGGAGGAGTATGAAGCACCTGATGTATCAGATGATTTCACTAGTAACACTTAATATATATTGATTGTCTCTTTTCAATCAGTTTCTTTCTTTCAAACCCAATTTTTTTTTCTCTTCATTGGTTCAGATGTTGATTCAGATATTTTATCTTTAGGACAAGGTATTTAAAAAAACTGTTTGCTATAAAACATTTTATTGTTTCAACTGATTTACTTTGTATAGAAAAGATAATGCAAAGAAATCTAAAGTTTTTCACTAGCCGTCCTGATTCCCTTGGGCCTTCTAGTTGTGAGCTTTGACATCATTCATCAGACAGTAATGAATCTCAGTGTCTTGTATAGAAAGATGATTTGAGACTAAATTGGTAGGTGTTAGTTGTACCTCTGGATTGGGAATGTTGGGAATAATCTCAGTCTTGCTATCAAAATCTTCAACTTTGGGATCTTCTGCCCCCCTCTCTTCAATGGTCATGTTGTGAAGTACTATGCAAGCATACATGACTCTACGTATATCATACAGAGCCCAAAGTCTCACTATTGCAAAGTCTACAAGGTTGAGAGATGATGTGCCATTGAGCTTGAAGTCCATCAACAGCCTGTTCAATGCCTTTTCAAGCAGCTTCCTGGAGTTTTGCATAATATGAAGATGCATCATTTTGAGGCCAATCAATTGCCTTGATCAACACAGACCACGTTGGGTAGATACCATCTGCCAGGTAATAGCCACACTCATAGTGATTACTATTGACCTCAAAGTTCCACAGTTCTTCAGTGCCTTGAGAAAACACACATCAGTGTTTAAACCAATCAACATTGAATCAAGATGAAATACATACCTCTTAAGAACCAATCAAATAGAGGACTCTGATCAAGAACATTGATCCTATTTCTTTTTTCAATTTTCTTTCTATGTATCTTATCTTTGGGAGCGTCTGTGTTTTATGTGTCACACAGAGTCTATTGTAAAGGCTTGGTAGACCAGTACAGTAGTTAAAGTCTACTCTGTGCTACACCTGAGTCAAGCTGGCCCCGGGGCCGGCCCCGGGCCCAAATGTTTGCTGTCTATTAAAAAAAAAACTTTTTGTATAGGTGGTGGGAAGTAAGATTTTTTTAGCAGGCCACTTCTAAATAGTATTTTTTTGAACCAAACACACAACTCAGCCCTCTCATCTCCTTGGCACAATGGTCTTTTCTTACCGGAAGAAAGCTCAGCAATCACGTTGAGCAGCAGAAGCTGAACAATTACAAGTGGACAATGAAATCATCCTCTTCATTGAAGATCAAATAGCAGACTCTGAAGATGAAAAATAATGTGATGACCACCTGAAAGAGCACCTTTTCCCAGTCTTTCTCCAATCTGACACAGCAAAACCGGCTCTTGGAAAGCGTAAGACCAAGTTTGGAAATCTCAAAAGGTACAAAATGTCAACTATTCTCTTGTTGACTGTCTTTGCCTGGAATTTGAAACCTTTATATAACTATGACTCTTTCCATTGTTATGTTTTCACTTTTTTTCTCATGAGTTCACGCAAGAGAGGTTGAGACATTGTCACAACACTCAACAAATGCACATCATTGATCAAGTCCAAAATTGAGACCAAAGAATTGAAGGCAAATGAATCAATCAGAAACAAAGGTGGTTGACAACGCTTCAATAAAGAAGAGCAAGCGTTAGCACCTCACACAGGCATCAAACCCGCGTAGCACAGCACATCCGGCCCCAGTTGGGAGGCCTTCCTACCGCTTGACTAACACAGCATACCTGGCCACGGGGGTAGTGCCAACATAGCCAAGTACGTAGGCTGAGGGCTTAAGTACCCAGCCTAGGGGGCTTAAGTACCTAGCTAAGGGTGCTTAAGTACCTAGCATTTGCCTGGGCCCAAATGTTGACCATCTGGTGAAAAAAAAAATTCAACGCCTTGGATGATCCCAAGGTTATATAGACAGATTAAGCTCATTCATCTGATTACACCTGTCTAGTTAATTACTTGAGATATTGTCACTAAGTTTGTGATTTTTGAGCTCAAAGTTGAAATTTTGTTTGGCTGGTTGCAAGGTAGTACAGAGTAGACTTTACCTACTGTACAGTAGAAAATCTACAGGAAGTTGTAATAGTTACATGTTACAGTACACACACATTGTTAGTTAGTGCAATATGTGAAATCAAAAGCACTTAAAATTAAAAAAAGAAAAAAAAACTGTGGGTGCTCTAAAACACTAAAGATAGCTACATGTTTATTGCTTGATTGGATTTGGTCAATGCCATTCTTTCAATGAATATGTTGACATAAATAATGCCAAAAAAGGTGGAGAGGGAGTTGAACATGAGACTCAACCACCCAACTTGTGGATACTATGAATTCCACCCACCACTACTCTACCAAACAACACAGAGGTAATGATCATTTTTATTAATGACCCTCAAGAATGTTTGAGTTGGCTTGGAATCTAGGATGATGTTTCCAAGGAAGGACAAAGTAAGAGTGTGCACAATGTCACAATAAGATCCTCTGCCAACAAGAAATCTGATAAGATTTTTCTGACCTGAAGGTTGGTACAGATATAGATCAGTATATGTTATCTACAATTTGATGACTGATCTCTGGGACAATAAGAGACAGGAGTTTCTCTTTCCAAAGATTAATTTTATTCACCTACAAGTGTGCACAATGGCACAGTAAGATCCTCTGCCTACAAGAAATCTGATAAGATTTTTATGACCTACATCAATCAACAAGAGAATTAGAAAGTTCAAAGATATTAGAAATGAAGTCATGAGATTAGTACCTGAAGGTTGGTACAGATATAGATTAGTATATGTTATCTATGATTTGATAACTGATCTGTGGGACTATAAGAGACAGGAGTCTGAAACATTTTGGTACACTAGAGAACACGCGGGCATGCCCGCAACATCCGGCCTGCTTACCATATATCACACTGAGTCATGATTGAAAGATGAATTGATTGGATATACTATATGTATCATTCAATCAATTTGAAAGAGGGACTGTTTTCAAGATTGATAATGAATGATAAAATTGAGCTAACAAAACAGCATTTGGTTTATCTATTGAGCTGAGGTACTGGTGAAGGAAAGAAAAAAGGAAAATAGGATTCAAATGGTCAGAGAGAGAGAGAGATCAAAGACCGAAAGGATGAGAATGAGTTATAGAGAGATGTGACAACTTTTTCATCTGGTACGTCTACATCGATCCGACTGATGACTCCTTTTGGATGTCGAATAGCGTTTCCCATACTGACCAATAAGGGTCGAGCGTGAACGAGATGGGAGATTTGAGGCGAGAGATGAGAAAGTAAATGTCTTGAAAGGGATGAACCAGGTGGTGGTACATAAGATCGAATTACCTGAATAAGTCCGAAAAAAATGACCTTGATCAGTTTTCATAGAAGCTTGCTCAATCAAAAGACCATATGGTCAGGACCTCTTTGAAAGCTTCTAGCATTGCTATACATCTCGCATTTGATCCAACAATCTTAAATTGAGCAAAAACTTTTAGCAAACTGAAGAAAAAGGAAGCTCTATTTATAGTCAAACTTTACAACTGAAATACGCAATGTTCAAAGGCATAACAACTGGAAGTGCACCGGTGATTACACAATATCACCAAGGAAGGCTATTAGGAAGAAGACAAAAGTACAATATTCTTATCATAGACAAAAGCGTTATTTAGTTAAAATTTCGATCTATTGTAATTGGTTAGACACGTCAATTGGGAGGAGACTTAAAGAAGCATGGTATCATAACTTGTTCCAGATTGTTCCTTAAAAGGCTTCTCACAAAATAGAATTGCTAAATTTGGTTCAATTGTAAGAAGTTATCAATTGAAAGAAGACCTTGTATATTGTGCTTTAATCATCAGATAATTTGACAGTCAAAAAATAAGAAAAAGAAGATTCAAAAACAAGCATCAATTGGAATAATGTGATTAAGATGACAAAAAGAATCAAAATACATAATTGACTCTGAGTAGACGTAAATAGAAAACAATACAATTAAAAAGCCCACTAATAACAAAACAACACATCTACCCGCAGGTCTGACTGTATGTAAATTAACAGGAGGATGCGAGTACCTTGTATCTTTTTAGTTATTAGATGACAACAATTAAACAGAGCATCAATAGGGGTTGGGCGAAGCGCTGCAATTTCCTAATTGAACGGTAGTTTAAATTTTTTTGTAAGCCATTCCGCCACTGTTCAATCAATATCAAATATCCTTATTTTTTTATGAAGTTTATCGCATCTAAAAAAATAGCGTGGCGCAGCACCCTGTCCGACCGGTTGTCGGGCCCCTTGTTCAAATTTGTCACGCACTCGCAAGCCAAAAGCCTCTGGTTACACGGAAGAGGTTAGCGTGAGCCGCCTTTCACAGATGGCACGGTGGCCCCGGCGGTTTCCGTGGGGGTTCCTACGGGGTGGCCAGATGGCGATGTTTGTCCATCTGGCTTTTCCTCCTCATCCGGAACGACCTGTTTGGACCCGAAGGCCTGGTGCTGAGTTGGGATCCCGCTCGGCATCCACATCGGCGCCTTGTAGGCTTCAGCGCGTGGAGAGCCTCATGGGTGAGTTTTCTTTGGTTCTTCTTCGCTGGGTCCTGCTCGACTAATCTTCTTTTTTGTTTGTATATAAGACGGGCCGCCGGAGACACTCGAATGTACCCACCCTCCTATCCATCTGGAACGTATATCTCGAGTCTTTTCTGAATTCGATTCCTGGTTTATGATTTGATCCTATCGCTTATTTTTCCTCGATTTAATTACCTCAAGATGAATCAGCAAACATTAGATTGTCATAAGTATCTGGCCGAAATTGGTGGCAGCTTCAGCGCTATTGATGGAAGAGTGAGTGGTTTCTGGATGACTTGGCCTTCCACTGACCTTAGCTGACGTTACAATAGCCATGGGAAGGCCCGCTCATGAATTCTCCCATGGACTTGGGGGTTCGGCATCCTCTAAATAATAGTAAGTTTATAAATTCCCCCGTATATTGTGTAATCGGTGTGGTTCCTGATACGTACGATTGGTTTCCGGTGGCCAGTTGTTCAGCTAGGACCGGGCGACTTCCATACGGTGCGTGAGGTCGAAGAAAACGGTTGGATGCTCCCAACTCGTGGCCCTCTCAGGAATCCTCCGGTGCCGTCATATCCCGTCAACCCAGCCTCACCTTTGGAGGGCCCGGTTTTATCTGGGGGCCCAGTCACCCGAAGTTTGAAGAGGCCTGCACCTAGCAGTGGTGCATCTGAACACGCTTGCAAACGAGTAGCAACGTAAGTGTTGCTTACCACCTCGCTACTCGTCAGATATGCACATCGCTTTCACTCCAGCGTTCCGGGAGTTTTGGCTGACTATTTGGTGGCCTTTGATGGCTGCTCCGCTTGGTTAGGTCTCAAATGAGTACTAGGTAAGTACTATATGTTCAGTTCTAACCGATCTCTGTTGCCTGTGTTACATCTGATTGGCCCGTTTGATACTTTACCAAGCTCTTTTGGTTCAACGCAAGACAGCCCGATTCCAACTGCGAACCTGATCAAGATCACCGAAATCGATCAGTGTCCAGATTTCTGGGCTATGCCGGTTCATGCGTTGAATCAGTGGCGACAATCGGTCGTCATTCTGGACCGAACGATACTTGCTTACTTTCAGCAAGCTTTGAAGGACGCTCAAGATGATTTGGAACGAGCAGCTTCGGAGGATGCGATTTGTACCCAGACTTGCTCCACCTCGGCGGCAAAGCCACGCGCCCCAGAATTGGGTCGCAAACGAGCAGTAAGGGCCAAACGATACGTGAAAGAAGAGACGCCGGCGCCGGGGACATCAACCTCGCCAGCCTTCAAGTTCAACTTAGACGGCCCGAATCGCTTGGATTTGATCTACATGCGTGCGTTGGACGCTCTGAGTCCTTTCGGGGCAAAAGGTCAGAAGGGCAAGGTTTTTCACGAATGCGCTATCTGGTTGAAAGTGAGTCGCTTCAAAAACTTTCCCCCCAAAAGTGCAATTCTAACCCTTAACTCTCTTTCAGACCGACGTCGGAACCTGCCAACACTTTGGCAATCTGTCTGACAGTCCAAACAGCCGGGTTCTTCAGGGAAGATACACTCAGCTCAAAACGTGGCTAGCTGCCGCCGAAGGCTGGAGCAAAATGGACAGTGGCACTGAGGAGGACGATGAAGAACTGCGGCAGTTGATCCGCTCAGTTCAGGATGAAGAAGAGGTGAGTATTTTTCGTCAGCTCTCTTCCGCATCTTCATATCTAACACCTGACCCACAGACCTTGTCTTATTATTGTGGCCGCCCCAGACCAGCCGTGCTCTTAGACTGGCTGGTCAGGAGGAACGTGAGGCGGTTAAAGGCCGATCTCTCCTTGCGGAGGCTGTTCGGGAACAGTTTGCGGACAAGGCCGTCCAAGACCTTGAGGCCTCTCAAGGTGAGGGAGATAGTCTTGCCAGGTCTTCCAGCGCTTCAAGAAACGGCAAACGATCAGGCTCTTCAACGGCGACCTCGACTCCAAACGAGCTCACGGCTTTTACTGGCGAGCTAGGTAGGTGGAATGAGGTGACATTGGCGGCTCAGACGGAACAAAACACACGGATCAACGAGCTATACGAACGTGAACTGGGCATTGCTCACACCAGAAATGAAAATGAACGCATGATGGCTCAGTCCCTAGCAGCCCATCGGACTGCCGAACTAGCTTTACAACAACAGCGATTGGACTTTGACAAAGCTCGATTGAATACAACCAGCACCCCGTTAAACACCGAATCTCATCAAAAGCTTGACGCTCTCGAAGAGAAAATGGGCTCAATGAATGAAGCTCTTGCTGTTATAATGAAACATCTTCAATCAGTTGTCCCCTCCGCTCCCATTTCATAGATTAACACATTTGTACCCCAACCTCTTCTTTTAGTTGTCCCCTAACCCTCCCAATACATAGATTAACACTTCTCAGTCCCATTTACATTGTGATCTCATACTCATGTGCTGAATAGAAGTTTGAAATGCTACGCTTTTGGTGACTTCTAGAATTATGATTGAAATCTGAGCCCTTTGCAAAATGACCAATTCATTATATTTAAGTGGACTTGAGTTTGGGAACTCAACACCTTGAGTTTCAACTGATACTTTTACTTGAGTCAGATCGGGCCTCAAAGCGGTGGGTGACTAAGGAATATCTATATTCTTCAAATATAGATATTCCTAAACCTGAACCGACCCAAAAATCCCCGTTCCACTTCGGGCATGCATGAGAGGTCTTAACTCATCAGGAGGCCGCTGATGAAATTGTGGGATTCGAATGGCAAGCTCCCAATCGTGCTGAATCCAAAGGATCATTCAGCACGCCCGAATTCACCCTTTGGATTCAGATTGACTGTAACAGACCCTTAGATATTTCCTTTTTTAAGGACGGAGTGAACTCAGAAAAAAAAACCCAACCGGATGACCCACGTCGTTCACATATAGGGACTCTTTGATGACGGGGTTAACTGGGGCACATCTTGAAAATAAACATGGGAAAGAAACTTTTCCCAGTTGCACGCTGATGTCATGTATCAACTCTTTGATGTCATTACATAATTCCACTTCCTATTAACAACAAGGACTTAATAAAGACCCATATTCCTTATCTCATCAAATACGACCTAGATATTGAGCTAAGGAAGGAGGTGGGAGAGGGGAGTTTCCAGGCCCGCGGCCCACACAAATCATGCAGTTTTTGAAGAAAACTGCCACATGATAAATTTCATTAAGTTCGCTCTTGAAAAATCGAAGGTTATCTACGGAGGGGAGGAAAACGGATTGGAACATGACTGCAATCCGGGTGAACGTAATCAAGGAGACTTACCTTCATATTGTGTTAGCCGGAAGACATTGTGGACTCTTCCGAATTCGTGCTCCACGCCAATGCGACACCTAGACATGGCCTTATTAAAGGCCGTTTGTCGGAAGTCCAATCGATCTTGATGACCTCGGAAAGGTGTCATGATGACATCAGTTGCCGAATAACCCTTGTCGCCATATAACCGCATCTGCTGCCCATTAAGACCCTTCGCATGTCGGCGAAGGATGGCCTCAAGTTGAGTATCCTTGAGCATAGCCTGATCGTGTCGAGAGCCTACATAAGCCTCACTGAGGTCAACGGTCAAACCACTCATTCAGGAGAAAAAACAAACCAATTAGCGAAGTCACAAAAGCACTTGAACAAAACGAACCTACTCTGGTGTAGTCACCGCCTGAAATTTCAAGGCGTGACAGCGTTTGTGTCCGTTGTAGAATACCGCCTGCATATGTTTCGGCCGTGAGATTTTCCAAACCGTGCCTACAAAAACACAGAGAATGATCAGTTATCTTGAGCACTGAAATTGTGGAGTTTCCAACATACCATCTACATAACCGACACAGTTGTCCATCGGACATTTCTTCGCAACTACCAAGGCCCTTGCATATTCCTCCAGGCGGGCGGGATTCAATCTTCGTGGGTTCCACTTTAGTAAGTGACACCAGTGACTTTTCACCCAATGTTGAGCAAACCTCACAATACGCCCGATGATGCTTCGATCCCTTCCAAAAATACTCGCCAGATCAAAGTGCCGGCTGGGAACAGCCAGACGGGCTAAAAGGATCGCGAGAGCAGTTAGTCCTACTTCAACACAACCGTTGTCAAGCTTGATAGACGGGGGGAACGCGAGGCGTTGATGGAGTTCCATGATTTCGATCGGCCAAAATCGCGTGGTCATATAACAGACGGCCGGTGACCATGCAGCGACGTCAACTTGGGGATGGCCTTCGTAAGAGATCCTTCGACGCAGGAGATCTTGTTCTAGGAGGTGTGCTATTCGTTGCCGACATGCAACGTTAGCCACCAGCCATAAGGATAGGATCCGGAAGGGGTTCTTCGGGGGCAACGTCAATCGGTATAACCCCTTGCAAGAGAGACGCTGGAAAGTCCTATGGTAGAGCACTCAAAATATCAGCGAAAATCCCAAAACGAACAGGTGAGTTCCACTGGAACAACTTACATAATAGAAACCGGTCCGGTATCCAATCAGCCGCCTCACCGCGATGATGATCAGATCGAAAGAAAGGAATGAGTCTTAGGGAAAACGGTCGATTATATGGAGGATGAGTGGACCTAACATTTGGAGGGCATGTTCGGCGTCTTGTGACCTGCGTTCCCCCCGTCAGTCAACTCGGCCGGGGCCCCGAGTACTTGGTTGGGGGAAATGTGGATATCGATCGGGTCAGCTGGACTTGCCCCCAATCTGTGATATGTCTCGTTCACGGGCCTTCGGGGAAGTTCGAAGGGATTCGTGTGGCGGAATCCTCAGTCGGTCAAAGTAGGTCGAATTTTCGCCCAAACCCTAATATCAATTAAGTGAAATAGAAAAATTAGAACAAGTATAAGTGTTAATTTTTTCTGTCATATAAATACATTGGGGTGATCATTTTGTAAAGTCCATCAATGTTTTGTCCTAAATAAATCTCCTTCTACTTTCACGTTTTTTAATGTGCTCCTGATTGCATTCTCATTTCTCTTATTGATTGGACATTTCAACAACCCTATATATTTCAGATCTGGCAGGTAAGCTTCACACCTGTCACAAGGGGCGCACGGAACACAAGTCCATCCTTTTCAAAATTTGGTCTAGATTTCAGGATTTACTAACTCTGGAGTGATAAGGAAAAAGTTATGTTTGAAAGAAGAATAAAAGATGAAATTGAGAGAAAGATGGAGAAAAACCCATTGTTTACCAAATGGACAATAACAAGAAACTGGGGTTAAAGGCGAACTAAGTTTCTCTCTCCAAAAATTCTCAACCTACCACCCAAAATGTTTGGGGTAAAGAGTAAGTCCCTCGTGCCTCGGCAATCACTCGTTATTTTTAAACCGAGGCACGATTGGAGGGTTTTGAGTTTGCAGCCGAAGTCTTTGATGGCATCTATGCCTGAGGAAATCAAAAAGAAGTCATCAAAAACCAGGATGGGCCAACTCATTGGTGAATTCACTCCTTTTACCAAGTAATTTGATCATGTTCTCACAAAATGTGATCAGGAAAGTCTAGTTACAAGCAATAGAGTCATTGGAGACTCCTTTTTGCTCGATAGAGGCCTTCGGCATGGCGTTCTTTTGTTGTGTGCATATGTAGTGACGTGCAGGGAGGTGGCCCAATTTAAAATTACGTATAATTTCGGCAGGCGAGCATACATGGGATAAGTGTTACAAGGATAGAAGGGAAAGATTCATTGTTGAGGATTGGACTCTGGAGAAACTGCAGAGAGCATAAACTGAATAATACGAAGACTGATTGGGATGAAGGAGGAAACAAAAGGGACAAGTCAGTTTCTATTCTGGGAAATCGAAAATGATCGTTGAGAAGTCTTGCTGAATACGTCAGATACCGTTGTGTCTTATATTATCTTGATTCAAGTCATCTAACACGAATGTTATCGGACAGTGTGAATACAGTAATGAAGTGGTCTCATCACTCAAAGTCTTTTCTTTCAACCCCGAAGAAGAAAAAAGCAGATATAGAAGGCAGAGCTAAAAAAAAGGCATGCTTACCTAGTCAGAACATTTTGAGGTATTGATGAGGCATGCCAGCAGGCATAGATTTGAAGACATTTGGCCGTGGTGAGCCAAACACGTTCGCGACGATGAAGACAGGCTTTATAGGACTGCTTTTACATACAGGATATGGACAAGTTGTGGGTGAAGGGCTGTGAATATGTTAGGTCAAGCTTGCAACGCGTCACGTGATTACTGTGCAAAGGATGTCACGGTTTGGAAAGCTTGCGCACGTGCATTAGATAACTGAAAGCCGAGTGTACGAAAAGTTAAAAAAAAGCTGAGCATGCCGATCCAAACCCAGACGAAGGACTGCTGATAAACGAAGGATTCGCCCAACAACGCAAAGGACGAGCGTAATCGAAGAGGGGATAACACTGATTTTTTGAAATAGATCACTATCAATTCGGTTCTTACCAACTATCGCCCCAAAGATCATGAGCGCTTCAATCTGGTCTATCCGGAATGGCCTGTAAGCTTTATCAACCGAATTTGTATTCGAAGACGATGGTGCGAAGGTCTCCCTTCACCTGGGCCCATCGACGTAGAAAGACTCGTCTGGCTTGATAAATATGTGTTGAAAACTTTGATCTGATCGAATTCAATTTCTGATTTTACTCCGAAAGCCCTCGAAGCATGACTGCTGCTCGATCAGTTCGTGGAAGTTTAATGCCCCAAGCTTCTAGATCCATTCCGACGGTATGCGCTGATTATCTGCCGACCCAATATTAATCGTTTTTTGACAAATGCTAACAATGTCTTACCATTGGCTGTAGTCTAATATTCAGCCGGCTCGCAATTTTTCCTCTGGCCTCGCCCGACCTCCGGCTCCCAGATCTTCAAGACTGTCCGGAATCTGCCATTCAAACAATCCATGGAAGACCCAATCTTCCCTGAATTCAGCTCGAGCATATTCACTGTGGCCATTTGGGAGCTCAAAATCTAAAGATGAAGCCCTACAGGAGGTGGCTAGCTCTCCTTCAACTGCAATTGACGCATCGAAAGCCAATCCAGATTCCCTCGCACCTGGCACAGATCTGAAGACAGCCACATTAGATCCTACTCAATTAGCACCATCTGATGTCAATCCATTACTCCATTCTTCGACTTCTCAAGATCTTCCCATCGTGCCTCAACTCGACGACGCTTACACTTCCTCACTATCAGCCGTACAGGAACTCGGTCAACTCGAGTTACAACACGGTTTTTTAGCTTCTTACTCTAGTGGATTGATTGAAAAGGCCCTGTGTCACGTTCACGATGCACTTGCTCTGCCTTGGTTCATCACTATTCCGATTGTCATCCTCTCACTTCGTACAGTCCTTATTCCTATCAACATCTGGTCCATGCAAATCGGTGTTCGAAATATGCGTGTCAAACCCAAAATTGATGAACAAATTCAAGTGATCAAAGAACTTCAAACCAAGGGCGAACAACAGAAAGCCTTCATGAAACAGAATGAATTGAGAGCTTTGATGAAAGCTGAAGGATTTCGACCATTAGCTCCACTTGGCTTACCGCTTGTTCAGGGAAGTTTATTTGTTTCGTTCTTTTGGGCTTTGAGAGAAATGGGAAATCATCATCTGTTTAGTTTGACTCAAGAAGGCGCGCTCTGGTTTACTGATCTGACCGTCGGTGGACCATGGTATGGATTACCCTTGATTGCTTCGGGCTTAACCCTTTTGAGCGTAGAGGTAAGTGATCCGCGTTGAGTACCTTTTTGATGGTCTCATTCCTAATGGTCTCTTGTCCTTACTAGACTGCGGCCGAGATGGGTGGAATGAAGGCTGGTCAAAGTGAAAAAGTGATGTGGTTCCTGAGAGCCGTGATCCTTGGTACTCTGTGGTTATTCTATAATCTGCCATCCGTAAGTCTAGCTTACCGTTCTCTCCACGATCTCGAAATTATTTGACCGACATACAATTCCGTATCCGCGTCTCTATCTCTCAACCACATAGGCCGTTTTCCTTTACTGGTGCACAAACAACTTTTTCTCGCTCCTTTGGGGTACTTTTGTCAGAATTGCTCCAGCATCACTCAAGAAACTATTAAAGATTCCCGAGACACCTAAACCTGCACCCAAGACACCAGAAGAGGAAGCAGCAAAGAAACCAGGTTTCATGGATGGATTCTTAGCTATGGCATCTGATGCTAAAAAAGTGGGAGATCTATCAACTCCAACTCAGAAACCTTCAGCTGCTCCTAGCACTATTCGGGCTGTTCGACCTCCTCCGCCTAAGATTTGGGATGGGCCGAAAAAGTCGCCTTCAACTATCAAAAACAAACAGGCTAAGTCTATAGCTAAGAACTGACAAGGAAAATAAACTTGACATCGCAATATGAATTGTATACCTTTAACTTGTTCCCACTGCTGACACCCCAAAATTTTGAAGTGGAATGAGGACAAAATGCCCCTGTCAAAAATCAATGAGCCATCGGGACGAGCGCTGCATCCACTCCCTAATCCTGAACATGAGATGCAATCATGGAAACTGTCTTTGGCGTGGTGCTTTCACCATCTTCATGAGTTCGAGTACGATTTTATGGTTAAAAGATGATCACATTGACCAACTTTGTCATGACCGATCAATACCGTCCTGAGCTTCTTTTGTGAGTTGTTCATATAGAATATACCCTTATGATCTCACTCAGAGTAACCTAGCATTGGGGTATTGAGGAACTCATTTTAACTTGGGTAAGAAATCAAGGATCAAGGACGAAAATATCATCAGTGTAATGCAGGACCAGATATGTAGAAAAAAAAATTCTGTGCCATATAGTGTGAAGAAGTAAGAGATTGATATATCAAGAGTTAGAGCTTGTGAAGTAAAATGACACAAATCCTTCGAGAGTATATCTTCAGTCTACATATCTCCAACTTACGGATCAGATTAATGATATATCCCTCTCTCTGAGGCTTGGTATCCAGATCTGTTTCTCTAGATATACATAGGGTCAAATAAACTCTAGCCCTCAGTGCTACTTCAAGGAGGCATGCATAAAATAAAACTACACCTTCATTTTCAATCAAAACAGTTAGAAGGACTGATTGGAAGACCAAATGAAAAGAGAGACCTGAGGAATGGTGAATATCTCATTTGAAGTCAATAAAATCAAAGATTGTCTCACATGGTCCATGCAAATAAGCAGTATATAGTAAAAGCTCGACTTCGAGATCAGGTAAAGTCTCATACTTATTCACAGTAAAACATGGTATATTCAATGATAGGTAAACAAGATAATATATTGATTCAAGAGAACAAATTATACTTTTTTTCCCCATTTTCTGGACCATTTAACCGAGTCTTTATGTTTTCTACGCATCTGTTCAGTCAAGCCTCCTTTCTTGGTTTCGTACGCTTCTTCAATCTCAGATCTGTATGAACCAAAAAAAGTGTCAAAATAGATTGCAAACGCAAATAAACATAAAAAATATAAAGGCTTCCTAAGAAAAAAACTTACATCGTTTCTGTTCTCCTGAATGTTCTCCAACCTGTCAAGTCTTCAGGTACCATTGAAAACTTACAAGTTGATGAACTTTGATCCTTGAGACTCTCAAATACAGACTTAGGTAAACCAAGTGTATCACCATCTTCAACAGGCAAAGGAAAAAATAAATGCTTCCTAGTTTGTAGATCTTCTTTGACGTTCAGAGAGGTAGACTCAGATTCTTTGAGTGCCATACGGGAAGGATGAATTGATGAATTGATTCGATGACTACTTCTTGATCTCGTATCATGTGAAACGACGGGAACTGCTTCAACATCATTTGGGTTTTCGGTTTCCAGCTCGACTCCGATTAATATATCTTGTAACGTAAAGCCAATCTGATCGGTCTCCTTAGCTTTAAACATATCACTCAAAGTCGATAGTTGTACTTCAGAATGTGGTGTTTGTTTAGGTTCTTTGATTTCTTTGATCGCGGGTTGTGTAATCAAGTTGGAAATGTCTGTTTGAGGTACGAATTCAATCAACTCATCATCTTGTAGGTCCGTCTCTATATCCATCCGATTTTTTGCTTCTTTAGCTTTTTGTCTCTCTACTACCGCCCTATAGCCTGGGCCAACTTCTTCCAAAACTTCATTGTTGTTGGAAGGCAGAGATGTGATCTCTTTGGCCATATTCAAATAAGTCTTACGCTCCGCTTTTAGATCTAAAGTGAAATCATTGGACTCCCCGATCTCAGGAACCTGTGAAGTACCATGGTCCGTATCAATATCCATCTGACAGACCTCCATTGATGATAAGTCTTCGGTCACAGATTGAGAGCTGGGGCGAGATTTCTTTTTACGTTTTGTGGATTGCGGTGCCCCACCTTTTAATCGCAGTACAGACGAATCGAGACCGCTGTGCGTGTCCTCTGACTCGGATGTAAAGTATGATGGAGGTTCCTGCTGCGCATTCATGGTCGTAGGGTGATAAAATTCGCCGTTGATCGCTTCAGCAACTTCATCGCCTGTAGACTCATCCGCCGAGGAGCCATCTAGGTCGGCGAGATTGACATGAGAGATATCTGGCTGAGGGGAGTGAGGACGGGGCTCGAGTTTTCTCAGGATCTCGAGGTAAGACTGACGCTCTGCAGTGAGAGTGAGGGTTCGAGGTTTCTGAACAACGTCGAGAGTCTTGACAACACCAGAATCTACTGGGTAAAGGATTGATTTTGTTGCTTGAATTGCTTGAGAAGATGTAGGATCACGCGTGTTGTAGTCTTTAGAGTCATTAATAGGCAAACTGGGGTTGTTGTATGAGTGTAGTTGGACTTCTTCCTCAACTTCAACGTCTTGACCGTCCTTAAGACGCCAGATTACTTTGCCATCGAGATGTTCACACTCCCACATCTTCCGATTCATGTCCTTGATTTTGGTGTCTTTGGCTCCAGCGCGGTGCCCGAGACGATAGAGTTCGATTGAGATGGCCCTTGGTCCTACAAGATGAGTGTTTCGACCATTGATAGCAGCACGATATGATGCAGGATCGATCCGGATTCTCCGAGCCCTAGTAAGGGGCTTTGAGACCGCAAGCTGAACCGTAACATCTGCTTCCGCATCGAATTTTTCTGGAGCCAATGGGGGGAGTGGTCGAGCGGGTCGAGCGATTAAGGGAAATATAGGCAACGAAGTCGCAGGATCCTTTTTCCAGCCCTAGACGTTATGAGGCGAGTCACGATCAGCGTTACTCGGTATGCAGAATGGACATCAATAAAAACCTACAAAGACACCATCGTGCTTTTTGAATCGCTTGACAGTCATCAATTGCCAATTTTCGCCCTGGTAGCCCTCGACACCTTTCCGTAGTTTGCGTCGACGCTTGGCAGCAATGACTTCAGCTTCGTTTTCAGGCTCTTCTAACGGATTAGCATTCAAGCTTTCAATTGGAATTCCAGCTCGTTCAAGTGCAGCTCGTTCGATATAATTAGGTTTTGCTAACGCGATTCGCATAGTATGTCCTTTGTAAGTCGTACCAGATAACAGATTCATACCTATTTGCATATTAGTCAATTATCAAAACACTGAAAGAATTTTATACTTTGAAAGTTAAGATCAACTTACACCTATTGAGCTGTTGTTGAGTTGTCTCTAATTCCAAGAATCCATAACGTAAAACACAACCTATTCCATCCGAGAACCAAAGATAAAATCAAATGAGGTCCTAACAATTCAGTCGAACGCGCCTTCGTGTAAGAAAATATGAGTCACAGGTTTTTCCTGACCGTTGGCGTCCAATTTGCCTATTCCATCTACGGCGATTACTTTTCCAAATGATGAGAATCGTTTTTCGATTTCTTCTGAAGAAACTGATGGCGCTAGACCACCAATATGGAGCCGATACTGACTTCTATCTTGAGAAATGGACATGCGGAAAGTTCACAGCAAGTTCAAATCGATTTCTTGTTCACTCTTGTGGAAGAGAGGCGATGTTGGAATGAATTTAATGATTGACTTGAAGTTTTTCTTACAGCTCAGCAAAAAAAGTGGTCTGCATGTGTAGCATGTAGTCACGACTCACATGACTCATGACTGGTGTATGTAAATACAAGGACACCACCTCCCGGGGCCGCACGGGCCACAAATCTCACGACTCGCAGTACTCATTCGGGGTTTGAGGCTTGAGCCAGTTTGCAGGACTTGCAGTGACCTAGAACGAGATCAACAGAGGTTCAGAAAGAATAAATGGCAACTTTCTTCTGCATGAGTCGCACATGAATGGGTAGCCTAGGTTGTAGATTTATGATAGCAAAGATATCTGCTCCTTCTTCTTCAGCCATTTCAAAATTATAGCTAGGCTCGCAGATCTTTTAAGGTAGAATTCATAGTGCCCAATAGCTTTAATGCTATTGAGACATATGAAAACCTATGCAAGATAGACATCTGCGCTGGATCTTTCTTTGGTATGATTGTTGAACAAGAGCGCTATGAAGTTGAAAAGACATCTACTGGGGTGACCTGAGCGAACTTAGAGTTGAGCCATGGGGCTCCTGG
The DNA here is from genome assembly GCA_022264835.1 of Melampsora americana. Taxonomy (NCBI): domain Eukaryota; kingdom Fungi; phylum Basidiomycota; class Pucciniomycetes; order Pucciniales; family Melampsoraceae; genus Melampsora; species Melampsora americana. The sequence continues at coordinate 2,713 of JAIFHY010000093.1, read as the reverse complement.
GTGTCATAGAGGTTTACTTTGGGAGTTACATTTTCTCGTTCTTGATAAAGGATATGTCATCTTATCTTCTTAGCAATATGTTATTGAAATGATTTTAAGATAATCTGTTATAATTTATTATTGTATTGCTTTTATCTGTTCCTGTCTTTCGACTAGTTATTTTGTATCTTTTCTATTTTCTGTTCCTGTCATGTTAGTCTTTCATGATCTGTTCCTGATGATCATATTTTCATTATATATGTATCGTAGTTGTTAGTCTTTAGTTCTCTCTCTTTCTTCATAGGAATTATTATTATCTTTTCTCTCCTTTTAAATAAGAATTTACCAGTCTGCTTTACGCGAACAAACCAGCTTTACGCTCCCCAGCTTTACGCACTTTCTATTAAGGACTTGTACCTTGGATACAAGGCTCCCCATTACACTGGGGCCTTTGACCATCGCCTACTTCCAGCTACTTCCAGCTCTGTACTACCAGAATCGCGAGAGCTTTGAGCTCATCCGATACTCTTTTCTGGAATGAGACACTACAAGTCCGGGCTTTGTAGAGCTAAATCAAATACGGCTTTCCGATCAGACTTCATTTCGTCATGAATCAAGCTTTGCCTCACCAATCAAGCTTTTTGTTATCGAAAACTTGAAGAATCAATGCTGCTGAGATGAAAGAAAGTCAAAGAAACGCTGGATGATCACGTTCAGAGTGTGTACACACACTATTGATAGCAAAATTCTACCCAATTCTACCCAAAGCTCAATTCTTCCTGTATCAACCTAACAAGTGAGTCAAGATTTGCTCAGCGACATCTGTAGACGAGCTGAAGTTGACTCCGGGAAAGTCCAAGGCTCACCCACTTTTGCCACCGTGCGCACGCAAATGACCAAAGATGCAGTATTTTCTCCCAGCCGAGGAGCTTGCTGGGACGGCTCAAATCAGTATACCTTGCTTTATACTTATTGGATGAGATGCCTCGCAGGCGCTTGATCCAGAACTTATTCACGAGCATTGGCAGCTTGGATCATGAATTAATCGTCCTTATTGGCCGACTGAACCGTCCTCATCCCAAGTTGATGCAGCGAGTTGTGGAACAGGCCTTCAATCAGTTCGTCTTGCCGAGATCGTAAGCTTAGATGAAGCCTGATTCAGTTAAGCGCGATACACGCCTTGATTGATTGCACCAAAAACCAAGCCTCTGATGACCTTGAATCAATCCGACTCACTTTAAATACACTCAGCTCGTCTGTCTATTCTTCCCTCCCTTCAGTAAACCAGCAGCTCCTTCATCGCACCTAGAAGCTTGAACTCTTCATTAACTTATTCATTCTTTAATATCTGCTACCGACACCCTTTCTTACCAAGCTTCTACCTAATTCTAATTAATTCAAGATGAAGTCCAACTTTATCGCCATCTGTACCATCGCTATTGCGCTCGGTATGTCTGGTCTATTCAGAGTTGTTGGCGATTGAAACACTAACATTTTATCTTCCCTGCGAGTCCAGCTGGTCATGCACGAACCGCAAGCCTCATTCCTGACATGGGTGCCATGTAAGTTTTTTTCTTGACTATCTGATTCCTTATTACTCAAATGTGTTCATAATTTTTGTTGCTTCGATTTTCAGGTCCGCTATTCCAGAAAGCATGATGGGATCAATGAACCCAGCTAGCTTTCTAGGCTCTGAAGCCGCTGAGCCAGAAGATGCTGTAGATTTCGCCAAGAGGGATCTTTCAAAGCGGGGTCTTCTCGCCGTGAGTACTATCTTATTCACTTACAACTTCGTCTTGCTCCCTAAAAAAACTAACAATTTGAAACTTTTTCTGTGCACGCCATCTTGTAGGCCGCTTTTCCACTAGCTACCCTCGTCGCAAGCGAGACCAAAGATGTACCAGTCGCCAAAGATCTCATGAAAAGAGATGAAGATGACTCAATCAATGTTGAACTACAAGTCACGGATGACCTCGAGAAGCGAAGTTTACTTGTTAGTATCATTTTGTTTTATTTACAGAACCCACCCAGTTTATACATTGTCGTTGATTTAGGAAAGTTCCCCTGTCACGAACTTCCTTAAGAGCGAAACCGGAAATGCTCCACTTCTTCAGGGTGTCTTGAAGCGCGACATGCTTTCTGTAAGTACAGCCATCGTATTCATGGGGATGAAAAACCCTTTCGCGGTGATGGTTCTCCTGGCGCAACATGAACCTGATGCGAAACTTAATGTTGTAGAGCGTTCCAGGTGCCCAGATGCTTTCTGCTCTCCCCTTGGGTGGTGAGGGTCTTCCTGTTCTTGGATCCGTCTTGAAGAGAGACATGCTCTCAGTTGGTTCACTTCTTCAAAAAGTCCAGATTTTCTTTGCGTCCTCCGTGACTGACGAGCTCCTTGCGCGCTTTGATCTTGTAGAGCATTCCAGGTGCTAACATGCTCTCCGCTCTTCCCATGGTTGGTGAGGGTTTAGGCGGTGAGGGTCTTCCCGTTCTTGGATCCGTCTTGAAGAGAGACCTGCTCTCAGTAAGTTGACTCACTTCTTCAAAAGTCTAGATTTTCCTTACATCCTTCGTGACTGACGAGCTCCGTCTTCTTGCGCGCTTTGATCTTGTAGAGCATCCCAGGTGCTAACATGCTCTCCGCTCTTCCCATGGGGGGTGAGGGTCTAGGCGGTGAGGGTCTTCCCCTTCTTGGATCCGTCTTGAAGAGAGACATGCTCTCAGTAAGTTGACTCAC